>LNAC01000047.1:6409295-6612792 GCA_002007465.1 Ailurus styani | reverse complement strand
AGAGAGAGATTACAAGTAGGCAGAGAGGCAGGCAGAGAGAGAGGAGAGAGGAGGAAGCAGGCTCCCTGCTGAGCAGAGAGCCCGATGTGGGCCTCGATCCCAGGACCCTGGGATCATGACCTGAGCCGAAGGCAGCGGCTTTAACCCACTGAGCCACCCAGGCGCCCAAAAAATTAGCTCTTAATCTTTTCCATTTATTTACTCATCTCTTGCTTCTTAAACTTACATTTCTTTGATACTAAAGAGGATTAATTTTTTAAAGATTTTATTTATTTATTTGACAGAGAAAGCACAAGTAGGCAAAGCGGCAGGCAGAGGGAGCGGGAGAAGCAGGCTCTCCATTGAACAGGGAGCCCCACAAAGAGCTCAATCCAAAGACCCTGGGATCATGACCTGAGCCAAAGGTAAACACTTAACCAACTGAGCCATCCAGGCACCCCAATAATATTTTTCTTAAAGATTGATTTATTTATTTTCGAGAGAAAGAGTGCATGAGCACGGGGAGGGGACGAGAATCTCAAGCAGACTCCCTGCTGAGTGTGGAACATCACACAGGGCTGGATCTCACAACCCCGAGATCATGACCTGAGCCAAAATCAAGACTAAACTGACTGAGGAAATGAGGATGTGGAGAAAGGGGAACCCTCCTGCACTGTTGGTGGGAATGCAAGCTGGTACAGCCACTCTGGAAAACAGTATGGAGGTTCCTCAAAAAGTGGAAAATACAGCTACCCTATGACCCAGCAATCACACTACTGGGTATTTACCCTAAAGATACAAAGGCAGTGATCCTCAGGGGCACATGCACCCGAATGTTTATAGCAGCAATGTCCACAATAGCCAAACTATGGAAAGAACCTAGATGTCCATCAACAGATGAATGGATAAAGAAGATGTGGTATATATATACAATGGAATACTATGCCGCTATCAAAAGAAACGAAATCTTGCCGTTTGCAACCATGTGGATGGAACTAGAGGGTATTATGCTGAGCGAAATAAGTCAATCAGAGAAAGACAATTATCATATGATCTCTCTGATATGAGGAACTTGAGAGTCAGGGTGGGGAGTCGTGGGGGGTAGGGAGGGAAAAATAATGAAACAAGATGGGATGGGGAAGGACACAAACCATAAGAGGCTCCTAATCTCACAAAACAAACTGAGGGTTACTGGGGGGTGGGAGGGTAGGGATAGGATGGATGGGTTATGGACATTGGGGAGGGTTTGTGCTACGGTGAGTGCTGTGAAAGGTGTAAGCCTGATGATTCACAGACCTGTACCCCTGGGGCAAAAAAAAAAAAGTTGATTAAAAGAGGATAAAAATGTGATTAAAAGAGGATAAAAATGGGGGGGGGGAGACTAAACTGACTGAGCCACCCAGGCATTCCAAGAGGGTAATAATTTTTTGCATGGGTTTTAGTAACATGAATTTCCTCTTTGGAGATCTCATTTAATTTCCTTTATCTATTGGGTGTGTTAATGTTTGTCTTATTTATTTATTAGGTGTCTCACTGTTTTTCTCACCAACATGTATAAGCACTTTGAAAATTCAGGCTAATTAATCTTAGGCTGTATTTGCTACAACCATTTTCTTAATTATTTAATTCTGAGTAATGCAAGATTTGTTTTTCCATTTGATCAAACGTATTTCATTGCCATAATGTTGAGAAAAGCTTTCCCATTTCATGTGTTTGCTTTTTTTTTTTTTTTTTAAGTAATCCCTACACCCAAGGTGGGGCTCCAACTCACAACCATGGTATCAAGAGTCACATGCTCTTTCAACTGAGGCAGCCAGGCTTTCCCCAAGTTTGAATCAGAGAATTATGTTCTTAAGAACTTTTTAACATTTAAAAAAAATATTTTATTTATTTATTTGACAGAGAGACACAGCGAGAGAGGGAACACAAGCAGGGGGAGTGGGAGAGGGAGAAGCAGGCTTCCCGCCAAGCAGGGAGCCTGATGCGGGGTTGGATCCCAGGACCCCGGCAGGGATCATGATCTGAGCTGAAGGCAGACACTTAATGACTGAGCCACCAAGGCACCCCAGAACATTTTAACATTTAATTCTTTAATCCCTTTATAACTTAGTGTACACTATTAGGTCAGGATCTAAACTGACCCCTTCTCCCCAATTTTCATGTTTTGAGTAATTCTCCTCCCTTCTCTGATTAGTGATGCCCTATTTTAAAGTTATGAAAAGGCACTACCTCTTCCACCTATAACCGCAACACTAAAAAATACTGACACTATTCTCTACCAAAGTGTTCTCTCAAAGTCCTTCTCAATATATTACCAAGCAACTAGAGTTTGAACTTGAAATAAAACTTATATACAAAACCTATGTAGATTTCCCCTCCCCCTGGACTTTCCATTAAATACTAATGATCTGAATATTTATGTATATACCAATAATCTGATTTGTTACAGTTTTAAATAGTACATATTGTCATACCTCGAAGGGCTATTTCACATTCTCCTTTGCTCTTTTTACCAAATACTTTTTACATTGTCAGAAAAAATTGTGAACACTTTGAAACGGAAAAAACAACAACAACAACAACAACAACAAAAAACCACTTTGAAACGGGACTCTCTGCCCACCAATACTAAGCCCTGATTAGAGCACCCTTCAGGAATATCTCCAGCTGAAAGGTGTTACTGAGCTATATACTATTATGTAAACTGTACTTCTATTTAGGAGCAGTACTGACAGAGATACAACTATGTACACGCTTTTTAAATTTTTTTTAAAAGATTTTATTTATTTATCGGAGAGAGAGTGTGCACACAAGCAGGGGAAGTGGCAGAGGGAGGCAGACTCCCCACTGAGCAGGGAGCCCAACTCAAGTTCAATCTCAGGACTCTGGGATCATGATCTGCACAGAAGGCAGACACTTAACCAACTGAGCCACCCAGGTACGCGTGGATGTGCTTTTGATTTATAAGGAAAAGGAGTAGTTTCTGATGGTCTCTGAATTCCTTTATATTTTTAGGACATTCAGGACCCCAAACAGCTTCTTAAACCGAGTTTAAGGGATAAAAAGCAACAATACTGTATTAGAATTTAAAGTTAAGGGGAAAAAAAACCTTTTTTTTTTTTTTAAAAGATTTTATTTGCCAGAGAGAAAGTGCACGCACACGTGTGCAAGCAGGGGTAGCGGCAGGCAGATGGGGAAGCAGGCTCCCTGCTGAGCAAGGAGACCAATGTGGGACTTGATCCCAGAACCCTGGGATCATGACCTGAGCCGAAGGCAGACACTTAACCAACTGAGCCACCCAGGTGTCCCCCACACCTTTTTTTTCTTTTGAGAGGCAGAGAAATGAATCTTCAAGCAGATTCCCCATTGAGCATGGAGCCCAATGCAGGGCTTGATTCCAGGACCCTGAGATCATGACTTGAGCGGAAATCGGGAGTTGGATGCTTGACCAACTGAGTGACCCAGCACCCCTAAAACTACGAATATTTTAAAATATTGATTCATTTAAAGATGAACAATAAAGAACATACTACATGTTAACAAAGAGAGCATCTTAGTATCAATATGAAAGTCATTTTGATTTCATGGACCCTCTGAGACAACACCACTATCCTGAAGCAAGTCTGTTTGTTTTAGAACATGAAAGAACATAAATGAAGACAATGTAGCAAGTGAATTTTATTTGCCTTCATTTATATTTGATTCTGAAAGAAGCTATAAAATGTGTTAACATCCCAGCTAAGTTCATTCTTGAACTTTGAAGGGTGTGCTCCCATGGTTAAATGATCAATGCCTTCACCTAGGATATAAAATATTCTTCTTTACTTTTTTTGTGTAATCTGCTATACAGGAAAAATTCTGTGTCATATTAGAATAATCTTTGATACTTTATGTTGACTTTATTGTCTTTCATTATTTAAGGGGGGAAAAACCAAATGTTCCTCAGTTTTGGAAGAGCTAAAAGTTCTTTTCAATCTCATTACCCTCTACATTTATTCTGAAGTCTTTTACTGTCGCTTTGATAAAATAGGTAACCAAGTATTGTTTCTAACATCAATAGTTGTGTCTTAATAAAGTGTTCAAATCTCTCCTAACAAATTTCTTTGATTTTTGCCTGGGTTCAATTGTTTCCCCAAAATTCACATGTTGAAGTCTTAACACCCAGTAACTCAGAATATAACTGTATTTACAGACAGCCTTTAAAGAGACAATGAAGGTAGAATGAAGCTGTTAGGGTACTTGGTGTCCTTATTAGAAGAGGAAAAGACATCAGCGATGCAGACACAAAGGGAAAAGGCCATGTGAGGACACAGAAAAAGGCAGCCATAGCTAGAGGCCTCAGAAGAAACCAAAACTCCTGACATGACACCCTGATCATGGACTTCAAGCCTCCACAACGTTGAGAAAATAAATTTCTATTCTTTAAGCCATCCAGTCGGTGGCATATTTTACAACAGCTCTAGCAAACGAACATTATGATTCACAAAATCATTTCCTAAATATAGGAAAACGAAACTTCTAAGATACCTTTTACGCATTTGTGAAAATATCTTTGAGGTTTTCCAGGGAGGCCTTGGAGAATTATAAAGGTTATTCTTTTATTATGTTAAGAAGAGATGCTAGAAATAATCAGGTTTGTTTGATGTGTTACTATTTCAAGAGCTGCATGGGAAGAGTTGTCAAATCAGAGATACTTAATCTTTCCTAAGTTAAATGTATATGGTTAATAAAATAAAGATTTTATTTAAAAATGTATATGGTAAACTGCAATGAATATCAACATTTCAAAAATTGTTTGTCTTATGAGAAGTCCCTGGAGATTTGTCAATATCCTTGTTTTCCATATTTTTAAATGTGAAGTAAAAACACTATTCAAAACTCTTATGAAATTGTTCTTATTTTTCTATATTCATCAAAGTTCTGGTCCTAATTTCAGTTACTATTTAACTGTTGTTTTAAATGTTTTGTGGTATAATCTTACTGCTTTAATTCACATCTAATATCTCCTTGGTTTGCAAGTTGGATTTATTTCAGGCTTACTCATGAGGTCTTATAAAAAATACTGATTTTTTTTTTATCAAGTGAAATCTCTTCACTTGATATTCTTAGTGTTATTCCTGATACATTAGGTCTCAGGATTATCATGTTATGTCTCAATATTTTTTCATCTATAAAAAGTTAGAGTCCTCTATATTTATGAGTCAGATGTTAAGGGTCACCGTCTTCTCTGAGAACAAGCTTAATCATCATTTTTAGAAATGTGTTTTGCATGCCACAGACACAACCAAATATCCCTGTCAACCATAGTATTCTTATAATGAACCCTCTTCAGATCTTCCCATTTGACAATTATCAGCAATAAACTAATCACAGTCATTTTAAGTCTCTGTCATCTACTGATTTTACTCTAATGCTTATCTGAGATCTCTCCGTTAAACTCTGGTACAACCCAGAGTTTGTGTTTTCAAAAAGAAAGACATCTCAGAGGCACGCAAAAAGGACTGTACTGTGTATATGAAACCACTTATACATCACAGAATAGACACTTAGGCACAAGCTTCTGAGGAAACATAACTCAGATAACTTTCAGTACATACCAGTGGATTGCATAAGAATTAGTCATAATTTTTTTTAAAGTTGCTAAGTAGTTTTATGAAACTGATAATCCAAAATCCAACAGAATAAGAACACCTCACACTGGAATGGATGAACTGATGAGGAAAAATTTATTGTGGTTATTTGTTTAGAATAATGTTTAATTTTGTTTTAATGTTCTGTTTTTTTGATATATAAGGGAACAATCCGTCCTTCTAAAGATATCTAAGAATGGATAAAGAAGATGTGGTGTATATATACAATGGAATACTATGCAGCTATCAAAAGAAACGAAATCTTGCCATTTGCAACAATGTGGATGGAACTAGAGGGTATTATGCTGAGTGAAATAAGTCAATCAGAGAAAGACAATTATCATATGATCTTTCTGATATGAGGAACTTGAGAGTCAGGGTGGGGGGTCGTGGGGGATAGGGAGGGAAAAATAATGAAACAATATGAGATGGGGAAGGAGACAAACCATAAGAGACTCCTAATCTCACAAAACAAACTGCGGGTTACTGGAGGGTGGGAGGGTAGGGATAGGGTGGACGGGTTATGGACATTGGGGAGGGTTTATGCTATGGTGAGTGCTGTGAAAGGTGTAAGCCTGATGATTCACAGACCTGTACCCCTGGGGCAATAATAAATAAATAAATAAATAAATAAATAAATAAATAAATAAATAAATAAATAAAAATATCTAATTCACAACAATTTTATAAATTCTGCTTTGTTAAGCTGAAAAGAAACATTTTAAATTGGTATTTCCCTCTGCCTCACCTCAGTTTGTCAGTATCTCCTGGAAAGGAGCTTGTAGCCTGGTCTGGAATCCCAGTTTTTGTGGCTGCTGCCCAGGGAACACCTCCAAGTCACCCGGCTCTGGGAGCCAGTGGGGGTTTATCCTCACAGGTCTCACAGGACTTTAATCAACAGAAAAAGTTCTTAAATAGCTACTACCCCCCTAGGGTATAGCAAGAGACAACAGATAAAGATGCCCAGTCTTTCTGTGAGAGAAAGACTTATTAGCTTATTTTTGTAGCTGTGGCCTGAGAAGAAGCACTTTCTTTTTTTTTTGAGAAGCAGTCTTCTAATTAAACACAGGTTTAAGGGCCTACTGTAATCCTCCCCAGAGACCTCAGAGGGAGGGCCTTATCTCTGTGTTCTCCCTCTGCCACACTCCGAAGCACAATTATCTCCCACAGGGGAACTACATACACATCTGGTGTCCTGGTTTTTGTGGCTGCCACCTAGTGGATACCCCGACTGCCTGGTTCTGATGGACTGCAGGACTTGCGTTCCTGGGACGGGCGTCCCCTGGGCTGTAACAATTAAAGAGACAGTTCTTGGCTGGCCACCCCCCCCCCCCGGTCACAGCACAAACAGCAGAATGAAATATATTTCCAGTCTTTCTGTGAAAAAGGCCTAAGTGCATGTTCTGGAGCTTTGACCTTAGGGGCAGGATTCTGGTTTAGTATACATCTATCGACTTACAAAGGTGATCTCTGGAGACTAAGGCTACCAGATGCCACCTTTGCCCTGTCCCTCTGCATTACTGTAAGCCACTGGTATCTCCTGGAATGGAGCTTGAACCATTATCTGGTGTCCTGATTTTCATGGCTGCTGCCCACGGGACTCCTCTAGGCTCTCTGGCAGCTAGTGCGACTTTCACTTGTGGTCCCACAGGACCATATATATTTGCATACTTTAAAAGCTGCTGCCTGAGTGTCAGGCTTCCAATCAGCATGAATCTAGATGCTACCTGAGATCCTCCCACTTGGGACACCCACAGGCCTTGGCACACCCTCAATTACTGGGAGCCACAAAAAAATAAAAGACTGCTTGGACAATCACAAAGGTTTGAGAGACAACCAAAAGATAGGGCAGGGTTAAACTATATTACAAAGCTTTAATAATCAAAACAGTATGGTACTGGCATAAAAACAGACACTTAGATCAATGGAACAGAACAGAGAAACCAGAAATAAACCCATAAATATATGGCCAATTTATGACAAAGGAGCCAAGAATATACAATGGGAAAAGGACAATCTCTTAACAGACTGCTGGAAATCTGGACAGCCACATGCAAAAGAATGAAATTGGACAGCTACCTTACCCTATAAACACAAACTAACTCAAAATGGATTAAAGCGTGAACATTACGACCTGAATCATAAAACTCCTGGAAGAAAACATAGGCAGAGATGATTTTTTGGGTTTGACACCAAAAGCAAAGACAAGAAAAACTAAAAAGCTTCTGCACCGGAAAGGACACCATTAACAAAATGAAAAGGCAACCTGTGGAATGGAAGAAAATATTTGCGAATGATATATTTGATAAGGGATTAATATCCAAAATAAATAAAGAACTCATAAAACAATAACAAAAAGGCAAATAATCTGATTAAAAATGAACAGAAGATCTGAAAAAACATGTCCCCAAGACAGATATACAGATGACCAACAGGTATATGAAAAGGTCCTCAACATCACTAATCATTAGAGAAAAGCAAATCAAAACCACACTGAGATATCACCTGTAAGACTGGCTACTATCAAAACCACAGAAATAACAAGCACTGGTGAAAATGTAGAGTAAAGGGAATCTTTGTGCACTGCTGGTGAGAATGTAAATTAGTACAGTGAACCATACAAAATGGTATGAAGAGTCCTTAAAAAATTAAAAATAGAACTACCACGTGATCCAGCAATTCTACTTCTGTGTATTTATCCAAAGAAAATGAAAAAAACAAACTTGAGAATATATATGCACCCCCATGTTCCCTGCAGCATTATTTACAATACCCGAGACATGGAAGTAACCTAAGTATCCACTGACAGATGAATGATTAAAGAAAATGTGATACACACACACACACACACGCACATGCATGCACACACACACAGGGGAATACAATTTAGTCATAAAAAGAAGGAAATCTTGCCACTTGTTACAACATGGACGAACCTTGAGGGTATTAGGTTAAGTGAAATAACTCAGAGAAAGGCAAATACTGTATGATCTCACTTACTTCTATGTGGAATCGTAGAGGGGGGGAGCTCATAGTTATAAAGAACAAATCAGTGGTTGCCAGAGGTAAGGCGGGTGGTAGGGTGGACAAGATGGGTGAAGGGGGTGGGGTCAAAAGGTATGAATTTGGACACAGATCCACACAGAAAGAGAACGCCATGTGAAGGCAGTGATCTACTAGCCAGGAAATGCCAAAGATTGCCAGCAAACCACCAGAGGCTAGGAGAGACACATGGAACAGAGGTTCCCTTACAGCCCTCAGAAGAAAGTAACCCTGGGGTACCGGGTGGCTCAGGTGGCTAAGTGTTTTGGCTCAGATCATAATCTCACATCAGATTCTCTGCTTCTCCCTCTCCCTCTGCTCCTACCCTCCAACCCCACTCCTGCATGCTGTCTCTCAAATAAGTAAATAAAATCTTTAAAAAGAGGAAGAAAAAGAAACCTTGCGTTTTCTTGGATTTCTAGCCTCCAGAACTGAGTCAATAAATTTGTGTTGTTCAAGTTACCCAGTTTGTGATACTGTGTTACAGCAGCCCTAGAACACTAACACAGTTGTCCAAACTTTACACATTCTAAAGAAAGGTCTGCTCTATGCCAAGCTCCAAGGGCATCATCCCCGTCTGGAATATTCTGTTAAGAATGTTTTTGTTTACCTGTGACCTTGAGGCCACAACAGATAGTTTATGCTAACAATGTGATTTATGGTGGGGGCCATGGGCTCCACCTCTGAAGGGACCGAGCACATTAAATTCACATTTAATGGGGTGCCTGGGTGGCTCAGTCAGTTGAACATCCAACTCTCTTGGTTTCCGCTCAGGTCATGATCTCATGGGTCATGAGATCGAGCCCCATGTCAGGCTCTGCACTCAATGGGGTGTCTGCTTGAAGACTCCTTCACTCTGCCCCTCCCCCCACTCACTCACTCACTCTCTGAAATGTTTAAAAAATATAGATTCACATTTAACTAGTTTTTATCATACACAGCCTTAGCATAGTGCAAAATAATTATCAACCCTTATATATGAGATACACACATATATAATTTGTGGTAAAATAAACATAAAATTTCCCATTTTAACATTTAAATTATATAATTCAGTGGCATTAAGTACATTCAAAATGTGCATCTATCACCAGTATTCATCTCTAAAAAGTTTTTATTGACACAATCAGAAACTCTGGGGAGGGGTTAAGACAGTGGAGGAGTAGGGCAATGGTAAGCTTGTCTCCTCCCTCTAACACAGCTAGATAGATACCTTATCGTTCCGAACGCCCAAGTAATCAATGAGAAGCCTTAGAGAACAAAGACGCACATCTATAAACAAACAAACAAACAAACAAACAAAAAATGGAAGGTAGGAACTGTGCAGAGTTGATTCATGGAAGAAAGAGCCACCGGCGCTGCACAGGGGAGGGAGCCCTAGTGGTGGAGCGGGTAGTGAGAGAGAAGGGGAGAGAGGAAGAGTCTGTTGGGGGAAGCACTGAAAACACACACACAGGACTGTACAAGAAAACTGTTCCCCAAAACCACTGACTGCAAAAAAGGAGAGGGTTTCAATACTGCCAGTTTTTAAAAACAGCAGAGCACAGAGTGTGAAGTCCTGGAGGTTAGTGCCATAGCCAGGGTTGTGCCTGGCAGTGTTCCAGTAGGGAAGCAGGGCGGAACCACGGGAGCAGGCAGATGGGTCTGAGGATCTCCTCAGCTGCACAGGGAAAAATGGTTCCCCCTGCTTAGAGTGCATTTGGTAGAGGTGATGGTGTTTTTGCTTTTTGGATACAGAAAGAGCAATGCTTTTATTTTTTAAATTTTCTATATATTTTTAAAATATCTATCTTTTTTGTCTATCAAGCTTCTCTTAACAAGCAGACCAAAACACACCTAGCTTCCTTTATTTTTTAAATTAAAAATTTTTTATTTTGCTTCATTTATTTTTTATTTATTTTATTTATTCATCCCAAAAGAAAGAACAGGAAGAAGTGATGGCCAGGGATTTAAGCAATACAGATATAAGTAAGATGTCTGAACTAGAATTTAAAACAATCATAAGGACACTAGCTGGACTTGAAAAAAGCACAGAAGACACTAGAGAATCCCTTACTGCAGAGATAAAAGAGCTAAAACCTAGCCAAGCTGAAATGAAAAATGCTACAACTGAGATGCAAACCCAAATGGATGCCATAACAATGAGGATATATGAAGCAAAGGAACAAATCAGTGATACTGAAGATAAAATTATGGTAAACAACGAAGCTAGAAAGAGGAGGGAAACAAAGATGATGGATCACAAAGGTAGACTTAGGGAACTCTGACTTACTAAAATATAGTAACATTCATATCATAGGAGTCCTAGAATGATGAAGAGAGAGAAAAAGGGGCAGAAGATCTATTTGAGCGAATTATAGCCAAACACTTCCCCTTAAGTAATCTGGGGAAGGACACAGACATCAAAATCCAAGAAGCATGGAGAACTCCCATTAAAGTCAACAAAAGCCAGCCACTGCCAGAGATATCATAATCAAATTCACAAAATACAGAGACAAGGAAAGAATCCTGAAAGCAGCAAGGGGAAAAAAAAGTCCTTAACCTACAAGGGAAGACAGATCAGGATCACAGCAGATCTGTCCACAGTAACTTGGCAGGCCAGAAGAGAATGACAGGATTGACTGATTGATTGATTTTTAAATTTTTATTTATTTATTTGAGAGGTAAGTGAGTGAGAGAGAATATGAGAGGGAAGAGGGTAAGATGGAGAAGCAGACTCCCCGCTGAACAGGGAGCCCAATATGGGACTCGATACCAGGACTCTGGGATCATGACCTGAGCCGAAGGCAGAGGCTCAACCAAAGGAGCCACCCAGGCACCCAATAGGATATATTTAAAGTGCTCAATGGGGAAAATGTGCAGCCAAGAATACTTTAGCTTGCAAGGCTGTCATTCAGAATAGAAAGAAAGATGAAGAGTTTCCCAAACAAAAACTAAAGGAATTCATGACCACTAAACCAACCCTGCAAGAAATATTAAGGGGGACTCTTTGAGTGGGAAAAAATAACCAAAAGCAACAAAAACTAGAAAGGAACAGAGAACATCATCAGAAACACCAACATTACAGGTAACACAGTGGCACGAAATTCGTATTTTTCAATGTCTCTGAATGTAAATGGACTAAATGCTCTAATCAAAAGAGTTAGGGTATCAGAATGGATAAAAAAATCAAGACCCAACTATATGCTGCCTATAAGAGACTCATTTTAGACCTAGAGATCCAATCAGAAATTCTGTACCCATTAAACAACTCCTCTCTTCTCCCCTCCCCCAAGGCCCTGGTAGCCACTATTCTATTTTCTGTCTCTATACATTTGACTGCTCTAGGTATCTCATATAAGAGCAGTTTTATGATATATTGTCCTTTTGTGTCTGGCTCTTTTGACTTAGCATAATATTTGCAAGGTTCATCCATATTGTATCACATATCAAAATTTTACTTTTTATGGATAATTTTCAATTAAATGCACATACCACATTTTTTTCATCCATTCATGTGTTGATGGATACTTGTGTTGTTCACACCTTTTGGCTACTGTGAATCGACAAATTTCTGATGAAACTAAACTTCAGCAAAACAACTAATTTTAAAATTCCATTTCCAGGGGCACCTGGGTGGCTCAGTGGGTTAAAGCCTCTGCCTTCAGCTTAGGTCATGATCTCAGGGTCCTGGGATCGAGCCCTGCATCAGGCTCTCTGCTTGGCAGAGGACCTGCTTCCTCCTCTCTCTCTGACTGCCTCTCTGCCTACTTGTGATCTCTCTCTCTCTGTCAAGTAAATAAAAAAATCTTAAAAAAAAATTCCATTTCCTAAATGAAATAAGAGGAAACCGGAGCGGGAGACAAACCATAAGAGAGGAATAATGTCAGGAAACAAACTGTGGGGTGGCTAGAGAGGAGGGGGGTGGGAAGGATGGGGGGTGGCTGGGTGATGGACATTGGGGAGGGTATGTGTTGTGGTGAACACTGTGTACTGTGTAAGACTGATGAATCACAGACCTGTACCCCTGAAACAAATAATACATTATATGTTAATAAAAAAAATTCCATTTCCTTTCCCACCTGAATGCAAATAATCTCAAGGTACAGTTTCAAGGGTAACAAAATGCACCCCTAAGTGACTAAAGGTGACTAAACTTTACAAACAAAAATACATGATTCCTTACAATATTCATGCTGCTTTAAACTATTAAAATATCTTTGTTATGTTATTAATAGTGCTCTTCATGGAAGAAACTAATATAATAAAACACCGACATGTCACTAAGGACACAAGAACAGTATTACTAAAACAAATGCATGTTCTAAACCTAAGAGTGACTAGAAAAAAATGAAGGCATATACTAAATACAAAATGAAACAAAAACAAGAAAAATAGTATCATAGGCTGACCTTTGCTACATAAAAGCATAACTGAAATAGACTTTTAGTTACCAAAAAAAATAAGAAAGAATCTTCAAAGTTATTCATAAAAAGTTATGGACCTTTTCAAATATTAACCTTCATAGTACGCTCATCACTGAATAAAATCTTGACAGACCCTAGTCCACACAATTCAAAGAAAAATCCTTACGGAAATCAGACATAGTAAAATGAACAAAAAGAAAATTCTGAGGACTAGTTTAGGATGATAAAGGAAAATAAACATATTTTTTAAAAGCATATTTTATCTTTTTTTTTTTTTAAAGATTTTATTTATTTGAGAGAGAGCAAGAGCGAGAGAGAGAAGGAGAGAGCACGAGTGGGGTGAGGGGCAGAGGGAGAAGCAGGCTCTCTGCTGAGCAGGAAGCCCAATGTGGGGCTCAATCCTGAGACTCCAGGATCATGACTTGAGCCAAAGGCAGACACTTAACTGACTGAGCCACCCAGGTGCCCCTAAAAAGCATATTGCAGCATGTTAAAAAAGTAAATGAAAAAACCACATTCAAATACTTCAAACTCTTTAGTAAATTAATACCAATGAAAAAATAACCAAATCTACTGAAAAAAATAATAGAAAATAAAAATAAATAAATCACAGATATGTGGCTAAAGCAGTAGGGATATAAAGACAAATTTAAAAAATTTAATACTTTAAATAGGTAATATATTCATATGATTCAAATTTCAAAAAAATAGAAATTGTCATATATCTTAAAGTCCTGTATGTACCCAAATAAACTGAAAGCAGGGGCCTCCAGGGGTATCCGTACACCCATGTTTACATGATTCACAATAGTCACAAAAGGCAGAAACCAATGTCCACCAACAGGTGAGCAGACAAACAAAATGATATATATACATACAATAAAATGTTATTCACCCTTAAAAAGGAAGGAAATCCTGACACACATGCTATAAAATGGATAAACCTTAGGATATTATGCTTAATTTATGAAGTCAGTTACAAAAAGACAAATACTGTATGATTCCACTTACATGAGGTACCCAGAACCAAGTCAAATACATAGACACAGAATGTAGAATGGTATTTGCCAGCCAGTGGGAAGAGTGAATGCAGAGTTGCTGCTTAGTGAATACAGAGTTCTGGAGACTGGATGTACAACACTGTGAATGTTCTGAACACTACTGAACTGCATACCTTAAATGGTTAAGTTCATAAATTTTATGTTATATGTATTTTACACAAAACAAAAATACTCCTGCCCACTGGCATCTAGCCACGGCCCAGTTCCTATGTGCCCAGCCCTCTGAAACCATTTTTACAACTTTTTTTTTAAGATTTTTTTTTAATTTATTTATATGACAGAGAGAGAGAGAGAGAGAGAGAGAGAGAGAGAGAGAGAGAGATCACAACTAGGCAGAGAGGCAGGCAGACAGAGAGGAGGAAGCAGGCTCCCTGCTGAGCAGGGAGCCCAATGCGGGCCTCAATCCCAGGACCCTGAGATCATGACCTGAGCCGAAGGCAGAGGCTTAACCCACTGAGCCACCCAGGCGCCCCCATTTTTACAACTTTATCATGAGTTTCCTTATACATAAATAACCAAGTATAAACAAACTAAGCAAATGCATATTCTGTAGCTTGGCATTTTCATTAAACAATGTTGTTTGGCATTGTTTCATTTCAAACACAGAAAACTTCATCAATTAAGAGCAACATTTTAACAATTTTAATGTGTATAGCAAAGCTTTAATAAAACAAAACTTACCAATATCTGGTGGACACTGCCCATTATAAGGGAACCAATTGCCTTTCACAGTGAAAGGACTTTTCCTGTTGCTTGTTGAACCAGTTCCTAGCTGCCCATTACCACCAAGTCCAAAAGAATAAATCCGTCCTGATGAAGGAACAAAAGCAGAAGTGTGCTGCCTAGAGTAAAATGACAGAAAACCTCAGACTTAATGTTACCTTCCAAACAATTTACAATTAGAAAAGCAAACAATTATTCTTCAAAAATACATTAACAGGGGTTCCTGGGTGGCTCAGTGGGTTAAAGCCTCTGCCTTTGGCTCAGGTCATGATCTCAGGGTCCTGGGATCGAGCCCCGCATTGGGCTCCCTGCTTGGCAGGGAGCCTGCTTCCTCCTCTCTCTCTGCCTGCCTCTCTGCCTACTTGTAATCTCTCTCTGTCAAATAAATAAATAAATAAAATCATTTTTAAAAAATACATTAACAAAACCATTATAGTTCTAAAATTTTCTGTACAAACTATTAAAAGTCTTACTCTACACTGAATAGGCTGCATAAGTATGACCCAGAAAATTTCTACAAATGTCCAAATTTAAAAAGTCCCAGATCTACAGAGAAATTCCTAATAAGAGATAATTCAGCACAAGGGGTAGCATCTAACTATAGTGTCCAAGTTCTCCTCTTCCTTCCCCTATAACATTCTAGCCTAAAGCATCTATGAGGACCCACCTTTGGACACCAATCAAAAGTTTTACAGTAAGAACTGGGCAAGTAACCCAGTATCAATGAGAAGATCGAGGGGCCGTATGTGTATAATAAAACAATGCATAAATATATAGAATAAAACAATGTTTCCTTTCTTCTAAAGAAACTGATCCTTATACCTATGCGTCCAGACTCCTTTGGAGGTAGCAGAGTGAAAGCAAATCTAAGAAACTGTAGAACTGAAGATGAAAAAACCTACTAATCAGTGAACCTATGCAACTCCCTCTGATGTTTCACCAATGTATGTTTAAGAACACTATATGTTTGGGGCGCCTGGGTGGCTCTGTGGGTTAAAGCCTCTGCTTTCGGCTCAGGTCATGATCTCATCGTCCTGGGATCGAGGCCCGCATCGGGCTCTCTGCTCAGCAGGGAGCCTGCTTCCTCCTCTCCCTGTCTCTCTGCCTGCCTCTCTGCCTGCTTGTAATTTCTCTCTGTGTGTCAAATAAATAAATAAAATCTTTAAAAAAAAAAAAAAAAAAAAAAAAAAAAAGAACACTATATGTTTGGGTTAAAGATGATTATCCAGCTCAGGTCTTGTGTTCCTCAATCTCAGGTTTTATGGCTTCAATCAAATCTGGTAAATTCTTAAGTGTTATTTCTACAAATACTGTCTCTCTCACATTTATTTTCTCCTTGACAGTATTACACAAATGTTGCAACTTCCCAATATATCCTACCAGTCTCTTAATCTCTCTTTTATATCCATGCCCCTTTGTGGGTAATTTCTCTGGATCTGTTTTTCAGATCACTATTTTTCTTCTTAGCAGTGTGTTTAAGCTGCTGGTTTAATTACCCACTTTATTTTAAATTTCAATGATGATGTTTTATCCCATTTCTAGAAGTTTTTTTTTCTTACCCCAAATCTGCCACCCTGTTTTTCATTTAAAACCCATTACACATTGTGAAATTTAACACAGACACACAAACCCAGGGTGACTTTGTCAAGCCCCAAACGCACCTTATGGCAGTCCTGTGGTTATAAATTCTCAGAGGACACTCAAACCAGAAACCAGACCAAGGGCAAAAAGTCTCCTTATGCGAGCAAGGGAATATTTCATGGTGAACTCTTTCCATGATGTAGATTTATTGGGAGGAGATGGGTTTCTCAGGCCTCTCTATTGCTTCTATCAGTTCTTAGGTCTCATCTCCTGTCTTAATCTCCTTAGCCCTCTATGATATATTATTTATCAAAAAGAGCCAAAATTATTCCTCTCTCTATACCCATATTATGTTTACAATATGACTTCTGCAGCTGTTTCCAACAAGATGGGGAATCTATTGGGGCGCCTCGGTGGTTCATCCATTAAGTGTCTGCCTTTGGCTCAGGTCATGATCCCAGGGTCCTGGGATTGAGCCCCTGCCCTGGGCCCCATGTTCAGCAAGGAGCCTGCTTCTCCCTCTCCCTCTGCCTGCTGCTCCCCCCACCCTGCTTATATTCTGTCAAATAAATAAATAAAATCTTTAAAAAAAAAAAAAAGATGGGGAATCTATTTCTCCATGTCTTAAATCTGGGCTCTAACCTGTGGCTTGCTTAGAATACAGAATGCAGCAAAAATGACAGTGTATCTGACCTGAGATTACGCCTTACAAGTGGCTTTGCGGTCTTTCCCTCTCTCTCTTTAGGAACTCTGTTCTATTATTATGAGACTAATCCAAAATTAGTGTGTAAAGGATGACATACAACCTGGAGCAAAGACAAGCTATCCCGGATACGACCACGCCAAACTACCCAGCCCTAGCCAGATAATCAGCTGGTGAACTGAGACCAGCTAAGATGAAAACTGGCCAGCTGAGCCTAGCCCAAATTACCAAATCAAAGAACTATTAGCAAAATAAATAAAAATGTTTTATTTATTAGGGTGGTTTGATTAGCAATATAAGCTAATTAATACATTACCTACACTGGCAACTTTTTTCAGGGCACCTCCAAAGTCAGTTCAAACAAACACCAATAGTTTTCAGATTTCTTTGTTTTTGCCCTGTGACATTCCCTTTAGTTCCTGGCAAACTAACCTGTTATTTAAAAGGGGTCTTGATTTAAAAGGGTTTTCAAGTTATCTAGTCTGCCGTCTTACTGAAAATCTAAGCAGAATCTAAGAACTGTTCCAAGTCCATTCCCTCTAGCTAAAAAGATTTCCAGAGGTTAAAGGGCTGATCCTTTTCCCCCTTTTAATTTCTTCTTAACTCCCTTCAGTTTTTTTGGGTTTTTTTTTTTGAAGATTTTATTTATTTGACAGAGAGAGACACAGCGAGAGAGGGAACACAAGCAGGGGGAGTGAGAGAGGGAGAGGGAGGCTTTCCACTGAGCAGGGAGCCCAATGCGAGGCTCGATCCCAGGACCCTGGGATCATGACCTGAGACGAAGGCAGACTGAGCCACCCAGGCGCCACCCCCCCTTCATTTCTTTTTCCCCTTCTGAGAGTCAGACATTTAAGATCTAGAACATTCAAAAATAACTCTATATAACAGGGGAATTTAGAAAGTCACTGTGCATGCCCAGGAAGAGGTGCAGGCTCAAAAAAGACCTGAGGGCGTGCCTGAGTGGCTCAGTCAGTTAGGCGTCTGCCTTTGGCTCAGGTCATGATCTCAGGGTCCTCGGATCAAGCCCCGCAATGGGCTCCCTGCTCAGCAGGGAGCCTGCTTCTCCCTCTCCTGCTCCCCCTGCTTGTGCTTGCGCTCTCTCTCTCTCTCTCTTTGTCAAATAATCTTAAAAAAAAAAAAGAAAGAAAAGACCCAAGAAGACCTTATGTTTACACCTCAAGGTTTATGTGTCCCTACCACAGAGACAACCTATGACAATCAGAAAAAAAAATCAGCAACCCTGGAAAAGGGAGAGAATCTTATGTCCAGAGCTATATGTTACTAGATTCAAATGGCTAGTTAAAAAAAAAAATCATAGGGCTTACAAAAAAATTGGGATATGTGGCTTATTTAAAGGAAAATAAAATTAACCAACATGGGTAAACAAAATGATACAGCCACTTTAAAAGGC
Source organism: Ailurus styani (assembly GCA_002007465.1). NCBI lineage: Eukaryota > Metazoa > Chordata > Mammalia > Carnivora > Ailuridae > Ailurus > Ailurus styani. The sequence continues at coordinate 6,594,256 of LNAC01000047.1, read as the reverse complement.
AATTTGGTGGTTTCTTACAAAACTAAACATGCTGTTAAAATAAGATCTACAAATCATGCTCATTATTCATCTAAAGTTGTCAAAAAGCTGTGTCCATACAAAAACCTGCACACAGACATTTTTAGCTGCTTTATTCACAATTGCCAAACCTTAGAAACAAACAACATGTTCTTCAATAGGGAAATGCTTATATTCAGACAATAAAATACTATTCAGAGCTAAAAAGAAATCAATGATCAAGACATTAAAAATGGAGGGACCAATAATGCAAATTACCAAGTAAAAAAAGCCAATCTGAGAAGGCTACATACTATATGATTACAACTTTATAGTATTCTGGAAAAGGCAAAACTAAGAGTAAAAAGATCAGTGACTACCACAGGTTAGGGAGATGGAAAGGATGAACAGGTGGATCACAGAGGAATTTCATAGCAGTGAAATTACTCTATGTAATACTATGATGGTGGATACATGCCCTTATACATTTATCTGAACCTACCAAATGTACAACACCAAGAATGAACCCTAATGTAAACTATGCTTATCTGAAAATGATTTAGCAATGTAAATTCATTAACTGGAACAAATATACCACTTTGGTGGAGAATGTTGATAATGGAAGAGCCTATGTATGTGTAGGTACAAGTACAATGGAAATCTATGTACCTTCTTAATTTTGTTGTGAACTTAAAACTTCCATAAAAAATAAAGTCTATTAAAAACAAACAAACAAACCCTAAACTGGGGCATCTGGGTGGCTCAGTCAGTTAAGCATCCAACTCTTGCTTTTAGCTCAGGTCGTGATCTCAGGGTCATGAGATCAAGGCCCATGTTGGGCTCTGCACTCAGCTGGGAGTCTACTTGAGATTCTCTCTCTCCCTTTGCTCCTGCTCCCACTCTCTCTCTCTAAAGTAAGTAAAATCTTTAAAACAAAAACAAAAACCACCAGAAACTGTCTCCAAGAAAGACCAGATGGAGAATCTTAACAGATAAAACTAAAATAATTATCTTAAAAATGTTCAAATAACTAAAAGGAAGACAAGAAGTCAAGAAAACAATATATGAACAAAACAGAAATATCAATAAAAAGGAACAGAAAGCCTAAAAACAAACAAAAAAGAAATTTTGGAGATGAAAAGTACAGTAACTAAAATGAAAAACTCACCAGAGGGATTCAAAAGCAGATTTGAGCAGGCAGAAAAAGAAATGAGGAAACTGGAAATAAGTCTGAGGAACATAAAGAAAAAAGACTGAAGAAAAGTTGAAGAGAACCTAAGGGACCTATGGGATATCAAGTGGACCAACATAGGTACTGTGGGAATTCCAAAAGGTAAAAAAAGGAATAAGGAGAAAGATCAAAGAAATAATGGCCAAAAACCTCCCAAATTTGATGAAAGACATTAAGCATCCAAGAAACTCAATGAACTTCAACAGGATGAACTAAAAGAGACCCAAACTTAGATACATTAAAAATCATTGTGTCCAAAGATAAAGAAAAAAATCTGATAGTATCAAGAGAGAAGTGACTTGTCACACCTAAAGGATCCTTAATAAGATTACGAGGAGATTTCTCATGGGAAACTCTGGAAGTCAGAACAGACAAGAGCTAACACATCAAAGTACTTAAAGAAATAAACTGTCAACCAAGGGTCTGATGTCCAGCAAGCTGTCCTTTCAAAGTGAGGGAGGAGTTAAGACTTATTATAATTAAGACTTGCAATTAAGATCTATATATAAACAAAAGCAAAAGGAGTTGGTTATCACTAGACCTACCCTGTCAGAAATTCTAAAAGGAATCCTACAGGATGAAATGAAAGAACATTAGACAGTAACTCAAAGCTGTATGATAAAATAAAGGTATCAGTAAAAGTAAATACATGGATGTTTATAAAGGCTAGTATTGTAATTTCTGTTTATAACTTTACCTTTTGTTTTCTTTAACTTAAGAGACTAATGCATAAATAATTTATGTTTTTGAATACACAATGTATAAACAAGCTATCTTGTGAAATCAATAACTGAAAGGGGTGGGGACAGAGCAATATAGGTAGAGTTTTTGTATGTTATTGAATTTAACCTGGTATCAATTTGAATTAGTGTTATAACTTCAGGATATTAAATGTAATCACCATGGTCACCACAAAGAAAGTAGCTACAGAATATAGAGAAAAGGAAATGAGAAGGAAATTAAAATATCTCACTGCAAAAAAAACAACTAAACAAAAAAGGAGACAGTAAATCCAGGAAATGAGGAACAGAAAGCAAAGAGCAAAATGATAAAAGTCCCTACATCTCAGTAGCTACCTTTAAGTGGATTAAGCTGTCCACTCAAAAGACAGAGACTGGCAGAATGGATTAAAAAACATGATCCCCGGGCGCCTGGGTGGCTCAGTGGGTTAAAGCCGCTGCCTTCGGCTCAGGTCATGATCCCAGGGTCCTGGGATCGAGGCCCACATCGGGCTCTCTGCTCAGCAGGGAGCCTGCTTCCTCCTCTCTCCTCTCTCTCTGCCTGCCTCTCTGCCTACTTGTAATCTCTCTCTCTGTGTCAAATAAATAAATAAAAAATCTTTAAAAAAAAAAAAAAAAAAAAAAAACATGATCCCACTATATACTATTTAGAAGAGATACAAATAGGCTGAAAGTGAAAGGATGGAAAAAGATACTCCATGCCAACAACCAAAGGAGAGCAGGGTTAGATCAAAAACAGTTATAAGAGACAAACGACATTATATTTTAACAAAAGGTTCAGCACAGCAAAAAGGTAACAATTAAAAACATTTACACATCTAATAAAAGACCATCAAAATATATGAAGCAAAAACTGAAAGAATTGAAGGAAGAAATTATTCCATAATAAATAGTTGGAGACTTTAATAACCCTGCTCTCAATAATAAATGGAAAAGCATACATTAGATATGTAAGAAACAGAAACAACACAATTAAGTCAACTAGATCTAACAGGACACACACTCCAACAACCACATACACATTCTTCTCAAATGCACACTAAACATTGTCACGTTAGACCCTACGTTAGGCCAGAAATTAAGTCTCAACAGATTTTAAAAGATAGACACCATACAAAATATCTTCTCCAACCACGACAGGATGACATTAGAAATCCCAATATGGTTCAGTTTTAACAACCGTTAACTTCAAATACTTGAAATCACAGTGTAGGTAGTCTTTGGTGACTTTTTATAACATGTTACTTGTATGATTGATTATCTGTATGTGTGAAGCTGTGGTTTGGCATCATTAGATCTCATTGCTGTGTTTTATTCATTTATATGCCTATATAATTATTTACTCAATTCTATTACTGACAGGTATTTGGGTACTGATCACCTATAGTGTTACTTAATCATGATTTGAATTTGCATGTCCATGACTTGAGACAGATTGAATTGAATCTCTAGATCACTTTGGGAAGTATTGACATTTTAACAATATTAAGTCTGCCAAGCCATGAACAGGAGATATCTTTTCATTTATGTTTTTATTTTGTTTCAGTAATTTTTTTGTAGTTTTCATCATATGTCTTTTAAATTTCTTTTTGGATTGTTCATTATCAGTATATAGAAATGGAATTCTTCGTCGATTTTGTATTCTGCTTTGGTGATTTATTTTTGATAGTTTTTTTGTGTGGACCTCTAAGGTTTTCTGCATATAAGATCATATCTGTACCAGAGATAATTTTACTTCTTCCTTTTCAATTTAGGTGCCTTTTATTTCTTTTTCTTACTGGAACTTCCAGTACTATGTTTACTAGAAGTATTCAAAGTTGGCATCCTTGCCTTGATCCTGATCTTAGAGGAAAAGCTTTCAGTCCTTTACCACTGAGTATGATGTTTGTTGTGGGTTTCATATATGGGTTTTATTATGTTGAGATAATTTCCTTCTATTGTTAGTTTTTGAGTGTTTTTTTCTTTTTAATCATAAAGGGTGTTGAGTTTTGTGTTTTTCCTGCATCAGTTGAGATGATAATGTGGATTTTTTCATTGTCTTTTTTTTTTTTAATTTTATTTATTTGACACAGAGAGAGAGATCACAAGTAGGTGTAGAGGCAGGCAGAGAGAGAGCAGGGAGCCCAATGCGGGGCTCGATCCCAGGACCCTGAGATCATACCTGAGCCAAAGGCAGAGGCTTTAACCCACTGAGCCACCCAGGCGCCCCTCCTTCATTGTCTTAATGTTGTAAATTACACTGATCAGTTTGGTATGCTGAACCATCCCTGCATCCCATTTGGCTATGCTATATAGTTTTTTCATTATACCACTGAATTATGTTTGCTAATGTTCTATTGAGAATTTTTTCCATCAGTACCCATAAGGGATAATGGTCTGTAGTTTGCTTGTAGTGTCCTTGTCTGACTTTGAGATCAGGACAATGCTGGCCTCATAAAATGAATTAGAAAGTTGCACCTCTTCAAATTTTTTGGGAAAAGTGTGAGTAGGATTGGTGTTAGTTCTTTCTTTTTTTTTTTTTAAGATTTTATTTATTTATTTGACAGAGATCACAAGTAGACAGAGAGGCAGACAGAGAGGGGGAAAGCAGGCTCCCCGCTGAGCAGAGAGCCCAATGAGGACTCAATCCGAGGACACTGAGATCATGACCTGAGCCAAAGGCAGATGGCCAATGACTGAGCCACCCAGGCGCCCCGCTAAGTGGTCAAAATTTAGTCAAACAAAGCACACTTTGTTTTTTGGAAGTCTACTTAATTTAATTCACCAAAGGTAAAGCTCAATTTCAAAGCTGTGACTCTTCTATTTACTCCCAAGGACTGGGAACCAGTATCCCAATTCAACTTTTACCAATAACTGATTTTATGTATTAAATAACTGACTGCTTGATTTTCTCATTCCTTAAACTAAAAAAAGGTGGATGGGGGTGCCTGAGTGGCTCAGTCGTTAAGCGTCTGCCTTCGGCTCAGGTCATGATCCCAATGTCCTGGGATAGAGCCCCACATCGGGCTCCCTGCTCAGCGGAAGCCTGCTTCTCCCTCTCTCACTCCCCCTGCTTGTGTTCCCTCTCTGGCTGTCTCTCTTTCTCTGTCAAATAAATAAAATCTTAAAAAAAAAAAAAAAAGTGGAAAAGAAAAAGAAAGATGATTTGTACTTCCTCTTCAAGTGTGATGCTATATACAATAAATATATTACATATTCATTACCAGTGTCTTGCCCCAGATAAATGTGTTTCAAATAGAGAAAAGTAAAATAATTAGTAGAAAAGATGTTTCTCCTGTTACTATTACTCCTCAGCAGGAAATCAGGCATTTAGGGAAGAATGCTTATATCTTAGATTCATAAACTGCTAAACAATTTGTTTAAAAAAAAATCCCTACTGTCAGCTAGGAACTGCTATCTTCCAGTAATCTGCAAAATGACCAACAAAAAGGGAAAAAGGAAAGACATTCAACTGAAGTGCCAGCCTGCTCCACCCAGAGAAGTACACTTTGTGAGAACCAATGGAAAGAAGCTTCAGCTACTGGAACCCGCTCCCTATAAATTCATGACCAGGTAGGTGTAAAAAAAATAAAAGACTTCTAGATGATTAAAAAAAAGAAATCCTAAATAACTGTGTTATGGAGACTAAGATACTCGCTTATATAATAGCTTACCTTCCACAAGCAATCTGAGTGACAATGCTTCCCATAAGTTCAAAAACTTTCCTTGGGTTTATTTCATGACTGGTAGAGTTATGACCCAACTGACCATACCCTCCAGCTCCAAAAGTAAACACTCCACCTTCCTAAACAAAACAAAACAAAACACCTTTATCATTAGAAGACCTGATAAAAGAAAATAATCTTCAAAAAAACAGGTTAACCTTTAATATATGGAGTCAATTTTTCTCTCTAGCTCTTCAAGGTAGAATCACTTAAGCCTAAGAGAACTGTAGGCTATTTTCACATATTTTAAAAGCATTTAACTGTTATCATTATATTTAGTTGAAGCCATCATTAAAGAGATACTAATCATTTTTGCATTGCCTTTCATGGTCATTATATTCACGACCTTTTTGAATCCCAAGTACATACCTATAATACGTCACAAAACCTAAAACTGGTATCATCTTCAGTTTTCAAACTACTTATGCTTTTATATAAAGCCTCTGCAGAAAGAGTGCAATTAAACCAGAATGCACAAATATAGCTATTTTTAACACACAGTTGCTACAGCTGACCCTCAAACAATGCAGGGGTTAGGAATGTCAACCCCCTGTACAGTCAAAAATCCACATACAACTTCTGCCTCCCTGAAAACTTTACTAATAGCCTACTCCTGACGAAAGCCTTACTGATAACTTAAACAATACCTAACTTAATCTTAATTTTTTTGGTATTTCTACAGAGTTTACCTGTGAGTTTTTTCAAATTGTTGCAATCTCCAAAAACTTTACCAATATATTTGTTGAAAAAGCTGTGTATAAGTGGACCCATTCAGTTCAAACCTGTGTTGTTCAAGGGTCAACTATATATAGTCTTTAAAAAATTTATGGTAAAATATACAACTGAATTAGGTTATGTATGTAAAAAAGTAATTTGTGATGACAGCTTAACACAAGCACAATTGGTTTTTCAATTTAACTGCTTTTCTTCAGAGTTGTAGCTGTATATTTCTGCTTTCAGCATTTAATAGTGTATGTATATATATGGCTATATAAGGAAATTAATTTTTCTTTTTAAAACTTTTTTTTTTTTTTAAAGATTTTATTTATTTATTTCACAGAGGGAGAGAGATCACAAGGAGGCAGAGAGGCAGGCAGAGAGAGAGGGGGGGAAGCAGGCTCCTCGCTGAGCAGGAAGCCTGATGCGGGCCTCGATCCCAGGACCCTGAGATCATGACCTGAGCCGAAAGCAGAGGCTTTAACCCACTGAGCCACTCAGGTGCCCTCTTTTTAAAACTTTTTATCATGGAAAATTTCAAACTACACAAAAGTAAAGACGTGTATATATAAATATAAATAAATATATATATATATACACACACACACACACACACACACAACATCATATAACCATCACTTGGCTTCAACAAGCAGCAAAAGTTAAATAACCTTGTTTCATCAATGCCCCTTCCATTTTCCTTTTTCAGGGTACTTTAAAGCAAAAGAAAAAAAAAAGTACTAGAGTACTTTAAAGCAAGCTGCGGACATCAAATCATCTCACCTATAAATGTGTATGTATCTCTAATGGCATATACCTCTCATATATAAATATATAACACAGTAATACTATTACACACAAAATTAGTATTAATTTCCTTTTTTTGACAGAAATGGCAAAAGTGCTTATTTTTATTTCTTGTGGTTTCTGTAACTGGTATCTTTTTTTCCCCAGTTTTATTTAGGTATGATTGAATTGACAAATAAAACTGTATATTTGAAGCATACAATGTGATTTCACATATGAATACATTGTGAAATTACCACAAAGTTAATTAACATCCATTATCTTACTTTTTTTTTTTTTTGGTAAGAATGCTTCAGATCTACTCTCCTGGCAAATTTGAGGCACAGAATACAGTATTATTAATTGTAATCACTATGCAGTACATCTTATAACAGAAAGTTTGTACCCTTGACCAATTTTCCCTCATTTCCGCTACCCCCACCCCAGCCCCTGGGAAACAACATTCTATTCTCCATTTCTACAAATTTGACTTTTCTTTAAGATTCCCCATATAAATGACATGATAATAGTATTTGTCTTTTTCTAGCTTATTTCATTTAGAATAACATTCTCCAGGTTCATCCATGTTGTTGCAAATCCAAGTAGTTCCCTCTTTTTTGTGGCTGAATGTTTTTCTTCTCTGTGTGTGCATATACATATATGTATACATCACACATTTTCTTTATCCATTCATCTGGTAATGGACACTTAGGCTGTTTCTTGGCTATTGTGAAAAATGCTACAGGGGCGCCTGGGTGGCTCAGTCATTGGCCATCTGCCTTTGGCTCAGGTCATGACTCTGGCGTCCTGGGATCCAGCCCCACATCGGGCTCCCTGCTCATCAGGAAGCCTGATTCTCCCTCTCCCACTCCCCCTGCTTGTGTCCCCTCTCTTATTGTGTCTGTCAAATAAATAAATAAAATCTTTTTTTTTTTAAATGCTACCGTGAACATGGAGTGCCATTGTCTCTTCAAGAACCTGTTTTTATTTCCTTCAGGTATATACCCAGAAGTGGAATTTGCTGGGTCATATAGCTCCATTTGTAATTTTTTGAGGAAACCCCATATTGTTTTCTATTTGCACCAGTTTATATTCCCACCAGCAGCGGGAACAAGGGTTCCATCTTTCTTCACATCCTCACCAATATCTGTCCTTTGGGTTTTTTTCTTTTTTTTTTTTTTTTGGTAATAGTCATCCTAACAGATGTGGGGTCTTACCTCATTGTGGTTTTGATGTGTTTCCCTGATGATTGTGAGATTAACACTAAGCATCTTTTCATGTACCTGTTGGCCATTTGTTATACTCTTTAGAAAAGTACCTATTCAAGGTCCTTTGCCCGTTTTTAAACTAAATTTTTTTTTTAGCCACTGAGTTCCAGGAGTTCCTTTTATATCTTGGATATTAACCCCATATCAGATAAATGGTCTGTTAAAATTTTCTCTCATTCCATAGGCTGCCTTTTCATTCCACTGACTGTGTCCTCTGCTGTGCAAAAACTTCATTTGTAGTTCCACCTATTTTTGCTTTTGTTACTTGTGCTTTTAGAGTCATATCCAAAAAATGATGACCAAGACCAGTGCTTTTCACCCCATGTTTTCTTCTAGGAGTTTTAGTTTCAGGTCTTACATTTATGTCTTTAGTCCATTTTGAGTTATATTTTCTTAATGGTAAAAATAGGGGTTCAATTTCTTTCTTCTGCATATAGATACCCAGTTTTCCCAAAACCACTTATGGAAGAGACCAAACTTTTCCATTGTGTGCTGCTGCTGCCTTATCACTGATTAGTTAACTGTGTATATGTTGGTTTATTTCTGGGCTATCTATTGTTTCATTGGTCTATGTGTCTGTGTTTATGCCAGTCCTATACTGTTTGGATTACTATAGCTTCATAATAAAGTTTGAAACCAGGAGCTTGATGCTCTAGCTTTGCTGTTCTTTCTCAAAATTGCTTGGCCATTCCTGGCCTTTTGTGGTTCCATGTGATTTTCACGATTGTTCTATTTCTGTGAAAAATGCCACTGGAATTTTAATAGGGGTTACACCGACTCTGTGGATCACTTTCAATATTACAGACATTTTAACAAAATTAATTCTTCTAATCCAAGAACATGGACTATCTTTATATTTATTGGTTACCTTCCTCAATTTTTTTCATTGATGCCTTATATAGTATTCGGTGTACCAGTCTTTCACTCCTTGGTTAAATTTATTCCTCAGTATTTTTGATGATACTGTAAGTGGGACTGCTTTCTTAATTTCTCCTTCAGAGTTTGTTCTTAGTGTATAGAGATACAATTGATCTTTGTATATTGACTTTGAATCCTGCAACTTTACTGAATTCATTTTTTGGTTCAAACAGAATTTTGGTAGAGTCTTAAGGGTTGTATATATTATATTATGTCATCTGCAAACAGGCAATTTTAGTTTTTCCTTTCTAATTTGGATGCCTTTTATTTCTTTTTCTCTACTAAAATAACTCTGGCGAGGACATTCAGTGCTACCTTGAATAGAGGTGATGAGGGTGGGCATTTTTTTTTTTTTAAGATTTTATTTACCTATTTCACAGAGAGAGATACAGCGAGAGGGAACACAAGCAGGGGGAGTGGGAAAGGGAGAGGGAGAAGCTGGCTTCCCGCCGAGCAGAGAGCCCGATGTGAGGCTTGATCCCAGGGTCCTGGGATCATGACCTGACCCAAAGGCAGACACTTAACGACTGAGCCACCCAGGCACCCAAGGGTGGGCATCTTCACCTTATTCTTGTTCTTAGAGGAAGAACTTTTCAGCTTTTCACCATTGAATATGATGTTAGCTGTGGGCTTGTCATTTATGGCCAATGTTGAGGCACATTCCTCCTATACCTTACTGAGAATTTTTATCATGAAAGGATGTTGAGGGCGCCTGGGTGGCTCAGTGGGTTAAAGCCTCTGCCTTCAGCTCAGGTCATGATCTCAGGGTCCTGGGATCAAGGCCCGCATCGGGTTCCCTGCCTGGCAGGGAGCCTGCTTCCTCCTCTCTCTCTGCCTGCCTCTCAGCCTCTGAGTGATCTTGTGATCTCTCTCTCTGTCAAATAAATAAATAAAATCTTTAAAAAAAAAAAAAAAGGATGTTGAATTTCACCAAATGCTTTTCCTGCATCTATTAGGATGATCATATGACTTTTAACCTTATTCTATTAATGTGGTGGTGACTGATTTGTAGATGTTGAACCATTCTTACATTCCAGGGATAAATCTCACTTGATCATGGTATGTGATTAAATTTGGTTTGCTAGTATTTTTTAAGGAGTTTTGCATCTATGCCCATCAGGGATATTGGCCTGTAATTTTATTTTTTTGTAGTGTCTTTGTGTGGCTTTGGTATGAGCATAATGGTGGCCTCATAAAATGCATTTAAAAGTGTTTCCTCCTAATTTTTTTGAAGAGTTTGAGATGGACTGGCATTATTTATAAATGGTAAAATTCACCAGTGAAGCCATCTGGTCCTGGGGTTTTTCTGTTGTTGTTGGGAGATTTTTGATTAGTGATTCAATCTTCTTACTAGTTAAAGCTCTGTTTAGATTTGCTATTTCTTCATGATTCAGTCTTGGTAGTTTGGATGTATCTAGGAATATTTATCCATTTCACCCACATTATCCAATTTGTTGGCATGTAATTGTTCACAGTAGGTTCTTATAATCTTTTATTTGTGTAGGATCAGTTGTAATGTCCCTTCTCCATTTTTTATTTTGAGTCTTTTTTCTTAAGTCTCCCTAAAGACCTGTCGATTTTTTTTCTCTCTTTTCAGGAAAACAGTTCTTGGTTTTGTTATCTTTCCTAATGTACTTTTTGTCTCTATTTTTGCTCTGACCTTTGTAATAGTCTCCCTTCTGCTAACTCTGGGCTCAATTTGGTTTTCTTTTTCCCTAGTTCTTAGAAGTATAAAGACTGTCTCTTTGAGAGTGTTCTTTTTCTTTTCTCTTAATGTAGCTACTTATTGCTATAGATACTTTACTGGATATGTGGGGATACAGTTTTATCACTATCTACCCCCCTTAAAGCTGTTTTTGCAGCATCCCGTATGTTTTGGTATGTCGTGTTTCCATTTTCACTTGTCTCAAGATACTTAATTTCTCTTTACTTATTTTTTGACCCACTGATTGATTGTTCAGGAGTGTGCTTTTAAATTTCCACATATCTGCAAATTTTCTGGCTCTCCTATTGATTCATACCATTATCACTGGAAAAGATACTTGATATGATTTCAGTCTTCTTAAATTTCTTAAGACTTGTTTTAGGACCTAACATATAATCTCTCCTTCAAGATCCATTCTGTTGGGTCCTTGAGGAGAATGTGTATGTGCAGTTGTTGGATGAAGTGCTCTGTATATCTGTTAAGTCCATTTGATATAAAGTGTAGTTCAAGTCCTGTATTTCCTTACTGACTTTCCATATGGATGACCTATCTGTTGTTGAAAGTGGAGTACTGGAGTCCCCTACTATTACTGCTCTCTATTTCTGTCTCTAGCTCTGTTAATATTTGTTTAATATTATTTAGGTGCTCTTATGTTGGGTGCTATATGAGTATAGCTGTTATATCCTCTTCATGAAATGACCCCTTTAATTTTAATTTCTTAATATCTGATACTGAGGCCATGTTTAAATTTTCCTGGGTACTTTATTAAATCACACCAAAGTACATGTCTGCTTGGTAATGTTAAAAACAAGTGGGTTAACAAGTTTCAGAGCTTAATCCATCCACATGAAGCTTAATGTTTCAATATTTGTCTTGAACCACTATTAGGGAGTACAAAGTGGAGATTTTCTAATCTTATTATTTCTTCTAGATTTATTAGTTGGAATTCTTCTATAAAGAACTTAACTCATCAACTATTAAAGTTACTCTGAAATACAATCTGCAAATAGGAGGCAGGGGAAATGCTTCTTTCTTACTAGTTTTTTAAAAAATGAGTTGTTGTCCTAGCAACTTGCAAAGATAAGCAATGAAGTTTGCTTTGTATTGATTTGAGGAAGAAAAGTATCTAACGAAATCGTGGATTTTTATATGTTTGCAATATATCCATTTATTGCCACTATTATTTCTTTTTGTGAAAACTCCTGGATGTTATCCCTGTGATATGACCTTAGTCCTCTTTTTTGTAACACATAATACCAAAGGCTATTCTTAGACTTGTTTCCCCCCAGATATGAAATCAGACTCTTCTCTAATAATTCCTGGTTATTTTTCATATAGAGTCTACAACAATCAAGGGATGCCCATTGTCTCCAAATTGTACATGGGTAATTACTTCCAGGACCATTCAGTGGTCACGGCAAAAAAAAATTTTTTAGAAGGAAAAGAGTAAGAGTTCATTAATAATACTCTTAAAAGTGATTAAAAGTAAAGATCACAGGATTTTAATTTAATTCCTATTGTTTCGTATCTCTTTTAAGCTGAAAGTCATAGTTTCTGATGACAGTACTTATTTGCTTTATCCTATCCTGTATGTAATATATTAAGAATAAGACTATCAATTTTATTACTAACAATTAAGGCTGCAAAAGGCAGCCTAAAATATTTGGGTAAATTCAGTTTCTTTAGTCTACTTACTACTAGCGATATACAACAAAATACTGTATTTTAAAAGGACTTAATTAAAAGAATTCTCCTTTTGTAGTTGGTGGGCCACTAGTATTTTTTTGTTTTCAATTTTTTAAAAACTGCTTAAAAACATGTATGTTTGCTTTTTAATTATGTGTAACAGTTTCTAGGTTCTAAAAACAAAACTGTAAAGCAAAGTACATTTGATCTAGCTATTTAATTTTTAAAAATACAAATACCATGTAATCTGTTCTTTTACCTCTGCTTATACAAAAGTCAACTATTCTGTACCTTTTTACTTAACAATATATCCTGAAGATATTCCACAGCATAACAGAGAGATCTTCTTCATTCTATTTTACAAGACTTGTAAATACCTGTTTTACAAGTTCTAGTTATTTAACTAGACTGCTATGGAAGGACATCTGCATTCTTTCATTCTTTTCCTATTAAAATACTGCCGCAATTAAATGGCTTTGTGCATATATAATTTCCTATCTTTGGGACAGATTCTTAAAAGTACGACTGCTAAGTCAAAATATGTATGTATATGTGATCTGCATAATGAATTGTTAAACATGAAAAAAATCTGACATCTTTATGATAGCGTGTTCACACCCATTAACATACATGTCTTTACATTTATTCTGGTTTTTAAAGTCTGTTTTTAAATTGCTAAAGTAGGTTTTGCACAAGGAAACTACTTCATAAAGCAATCCTAATTTACTTGCAAAAAGTTCTTCCAGAAAAACAAAAGATATATGGATATGGAACTGTATTCTAACTTAAATGAAAGGAAAATAAAATATTTTCCTGTTGGGATATTTAAAACTATCTGATTTTGTCAAAAATAATAAACATCAAAAATTCCAGTGAACAAGTATCACCAGCTACCATCTTGAGAGGAATACAGAATATTAAAATTAAATTTTAAAAAAATCAACAGATATAAGTAATTACATATCCTGGGAAAAATAAGATAAGTGGTTATTTGAAGGGCTGAATTTAATAAGCATTAACATTATGAGTCTTTCCACCATAAAGCTAGCCCTAAGGAATAATATATAAAATATTTTTTACTATTATTTCAATACAGCCTTTTTCTTCTAACCACCCATGACACAAGAGAATGACTAGACTTATAACTTGCCAACATGAGTTAATAAAACTGTAGTGATTACATTTGTAATTTGGTAAAAAAATCAATAAAATATGGTAAGATTAGCAGATAAAACTTCCTTACTAAAAGGCAAGTAATATAAATTTTTAAAAATCAACTTTTATAATTAGGCATATTTTTAAAAGTACTCTGAGTATGTAATACTTGATGATGACTAAAACAATTTTTATAAAAAAAATTCCCAAGTGGGAGTGTGTACAATTTTGTGTATGTAGAAGTCTGACAAGAAGTTAATTTTTTCTTGCTAATATTATCTATTATGCAGAATGAAGAAAGATAAAGAACCAAAAAAATTTCATTTCTAATTCAGCTAATAAAAAACATTCCAGTTCCTTTATGTTAATATGACTATAATAAATATTCCTAGTAAAGTTCAGTTTAATGTGTTTATTTTCATTCTACTTCTAATCACTAAAGAACTACACAGTCCTGATAATGAAATGGCACATATCCAAGAAAGTTACAGGACAGATTTAAAACCATTAACAAGATTGTTATGAAAACTCATTATAACTGCCTGCATAATACTTAGCCTATGGTTAATAGGCAGATTCATTCTCCTCTATTACTTGTTATACAGTATTTATAAGCCAAATGGGAGTTAAAATTAGTTATGCAATATAAATGGGATTGGTACACAGAGGATGGCAAGTCTGACAAACTAAAAAGGAAATTTTTCATTCAAAATATTATTTAAATAGTATTACACATAAATCTGAGAAATTCAACAATACATATCACACTTAATAGTAGATCATAACTCACATTTCATAACATAAAACGAAGTTTGAAAATTAAGGTAAACTGAAGATAATCTAGTTCTTGTCTTCAAGATAAATTACTTTAACACTCAAATTTTAATGTAAATATCATGAAAACATTCACTAATTATAAATTACTACCATGAGTAATAATAAAGAAGTTTTATAGGAGTACAATACCTTGGTTAGTGCAGCAGTATGATCTTCTCCACAACAAATATAAACTATTTTCTGAGTTCTTAGTGACTTTAGTAAATTAGGAACATACCTATCTGAAAATTCCAACAAGAGACGTTAACGGTATTTTTTAAGTTAAAACTCTTCTAAAATGTGTTTCCTCTACAGCTTCCCAAGCTCAGTAGACAGTGATAAATAATTTTAACTGTGATTCAATGATTTAGTAATATAAGCCTACCTAACTGAGTTCCCGGGTCTTTCTATTCAAGTTGCTGTGATAAAGGAGGGTTTTAAAGAGTAATTTAAGTGTTAAACTGCCTTAACACCAACCTGCACAGAACTAGAAATCAAGGAATTTCAAAGCTATTTGCTTCTAATATCATTCTTTATATTCACCTCATGATAATTAAGCTCACAGGATTCTATTTAAATACTTGAAAATTATACTTTCTGCTATTTTGTAGCAGAAAAGAAATATGTCCTAATCTGACATTTTTCTTATGCAGAACAAAATATTTTAAAATTCTGAGTATTATTTGCTTATCATTACCAGTTGTTACTAGACCAACAACTCACTTTTGCCCACTTAAGTCATGACAATAATGTTGAATTTTACGAAATTAGTTTCCGTATTTCAGATATTGGCATCTGAATTAATATAGTTATGAAAAATCAGTTCCAAGATCCTGACTTGTTTCAAGTAATTATAATTTTTAAAATTCAAATTGTTTATATTTTCAAGACTCTCGAATCAATGTTAAAAGTGAAGCTTCAAAATAAAGATTTAGTGACTCAGATTATTTTAATATTTCCTTGAAAAACTCAAATATATTAACACTTCATGTTACTTTCCAGAATAATCTTACAACTTCTTCCCACCAATGGTGGTCAATAATGTGATTACCAACTGAAGTAATGTTTTTTACCACTTTCTTTTAATGAACATCTAACAATAAATATTTTTCCAGATATACTTTCTAGAGTTTATTTTGTGATAAAATGGGTTTTTTTGGCATTCCCACCATCCCTTCAAAATAGTATCAAATGGAATTTTTAAATAAACTTCTCATTCCCTTCTCCACATCAGGGAAGACTTGGGTACATTTCCTTCTGACATTAAGAATCACTGATCCATCTCAAAAGATCATTTCTTTTAGAGTACATATATCTGTAAATAATGAGAACCTACCATTTTCATCATTAAGACCTAGTTGACCAAATTTGTTGCGTCCCCATCCAAAAATAGCTCCAGAAAGGGTGAGTACAAAACTATGGGCTCCTCCTGCTGCAACTTGCATGAAAGGGATTCCAAGCAAAGACTTAATCAGCTGTGGTGAAGCTTGCTTTTTACAGTCAATGCCTAAACCCAACTGGCCATATTTATTTTGTCCCCAACAGAAGACTTCACTTGCTGTAAAAAAGAAATTATAAAATTAACAATTTTCCTCATACACACAAAAATTTCATTTGAAGATTATCAGTTACTTCGGGTCATTCTCCTTCTCATCAAATGGAAATACATATTCCCTGCTTTATTAAGTCTATTTCTTGTCTGGAAACATATCAGAAGAACATTTTAGGAGACACCTAGAAGAACATTCAGCATTAGTACACTTTAAGTTTGACTCACTTTACTAATGAATGGGTAAGTAACATAACTCATTTCTTTATGTTTCTTAAGACAGAACCATTCCTTTTTAATATACCTTAAGTCTCACTTTTATTCTGTGATTCATCTCAAAAGGCACTCAACCAGGCTCAAGACTTCAGTTATTATATACTGATCACATTCAAAATTTTATCACTAGACCAGACCTCTCTTATTAGCAATAAATCCATGTATCTAGTTGTTTACCTGACATCTACACTTGGATATTACAAAGACACCTCCAGCTCAGCGTGTTCCAAACAATTTATGACCTCCCCCTTACCTTCCATATCTGGACCTATTCTCAAGTGTTCTCTGTATCTCAATAAATGATACTATAACTGATTCAGTAGCACAAACCATAAACATAGAGAGTCATGCTTAACTCTTCTCCCCTCTTTTATTTATACACAGATTGGTATCAATCTACCATATATCACCATATAATATAGTTTCCTTCTAAAGAAAAATATGGCAAATAGATCCACTCTTCACCATCTCTACTTGTCACTTTTGTTCCCCCAACTGTCACCATGTTTTACAAATTTATGTCTTATTAAATAAATGGCACTAATAACTGACACACTGATAACTGTTTTTAAAATTCATACTATAAAAGAATATACACATAAAAGTGAGTTTCCCTCTAAAATTAGACCTTGGGTCTTCTCTCAAGAGACAATCACTCTTACCAATTACTGGTATGCACTTCCAGAAATATTTTATGTATATACTAGCAGACATCTATATATATACATAGAGATATTATTAAAAAATAGATTCAATAATGCAGCTCACCTGAAAGAAAAGGTATCAGAGCCTTCCCACTGCCTCTGGGATAAGCACTTTTAACAAAGCCTGTAACGCTCTACATCATCTATGTTTCCAAGCTCATTTCATACCCATCTCTTCCCTTACTATACTCTAGTGACACTCTTCTTCCTTTACATTCTCCAATGCGCATTTCTCACACACTTGCAGTTCCCTCTGTGCACACCTTCCCCTCATCTTTGTCTAGGTCACTTCTACTCTCTCCCAGCAGCAAGCTTTCCCTGGTCGTCCAGTTTAAGTCCAGTCCCCCTGTTATATATTCCAAATATTTTAAACTTTTTTCTTTACAGTCCTTTTTCATAGTATGTAATTATATTGTTATTTGTATGAATAGGACTATAACATAAGGGCTAGCAGCATACTGCTTACCACTATATACTGTATGAATGAAGCCGAACAAAGCAAAAGAATCCCTGTAAGTCAAGACAGAAAACTGCCCTCATCAGTAAAACGTTTGGGTTTAAACTGATCTTGAATCTACCTACCAAATATCAAAAGAAGAGCTGACAAAGTAACAACAAAGAATACAGGGATGCCAGCTTCCCCACTGCCTATAAAAATTCAAATGCCTTAATAAGGCATTTAAAGCCTTTGTAACATACTACCTCAATTGAAGTATCAGTATGTCTCCCATGCTCACAATATCCACATAAAACTAGATGCTAATATTCAAATACACAAAATGCTTTCCTCATTCTATGCCTTTAATAGTATTATATCACCTTAGCCAATCCTCAACATTCCTTCTAGCTACATCTCAACATTTCTCTAATTCTGAATATATTTTATTCATCTTTTAAGACTTGCATCAAGTACCAATTCCCTCTTTATTAATAATTTTAATGATTTGAACTAATTACACTTTTTTCTTTATTCCCATAGCACTTTACTTTGACCTCGACCAAAACAGTATTCTTCTGTCTCAAACTAGTTATTTGTATATCTGCCCCCTCCACTAGATGGTATAGTCCCTAAAGTTATTCTATTATCTTACATGTATTTCCCTACAGCTATTCTCTAGTGCTGTATTCACGGCAGGCCTGGACAGCTAATGAATTAAATAATAGTAATAATGAAGCCACTGGAGCTTATTTTTTTAAAGATTTTATTTATTTATTTGAGAAAGACAGCAAGAGAGGGACCAAAAGCAGGGAGAGTGGGAAGAGGGAGAAGCCGATCCCACCCCCCCCCACCCCCCCGAGCAGGGAGCCCAACGCAGGGCTCAATCTCAGGACTCCAGGATCATGACCTGAGCTGAAGGCAGACGCTTACCAACCAACCCACCCAGGTACCCCTGGAGCTTATTTTTTAAATGGTAAAAACCAGCATAGTAACCCATGCTACAATCCTCACCTGGCAGATGAAAAAGTTAAATGAATAAGAAACAAAAGCAAACAGGGGCACCTGAGTGGCTCAGATGGTTACACGTCTGCCTTCGACTCAGGTAATGATCTCCAGGTTCCGGAATCGAGCCCCATGTCGAGCTCCCAGCTCAGCAGGAACTCTGCTTCTCTCTCTCCCTCTGCTTTTCCCCTGTTTGTGCTCTCTCTGTCCCTCTTGTTCTCTCAAATGCATAAATAAAAATCTTACCAAAAAAAAAAATAGCAAACCTAATAGGATGCTTAGACTTCTTTGCTTTTATTCATAAAAAGTCTAAGATCAAATGAGATTGGACAAGTCATAACCTTCCCCTTCTGTGAAGGCATAGCATTTAGCAGACTATAGAACAGTCACACACAAAAACCAATTCCACTTCTATATACTAGCAATAACTTGAAAATGAGTCAATAATAAAGAGTACCATTTGATATCTAGGGGAAAATCTAATAAAAGATATGTAAGATCTCTCCACAGAAAACAACAAAACACTACTGAGAAAAATTAAAAGGAGATTAAAATAGAGAGATATAACATGTTCAAGAATTGAAAGAATCAGTATCATAAAGATTTTCCTAAAATTGATTTATAGAAACAATGTAATCTCAATCAAAATCCCAGTAGTCTATGTGTCTGTGAAGACTGACAAGCTAATTCTAAAATGTATATGGATATGAAAAGGATCAAAAAGAACCAGGACAATCTTGAATTTCAAGAACAAAGTTGGAGGACTTTCTGCTCAATTCAAGTATCTAGTAATAAAACTGGAAAGGGGCAAGAAAATAAAAACAATGCTTACCTTTAGAAAGTGCAAGTGAATGATAGTAACCGCAAGCAACCTGTACTATCTGGATATCTGACAAACTTTTAATATTTCTAGAAAATAAGAAAAGAAATCAAATCAGTTAATTCCATTTAATAAATGGATCCTGAATACTATTTATTAATGCCATTTATTGACTACCTATGATGTGCAAGTAGTTTCCTACTGACCTAGCGGTTCACGGTATTTTTTATATAAGTCCATTTTACCCAACTTTTTATGCTAACATCAGTAAACAAAATCGAATGTGAAAAAAACTAAGAGGTGTAATGAGAAAGCACTCTGAAAAAAAGAATTTAAGCAAACTATGCTCACACCTCAAGTATTCCTCACAGTGCTTTCATAATTCAGATATTTCCTTTTATCAAAAGAAATTTTTAGCTCAAAGTGTGAAACCTGGCAATATATTTGTAAAACAAATGTACATGATCTAATTTGTCTAAAATTGGTGTTTGGCCTAGTTTAATACATGTTTTTTATCAGGTTCCTTAAGAACCAACAGGGATTCTTATCATGTGGTGCTACCGATCCACAAATTGTGAAACCTATTCCTCTTGTGCTAACCTTTTCCTTTACATGTAAATCAGTGATATTTAAACTTAATTCTTTACTAGAGAAATTTAATCAATTCACATGTATTATGATCACTGATATAGTCAGTCATATCTCTGCCATGTTTTTCCTTATATTTTTATAGTTTCTTCCCCCCTTTCTGATTTTTCCTTAACTGTAATTCTGAAGGCTAATTTTTAAAACATTACAAAGATCAAGTATCTTTGTGCATCAATCATCCCAGGTGTTTCTTATATAGTTCCCCTTCTCCTGGTCATTCTGTTTCTCCTGAATGAGTGTTTTCAAGGTAAAAAGGGGGGAGGAAACATATGTTTCTTATTTCCCTTTACCTGATACTGCCACCTGACCTGATTCTGCCATATGAGAGTCCCGAGCAAGTTCTGACCAGAGTGTCGATACCCATGATTTTCGAGGGCAGCTTCAGCAAATCAAATTTTGAGTAGGAGAAAGGAGAGTTACTCTAATTCCATATTGTTGTATTAAAAATATTTTTATTTAGTGGATTTATGTTCTTAACTACAAAACCTGAGAATTTCACTGCTATAATTTCACAGAATCCAATAAGTTAGCAGGATCCAATGTACCTTCAGATTTTCAAATGTAGCAAAAGGCCATTTTTTCTGCAATTAGTAAAATCAAACTCTAGCAATGCAAAAACAGGAATAAAAAAATACATGGATATGTACAACTGTGAAGTAACTGAACATTTACTATTACTCTTTATGCATATTAGGCACATGACACACTGACCACAGAACTGTATTAAATATTTTTTAACTATATTAACTATTTTTAGAAACTTGTTCCAAGTATCAAGTCCAAATAAGACATTTCAAATACTACACTCTCACAGCACCTTACAGTTTTCCTTCATAGCATTTATCACTGTTAACTACAAGTGTACTTATTCATTTCATTATTACTAGTGTACTCTGCTAAGCAATAAGCTCTATGGACGCAGACTATGTGTCTTACACTCACAGGCTCACCAGCACTTACCACAGTGCCTGGCAAAATATATGTAATGAATACACTGCTAACGGATGAGTTTATAAAGTCTTTGAGGCTTTAATATTAAAGTGTTCATAAAATCTGTCCCTAAAACTTCTAAATTTGCAAAGCGATTTATACTTGGTGACTTCCACATTTCCAAAATTATCATAAGGCTTAGAATATAACATAAATACTAATTTCTTTAGCCATGTCTGCCACAGTGACAAGGAAATGTATTCTTCTGTGAAATTACTGTTAAAAAAACATTTCCTTTCGTCTCCATATAAATTAATATACTGAAGGTTTGGGAAGCTGAAGGAGGATATGTTTTTCTTCTTTCCTTTTTTTTAAATTTCAGGAATTAAAAAAAGAAAAATACTGAATGGTAATAAGTTACCATATGAGTTCCCTATGTTCCATTTTTCCTTAAAGGATAACAAATTAGAAAATTCTTAATGAAATAGAATTTTTTAATTCATCAAAAGTAATTCTCTTTAAGTAAAAAAGCTAATGTAAATATATAACTATTTTCAAATTTTTTAAGTGATTCAAATGCAGTTAAGTAAAATAAGCCAGAATAAATTCTGTAAATAAAATACATATTTATACATACACACTACATGAAGATTCCTAATTAATCAGAACTATGAACTGAAAATCAGAATTCAGACATCTAGGGTCAACATTTTCTAACTGCTTATAAACTTGAAATAACTCCCTAAGTTTTAAAGTATGTCAAACATTTTAAATGGCTATGACATCATAAACGATTCACTGTAAAGAACTGAATCATTTCTTTACTGTATTTTGAAAGATGTTTGAAATTTGTAAGAAAATAGTTAATAAACTTGGAAATAAGATCTGTACTCCCCTCCATTTGGAAATCTGCCAAAATATATAAATTATTGAATATAGGTACTACTGTACTATTATTCTTTACAATTTAATGTACAGGGGCATTAAAGGCAGAAACCAGGCACTTCCAGTTGTTTGTGAAGATAAAATTCCAACAACTGTTAACAAAAACTAGTAAAAAGTTTACACATAATTAAAAATTTCAGAACTAAAACATTATTTCGTCAAATTCAAACTCAATGTTTACATTAAGTACATCTTTTTGTATGTTAATTATACCTCAATAAAGTGGTTTTAAAAATATATTTTACCAATAAAACATAATTAACAATTTTCTATTTCCCAGTGAAGCCACAACTTCCTTAGCGATCTGAAAAGTCTTAGCACCAACATTTCTTTCAATTTTGAAAAATTTATGCTAACAATCTAGTCTCTACCATTAAGAAATACTTTCTCTTTTTAATCTAAAATTGTAATATATGTTCAAAATTGAGGGAAGTCAAGAAAATAAATTTTACTTTTGACCAAGCTGACAAGTCAAACATATTGAATTAGTTTCTATAATCAAGAAATAGCTGTTCTCACAAGGATCATGTTACACCACCCTCTCAGTTTTTATTGCATAGGTCCAAGAAACAGAATAAAAAAAAAAAAACCCTACAATTTTATTGCCAACTAGTTTTCTAAAGTTTGCATGAGAAAGTATGTATTTCCACTTATATCAAACTAAAAGATAGTAAAATTAGCTTTAACTTTAACTTTTTTTTAATAAAGATGTAACATATATCCTACATAAAAAGAAATAAGTAGGCAGAAATGCAGGCCTACAGGCAATCCACAAGAGACTCCTGAATATAGGGAACAAGTTGAGGGTTGCTGGAGATGAGTTTGGTGGGGGATGGTGTAACTGGGAGATGGGCATTAAGGGGGGGCATTTGATGTAATGAGCACTGGGTATTTTATGCAACTGATGAATCACTAAATTCTACCCCTGAAACTAATACTACACTATATGTGAACTTGAATTTAAATAAAATTTTGTAAGGAAAGAAGGAAGGAAGGAAGTTAGTTAGGAAGTCTACAGAGACTAGCGTTAGTATTGAATAATCTGTCTTTCCCCAAAGAGTAATGATTTCAAAATAAAATAAAATTAGAAACTGGAAAAGATTATCAAAGTAGTAACAGTTTCAAATATAACCGATTATTAATTTTATATTCTTCTTTCATTTTAAAGTGTTGCTTAGGGCGCCTGGGTGGCTCAGTGGGTTAAAGCCTCTGCTTTCCGCTCAGGTCATGATCTCAGGGTCCTGGGATCGAGGCCCGCATCGGGCTCTCTGCTCGGCAGGGAGCCTGCTTCCTCCTCTTTCTCTGCCTCTCTGCCTACTTGTGATCTCTCTCTGTGTCAAATAAAGAAATAAAATCTTTAAAAAATAAATAAATAAATAAAGTGTTGCTTAACTTAAATACTCTTATCTACTGGCATAAAAATGAATTTTGTTTTCAAGAAAGTACAGCCCAACGTGAATCTTCACTTTTCTGACCACTCTTACAAAAATTATAAACATTAATTTTTTTAAAGATCTATTTACATATAGCTGAGCTTCCTCCCGTCTTCTACACATTTTATTCAAAATGAATGCAAAATTTACAAAACTGGCTGACATCTCTAAGCATTTAAAAAAGCCTTGCATCTAAAAATAGCTCAGTACCACAATTTAAAAAGAAAAAAAAAATCATTAGCAGTGTTTCATAAAAATGTATTTCTATGTTGTATATTGATTCAATTTCAAACATACTTGTTTATAACAAAATGAAACTATTCTTATGAGTAAAACTGTTTGGATATAAAGATGAAGTAAGTTGTGTCAGGATGTCATAATCTCATCTGTTCTGGATGAGTGGCTCAGCTGGCTGCGGGGCTCCACTGGGGGTTTACCAATAAAAACACATGAAGAAAAACTCCAGCTAGAGGACATTTAGACTCTAAATACTGAGAGTTTGTAAGGACCACCCCAGACTCTTATGTCTTAGCTGATCTAAATAGCTCTCTGAAGACAGGGCAATTAGTGCCAGCCATAGTAAAGGAGACTTTTTAACATTCAAGGGTAAAATCTGAGCAGCAATCTTAGGAAAAAGATCCTGTCGCCCATCAATACTCGCTAGGTGTATCCTTCCTTAACAATATGCTCTAGACCAGGGGACTTTTACTTGTGTGCTGGCAGGAGGAAATCAGCTCTCAGTTGGCTAAGCCATCTCTCCCCAATATCAAGTCATATAAAGGTATACCTCAACTAAATTTGATCTTTACTACTACCATCTCTTGTTTTAAACAACAGTATGATTTATCTATCACTGACTTGGAGTATGTTATTTATCCCATATGCTACTGGCTTGTGAAATTCCTTCAGTAAACCTGTGTTAAATAGATGGCAAGCAAAGACAAACTTAGTCTCTGAGCATGATTTGTCCCAAACAAAATAAACTGAAATACTAAATTGCCCTTTAACACATGAAAGTATCAGTAAAAACTACGTATGTGTCATAACAAATCAGATTAGTCCACTGAAAACTGAGTAGGTTGAACAGGAGAAATGCCTTAACACAGAGCTTAAAAGTTAATACATATTTAGCAAATACAAAAACATACTTTTAAACAAAATGACTCAAATAAGATCTCTTTCAAGTCTCCATCCAGGTTTACGAAACAGTAAAGTCACAAATACATAATTTATTAGAGGGCATTATTCAAATAAACTATCATATAATAAAATTCTCTCCTTATAGTTACCTTTCTTTCCATATACTAAGTATCTATGGATTACTGACTGAAATCCCCTATACTAGAAGTGAAGAGCAACAAAAATGTAAGTATGATTTTAAGAAACCAGTGGAATAAATATAAAAGAAATTAAAGGGGGCCTGGGTGGCTCAGTGGGTTAAAGCCTCTGCCTTCGGCTCAGGTCATGATCTCAGGGTCCTGGGATGGAGGCCCGCATCGGGCTCCCTGCTCCGCAAGGAGCCTGCTTCCCCCTCTCTCTCTGCCTGCCTCTCAGCCTACTTGTAATCTCTCTCTCTCTCTCTGTCAAATAAATAAAATCTTAAAAAAATAAAAAGAAAAATAAAAAAATAAAAAGAAATTAAAAAGCTTTGACATAAATCATGGTTCTGAATTGGTGATTTAGCAAATCTCACATGTAAGTCCCTTTTCAATCGTAAAAACACAAAATTTTAAGAATTTTAAATTAAAAATCCCATTCTACAACAGTTATTTGTAGGAGGAAATAAAAGCAGTAGTAGATATGACAAATGTGAGGTCACTATGTTTCTATGAATGCTTTGTATTGTTATCTAGCCAATAGCAATGTGGTTGCAAATTACCATTTCCGGAAATAAATAAAAAATGAAACAAAATTTTAAAATTCAATTTACTTAGCTTAAGGAAAAAATTTTTCTCCCAAGAGCACCATCATTAAGAGGTATTAAAAGCATAATGGGAGTTGTTTGTTATTTAATTGTTTTAAACAAAAGAAATTAGGGGGAAGAAATCTGGGGAGTTCTGTGGAATTTATAAGATCAATCAAGGAAACATGTGAATATGATGTATCCAAAAGTCTCAACTGGCAATTTTTACTAGAACACATATAAAATGTTAAAGACCAAAAAAACCTCTTCATAAATTAAAACAAAGCAAATACTTCAAACAAATACTTTAAAGTCTCAATAGACATACACAAGGAAATGTTATAGGCTTACTAACGGAACTAGCTACCTTTCTTAGTTAAAAAAAAAAACTCATTTATAACAAGTTTCTGTTCTGAAATATTATTATTAGTTCCTGTGTTCCATTTTCTTATCCTAGTAAGTTACACCCTATTTCTAAACCAAAACAAACATTAATCAATGTTAAGTTAAAAACAAAATATCTAAATGTGTATAAAAATAATGCTACCTAGATTTATATCTAAAATTAGTTAATACCTTTGATCTCTGGAGAGTTTTCTTTTGTCCCTATAACTATTACTAGGAAGAAAGAACAAGAGTTTAAGGAAACAAGAATTTGTATAATTTAAAAAACAAAGCGTGAGTTACTGTATTATTTACGTATTTAAAACAAATTGGATACTCTTCCTTGAATCTGCATATTTTTATCTAAATATGTTCATGCTCTTAAAATTTTTAGTGTTAAAACAATGGCTATGCCCTATGTAAATCTCTAAGACTACACAACATTAACAAGGCACTTATTTTTTAATTTTGAAATAATTCTATGGTGAATGAGTAACAATTAAATCATGGCCACTGCTTTGTAAAAATCTGGAAAGTGACTGAATTCTTTTTACATTAAGCATGTGGGACTTCTATATTCAACAAAAACAATATAAAACAAGATAGAGAAATATGCAACCAACCAATATTTAATAAATATTCCATAGCTGGGGTACTCAAGATAGAACTAGTAGTTTAAATTAGCCTAAACCACGTAAAAATTTTAGTAAGAAAATAATTATAGCAAAGTATATATTCCTCATCCCATTTCTTGACAAACATAAGTAATTTAGGGGAAAATATGCAGTACATAAAAAATAGCACTCAGCCCAAATTAAAGGCCAAAACCTACATAGTAAACTTCCTTAAGAACTCAAAAGGGAGAAGTAATTAATGTCAACTCTTACTTGCCCACAGTAAGCAGAATAATTTAGATAACAAATTTATTATAAAAGATTGTTAGAGACCTCTTTTTGGTCACCTTTGTTACCTGGGTACTCTGATACATTCCTCTGATCCTAGCAGGCCAAGCTGTCCATCAGAATCGAGACCCCACGCATACACCTGGCCCTTGTCATTTAGTGCTAATGTATGAGCTTCTCCACATGAAACAGCTACGATATTTTGGGCATCCAGGGCAACAACCTGCTCTACAGAAATCAAGAAGAGAGACATTATATTCTAGTTTTGAACTGCCAATGAGAATAAAACAGTCTAAATCTTGTACCAAAAAAAGCTTAAGAAAATGATAAAATACAGACTAAGTATAACACTAGTTACTCTGAAAAATTTAACAAGTATGTGCCATATAAAATTCTCACTGTGGTAAATACAGATATACACCCTAAGGCATAAGCAACTCAAAATATTAAGAGACTTGAACATCTTGGGGAAGAAGTTAAAGGTTTATAAAGTTTCTCTCAGAAAGGCTCTTCATTCAAAGCCATAACCAGTAACAGAAGCATCCAGCTGAAAAGGGAATCATTTAAATATCCTGGGCCAAATTATTTAATAATGAAATCATAACTTATACTACTATGGAGTGATTCTGAAATTAATGAAATAATCTGAATTGGCAATTTCTGACAGAAAAGAAATTCTTTACAGATCTCATAAATAAAGCATCTACTAGATATGCTGAGGGAGGGAACTGAAAGGCAATGTAACCATAACAAACAGGTTTTAGTTTATGAACTGCCATTTTAACATCAAAGAAATAAAAACCCCTTATGCGGTTAAAATATGTTCAAGTTTTAAATCAGAAAATAATTTAAAATATTGGTCCTTCATAAGATTGTCAGTAGCCACCGACAAACCAGAAAAGAAAGTAAAATTATTTCCTTAGTCTCCTTAAGATATATAACGTCTATCAGTTTTTTACTACTGCTACATGTTTTTTTAAAATGTTATTTAAAATGAATCCTTTTTTTTAGCTTACTAAGAAAACTATAATTTGTCTTCAATAAACCAAAAGCCTCATTCTGAAGAGTTGTTAAACTGAATCAGTTTCTTCTGAAGCACACTTAAGCTCAGTGTAGAAATGCAGCTGTTCAGTAAAGAAACCAACTGCATCAAAAAAGCTTAAATCTTATGTTTAGAGAAACTCACATTCTATCTGGATTACTACCCTGCATTTTGCGGTGGGAGGTTAGCCCCAGATAGCCTCTAAGAATCTATACAACTTTAATGATATTAAAGTACTTACCTTAAAGTACTATGAGTTAGTAACTTGTGAAGCTGGTCAACAGTATGTGCAAGTTCATTATACTAATCTTTTGCTATTTGTATATATTTTGTGTATATGTTTTTAATGAAATTATATTGTAGGAACACACAAAACAAGCAAAGAGAACAAGTTATAACACACTGTCACCCCCAAAAAATCAAGAAAAAGGACTTACAAGTGTAACATCATTTATTTACATTAAAACAGTATCATAAATTTTAATTTTGAAGAAAGAAGTAAAACACTCAAAAAAGATCTGTTCTCTTTCACAGAGGCCCCAGAAATAAGTCAATGTATCTCCAAGACTATCCTCAAAGGAAATATAGTAAAGAGCAGAAAATGACAAGATGACATGACAAATGAGTAAGACTGGTCAGTTCAACAGCAAATGAAGAGTACTTAAATTAGATAGCAATGGCTATAAAATCAAAGGCACCAAAATCCAAGAAACAAAGAAACAATAATCATTCATACCAAACACTAGTATTTACTGTATACCCTTATGCTCCAAACACTGGAGACACAATGAGAATAAAACATTTCTAGCCCTTGAAAAGTTTCCAGTATACAGAAAAACAAGTGAGGTAAGGATTGTGACTAAATGCTAAGATAAAGATATACAAAAGGCACCATGGGAACATGAGAAACTTATTAAAATCTTAAAAGATACAAGAATTCTGGAAGACAGTAACACTTAACACTAAATCCTGAGCTGAGGAAAGAGGAAGAGATTCCATGCAGCCATTTGAGAAAACTCTTACAGCAAAACAAACTAGAAACAAAGTGAAAAGACTAATAGGAAAAGCGGGGGGGAAAATGTTATTCATACCTAAAAGAAATAATCTCCCCAATTTTTAAAGATATAGTTTGGGGGGAAAAAAGACCATTAATTAAAAGAAAAATAGACAAAAGATGTCAACTGATAGTTCAAGGAATAAGAAACAGAAATGGCCCTTAATCATATGAAAAGATGCTTAACCTCATTGATAAGAGAGGTGCAAATCCAAACTACATTTTGAAGCCAATAACACATTCACTTAGAAAATGTACAAAACCATACACTCATAATTTGATACCTTTCCATATGGGTTAATCTTTAAGCATCAAAGTTTACATTTATCAGGAGAATGAGAAGAAAAGCCACCAAACGGAAGAAAACATCTGTAAAAGATAGATCTAATAAAGGACTATTATCCAAGCTATACAAAAATTCTTAAAATTCAAAAAAAAATAAACAGTCCAGTGAAAAAATAGGCAAAAGAACTGAAAAGACACCTCACCAAGGAAGATACACAGACAGTAAGTGAGCCTATGAAAGGATGTTCTACATTACATGTAATCAGGGAATTTCAAATTAAAATGAGATACCATTATACACCTTATTAAAACGGCCCAATTGTTGGAAAGGATAGAGAGCAAGAGAAACTCTCATTCACTGCTGGTGGGCATGCAAAAGGATACAGCCACTTGGTAGTTTCTTACAAAACTAAACATACTTTTATTATCTGATTGAGCAATCACACTCCTTGATGTTCACCCAAAGGAGCTGAAAACTTAAGTCAACACAGAAATCTATACAAAGATGTTTACAGCAACTTTATTCTTAATTGCTAAAACTTGGAAGCAATCAAGGTGTCCTTTAATAGTGAATAAACATGGTACATCCAGGCGATAGAATATTATTCAGCAATAAAAAGGAATAAGCTATCAAATCATGAAAAGGCACAGAGGACACTTAAATGAATATTATTAAGTAAAAGAACCCAATCTGAAAAGGCTACATTCTGTATGATTCCAATACATGACATTCTGGGAAAAGCAAAACTTTGGAGACAGTAAAAAGTTTAGTGGTTGCTCAAGGTTAGGGGGAAGAGAGATGAACAGACAAAGCACAGAGTATTTTTAGGGTAGTAAATAAAACTATTCTGCATGACACCATTACTGTTCTGTACAATACTACATGTTATTATGAATTTGTCAAAACCCATAGATTGTACAACACAAAGAGTGAACCCTAATGAGACCATGGACTTCAGATGATGTCAATGCAGGTTTGTTAATGGTGGTAAATGTACCACTGTGGATAAGCTGTGGATAGTGGAGGAGATTGTGCTTATATGGGGATGGGGTATATGGGAACTGTACATTCTGCTTAATTTTGCTGTGAACCTAAAATCACTCTAAAAAAATAGTTTATTAACTTAAAAAGTTTATGATTATAATAAAACTCACACACCGAGATACTATTTTTCATAAAAATCCAAAAGCTTGGTGACAATCTGTTGGAGAAAAAAAGCACCCTCATATACTGATAGTAGAAGTACGAAACACAACAATCTTTACGGAGAGGAATGTGGCAATACCTAACAAAACATATGTATTTACCTTCTGGGCCTACGAATTCCATTTCCATGCAAATATCCTACAGATACACCTAAGTACTGAAGGGTACCAGAATATGCCACTTTGGCATAGGATTATTCTGAGCTCAAAGACATTAAGTAGGGGGCGCCTGGGTGGCTCAGTGGGTTAAAGCCTCTGCTTTCGGCTCAGGTCATGATCTCAGGGTCCTGGGATCGAGGCCCACATCGGGCTCCCTGCTCTGCGGGGAGCCTGCTTCCCCCTCTCTCTCTCTGCCTGCCTCTCTGCCTTCTTGTGATCTCTCTCCCTCTGTGAAATAAATAAATAAAATCTTAAAAAAAAAAAAGACATTAAGTAGGAATAGATACAAGAAAAGCCCTCTGCCTTCTCCTTACTGCCTAAAAGCATGACATAAATAAGTAAAGGTATCGATACCACCCCCTTCCCTCCATACCAGGAAGAACAGAAGTTAATCACCACAGACAACTCTAAACCCTTATCAGCTCAGAGATGGCACCAGGAAAACCTACATAACAAACTTTCCTAACTAGTCCTTATCTTAGTTTCCCCACCTATTTACCTTCCCACAACTGCCACACCAGAAACTCAATCCTTTTCTGCTGTTACTTCTCTAAAAATTTACCGTTATTTTGTCCTCTGTAAGCCCATGTTCTACCACTTAAGTTACTCATCACAAGTTTATTAACACATGTGTTGAGGTCCCATGTGTAAGCCCCACGCATGTGTTAATAAACTTGTTTTGTTTTTCTCTTGTTAATCTGCCTTTTGTCTAGACAGGCCCCAGCTGGAGAACCCAGGAAGGAAAAGTACAAATATACATGTGTGTGTTTCTGTTTGTATGGGTGAACATGTGTATTATACTTGCAGCAGTGTATATAATAAGAAAAGACTCAAAATACTCCAAATATACATCAATAAAGGATTCCACTTACCCACTGGAATACTATCCTCCACAAACAAAATAATAATGAGGAAACTCTACATACTGATACAGAAAGACCTCAAGAGTGTATTAGCAAAGAGAAAAAAATATGAAGATGTGGAATACTATATGATTTGCTACTTTTTGTGTAAGAGGTAAGAATAAGTATATTCATACTTACCTAGATCCACATGAAGAAATTTTGAAAAGATATACAAAAAAACTTACAAACATATTTATAGGTGATGCAGGTAGGAAAATACAGTAGTCAAATGTAAGAGCAAAACTTCCTAATGTATATTTATATCACCTTGATTTTTGAACCATATACATAATTGTCTATTCCAAACAAAAAATAAAACTTAAATACAACATTAAAGAAAATAGTTAAAGCCATGTACTAAAACCAACGTTTTCATCTTGAAACTGACGTGAACTCTTTTAATTTTTTTCTATGTACTAAAAATTCAAGACAAATAATCTTGGTTCTTTCAGAATTTTTGTCCCATCAAATTACTGAGATACCTATTTTAAGAATGGATAACTGCTTCAGAAATACATTATTAAAGGAAACATAGTAACAGTTATATGTCCCAGAAATAGCATTTAATACAGGCTTCTCAGACAACAAACACAAAACTCAAAACCTCCCTGTACAAATTTTTTAAAATTACTGTTTTTCCCAATGGCTTATCAAAATGAATAGCCTCAACCCTACCCCCATTCCTAGTATACTAGAAAGTCAGACCAGTGCTATACTGAGACACTTTACATCTAATGAAATTAGATGGTTGAATGATTAAAACAAGATTGCCTGAAAAGAGAGTCAACAAGCAAGAATGAAGGAAGAATAAACGAACCCAGTAAAATAAACAACAAAAAATTCACTAGAAGCCCAACTCAGTGATGCCATGTGTGAGAAAGAAAACAGAATTCAGGGGTGCCTGGGTGGCTCAGTGGGTTAAAGCCTCTGCCTTCGGCCCAGGTCATGATCTCAGGATCCTGGGACTGAGCTCCGCATTGGGCTCTCTGCTCAGCAGGGAGCCTGCTTCCTCCTCTCTCTCTCTCTCTCTCTCTCTCTCTCTGTCTCTCTGCCTACTTGTAATCTGATCTCTCTCTCTCTGTGTCAAATCTTTTAAAAAAAAGAAAACAGAATTCATACCAAATCCACAGCTAACATTTATTATTTTACTATGTACCAGGTACTATGCTACTAAATTTTAATCTTTAAGCTACATTTGCCCTTCAAAGGCAAGTTAATAGAGAAAAAGGAGGAGTAAGTGGGAATTAAATTCACTTCAATTAGAATTAGTATGAATATATGTTAGTTAGAGGACAGAAAGCAAAAGAAAAACTTGCCAAGTAAGCCCATTAAACAGCTTATTGCTTTGATAAAGAGAGGCTACAAGAAAATGTTGCAATTATGAAAGTATGATGCTAAACTTCATGCTCAAGTTTTAAAATTGGCACATGACTATTACAGTCAACTATAGTTCAGAAAATAAGTTATCTCTTTAAAAAATATATAAAACAGATAAAATATGTGGTGTTAACTGTCATTGTGTTATTCTTTCCACCTTTTTTTTTTAAAGATTTTATTTATTTATTTGACACAGAGAGAGAGATTACAAGTAGGCAGAGAGGCAGGCAGAGAGACAGGGAGAGGAGGAAGCAGGCTCCCTGCTGAGCAGAGAGCCCGATGCGGCCTCGATCCCAGGACACTGAGATCATGACCTGAGCCGAAAGCAGAGGCTTTAACCCACTGAGCCACCCAGGCGCCCTTCTTTCCACCTTTTTTCTGCTTCAAGTGTTCATATCAAGTTTGAGAAAAGTAACACTGTGTTCATATCAATATTTATGGCTCACAAGAACATTTAGTTTGGGGAGGCACAAAAGGGCAAAGAAAACAAGTGGTGGAGATTACCTTGAGAAAGAAAAAATACACTATTCAGAGACTAGAGCAAAAACAGAAAAGATAAAGAACAAGAGAGATGTAACATATCTATCTTGTAAATACTGATAGCAGATATATTCTAAATATAACTTTAATAAGTCCTAGGTCATCATTACTTCTGGTTGTCCTTATACTTACATTGTTAAAGTCCAGTATTTTTGAAAACTAATGGTACACCATTTTAGTGAGGAAAAAGCCATCATCTTTACTACATAAATGTAAATGCAGCCACTTTTAGACTTATAAAAACCAATTAAAACATTCAACCTAATGACAGTTTTTCAACATCACCTATTTCCTCCCAATTACCTCTGGATGTATATCTGACTTCAGCATTTGTTCATAAACTGTGTCAAATAAATTTTGTTGCACAAATATTGCTAACCAGGGTTTAAACCTGATACTAAGATATAATTATCAAGGGGTGCCTAGGTGGCTCAGTCCATTAAGCATCTGACTCTTAGTTTCAGTTCAGGTCATGATCTCAAGGGTCCTGAGATCACATCCCGAGGGGTGAGCTCCATGCTCAGCAGGAGTCAGCTTGAAGATTCTCTCCCTCTGTCCAACCCCCCACTCGCATGTGCAAGCTTTCTCTCTCAAATAAATGTTAAAAAAAAAAATATATATATATATATAATCAATAATATGCTCTGGGAATCTTATAAATAAAAATACTAACAGTAAAGAATGCACTGTCTTCTCAAAAAAAAAAAAAAGTCCTGCCTTCTGGATCTGAAAGTAATATATACTACAGAAACACCATTAGTAACATTCACAACCAGCATCTCTTAAAAGCTGCTTCTCATTCAAAATTGTGAAACAAATTCTAATTTGAAGGAAAATATAACATTATCATGTTACTCTGTATCATCTTTCACCTACAGATCTCAAAATATTGTTATAGGATGATAGGTGTTCTCCCAAAATGTGTATGTTTAAGTCCTAATCCTCAGTACCTCAGAATGCAACCTTACTCGGAATCAGGGTCATTGAGGATATAACTAGTTAAGATGAGGTCACATGGGAGTAGGGTAGGCCTCTAATCCTCAAAAGGGGAATTTTGGTCACAGTCACACAGGGAGAATACCATATGAAGGAATGCCCAAGACCAACAGCAAACCACCAGAAGTCAGAAGAGTGCCCTACATAATTCATTCATAAATCAAGGACCAGCTGGTATAAAAGTACAATTACCAACCATGATCCCAGTCCATGATTAATCTTAACTCTTAATGTGGTCAACGAGTTTAATGAAGTTCTACACATATTTTTCATTAAAAAAAAAAAAAGAATTCCAACAAAGGCTGAACAACTATCAATGTTTTATACAGAGAACAAAAATCTTTGCTGGTGTTGTTCAAGTTTATCAAGGTCTAAAAACAATAGTCTTGGGGCGCCTGGGTGGAGCAGTTGGTTAAGCAACTGCCTTTGGCTTAGGTCATGATCCTGGAGCCCTAGGATTGAGTCCCACATCGGGCTCCCAGCTCTGCAGGGAGTCTGCTTCTCCCTCTGACCTTCTTCCCTCTCATGCTCTCTCTCACTTCTCTCTCTCTCTCAATTAAATAAATCTTAAAAAAAAAAAAAAACAACACAAAAAACAAAAAACAACACTGTTAGGGGTGTCTGGGAGGCTCAGATTCTTAAGCATCTGCCTTTGGCTCAGGGTCCTGGGATCAAGCTCTGCCTCTCTCTCCCCGCTCAGCGGAGAGTCTGCTTCTCCCTCTCTCTCTGCTTGTGCTCTCTTTCTCTCTCTCAAATGAATAAATAAAATATTTTAAAAGAAGTAAAATTAAAAAAAAAAACCAATACTGTTATGGATAGCAACAAACACAGCAATTGGGTAACAATTAAAAAACTGAGGTCCCAAGGAATAAACTTTGTTAAATAGCTAATTTTAAAATACACCATTTCGACTTCTTACTTAAAGTTTAATTCTGCCAGAGCTTAAGTTTCAAAATCCTATCCTACCATGCCTCATTAATTGCTATAAATATAGGTTTCCTTTTCCCTTCTCTTGGAATTACTCAAAACTCCAACTAGAGCAATGGAAAAGTACACTTAAAATCCATCCCTAAAAATTTAAAGTTTACACAATACCATACTATGAAATTTGTATAACCTCATTCTTATTTTAAAATGTCACCTACAGGGTGCCTGGGTGGCTCAGTGGGTTAAAGCCTCTGCCTTCGGCTCAGGTCATGATCTCAGGGTCCTGGGATCGAGGCCGGAGCAGAGAGCCTGCTTCCTCCTCTCTCTCTGCCTACTTGTGATCTGATCTCTGTGTGTGTGTGTGTCAAATAAATAAATTAAAAATCTTTAAAAATAAAATAAAATAAAATAAAATAAAATAAAATAAAATGTCACCTACAGCCCCAAAATATATGCAGAGAAAATACCAAAAAATAAATACTAAATTGTCAATACTGGTTATCTACATGTGGCTTTTTCTTCTTTTATTCTTTAACTGTTTAAAGAACTATATGTGTAGTTGATGCATTTTATGATTTTTGACTTCTTAAAGATGAAGACATTAATTACCTGGAATTAGTGAATGACACCAATAAATAATTCAGAGTGCTTTTTTCCTCCTTTAAATAACCACATGCTAATTTTATTAGATAATAACCAAAAGACTCCTTCACTCAAGATATATATACTTCTCTATTCCTACAGTGAAATTACTGTTTATTGACACTTTTTAAAGTAGCTGTAATAAAATGCATACAATGATAAAACAAATTAATAAAACTAAACATCTAAACTAAATAAAAACTGAAACAAAAATTATATGAAAATGTTTATTCTCTAAAATTACCACCAACTGGAATTTGGAATGGTATAACCGGTAGTCACCAAAACATTTTAATGAGTTCCCTGATAAAATCTAAAGTTAACATAGGGCGCCTGGGTGGCTCAGTGGGTTAAAGCCTCTGCCTTTGGCTCAGGTCATGATCTCGGGGTCCTGGGATCGAGGCCCGCATCGAGCTCTCTGCTCAGTGGGGAGCCTGCTTCCTCCTCTCTCTCTGCCTACTTGTAATCTCTCTCTGTCAAATAAATAAATAAAATCTTTAAAAAAATAAAAAATAAAAAAAAATAAAAACATAAAGTAATTTACATGTCTTACTTGATAGCTCACAATAAAATAATGTTCTTATGGAGATAGAACTAAATTACAAAATGCTTTACAACAGATGCTTACAAGTTTGTACCCCCTTTATGCATTCTAATACATACAGGCATACACCGAGCATAAACAGTTTACTACATGCCTGGCACTGTGTTAAGCACTTTATTTAATCTCATTTAATCCTAACACCATGAGATAGGTATATCATTGCTACTTCACAGATAAAGGCACTAAGATACAAACATTTCCCAATTTACTGAACTGCCACACTCATTAATATTTAAATAACAAAGTTATGTTTCAATAATTTATTTTCAAGATATACTTAAATTTTATATTTAGGGGTTTTTAACATTATTTTCTTTAGAAAAGTGTTTTCTGGGGGCACCCGGGTGGATCAGTTGAGTGTACAACTCTTGATTTTGGCTCAGGTCATGGTCTCAGGGTCGTGAGATCAAGCCCCACCCTGGAGTCTGCTTGAGATTCTCTCTCCCCCTCTCCCTCTGTCCCTCCCTCCCCGACCTGCACTAAATAAATAAATAAATAAATAATTAAATAGAAAATAGATTAGATAGATAGATAGATAAAATCTTTCTTTTAAAAAGAAAAAAAGTAAAGTCCTTTCTGGATGTCTGGGAACCACTGAAATTAACTGCTCTGAAGAGAAATGAAGTTAATATATAAAGACCCCAACATAAATATAATATCAATCAAATAGTTACTTTACTTTTTTTTAAGACAAGCAAGAATGAACCCTCAGAATATACTATCAGAGCTTTTACTATTTTCTTAGGTTCTTTGTATATCTGACATCCATTCACCAAAGGACCAGTTACATTAACTATATTTTCTTGTTTTCTGTATTTCTGAGGCTGACATTTGGGGAGCAGGAGGCTTACAGACCCCAGAAGAGATGGCCCTTCCCAGGGCTAGCTAATTCCCAAAGATAACAACTGGCCCACAAGCATGCCTTTCATATGCATACCAACCAATCCCCATCTCCTTATCTAACTCTCACACACCAAGCCAGTATTACCCTTACCCTAAATGACCCCAGGGCCAGGTACCAGGAAACTAAAAACCAACTCTACAGCCCAAAGCCTGGAGGAATTAACCAAATTAGCCCATCCAAACTGTTTATTCTGCCCAGGATGACTTTCCCAAGGATACCCCAATGAAGGCCATGATCTAAGATCTCCCCTGTGCTCTTGTCTTCTTCTGCCTCTTCACTACCCTAGTGTTTTCCCCTACACTGTGTGGCATGTGACTCCCCCTCTCTTGGACCTGAATATAATAAACTTCTTTCAACTTCATTCTTGTTTCCTCTTACGGCCACACTGACTTTACCATACTATACCCAAAATGTACATTCTTACAATTTAAAATTTTATAATTTTGGTTATAACATTACTGATGGCCATCAAGTTCATTAAGAGTCTATAATTTTCGGGGTGCCTGGGTGGCTCAGTTGGTTAAGCATTTGCCTTCAGCTCAAATCATGATCCCAAGGTCCTGGGATCAAGCCCTCCATTGGGGTCCCTACTTGGTGGAGAGCCTGCTTTTCCCTCTCCCTCTGCTGTTCCCCCTGCTTGTGCTCTCTCTCTCTTTATAAATAAAATCTTAAAAAAAAAAAGTCTATAGTTTTCTTCTCTTCCTATGGTACATCCAATAAAATACACTGATCACGTGTTTATTGAACAAACACCCGGGTCCTGTCTGTGTGTACCAGTGTTGTCACTATAGTTATGAAGATATATAAAGGTTTCTATCCTTCAGAAACTGACATGGTCGAGAAATTCTTTACCCGAATAATTCCATACAATAGGAAAACAGAAATGCAACTTTTTAACTTACTGAATGCTAGGTAACTGTGCTTGATACCGCACAAAATATTTGACTTGAGTTCTTACAAGAGTGATCATGGAGATGTAGGACAGTCCTTCAGCTGGGCAATATTCAAGAGACAGAAACAGAATATGCCGTAAAGAATAACCCAGAATTACAAGGATGAACCAGAGCAGGGAGATCAGTAGGAGAGCTGTTGCCACAGTTTCTGCATAGAAAGTACCAGTCTAACTAGAATGAAAACAAAGAGTTTTAGCTTGAGATAAGAGGAACCTTAAGGCCTAAGACTGTAAAGTAACTAGCTCAACATCAAGTATTTAGCCAGTTTAAAAAAAATGAAAAGATGGGAGAGTTATTAAAAAAACAATCAGTAATGGGGAAGGAGACAAACCATAAGAGACTTCTAATCTCATAAAACAAACTGAGGGTTACTGGGGGGTGGGAGGGTAGGGATAGGGTGGATGGGTTATGGACATTGGGGAGGGTTTGTGCTTTGGTGAATGCTGTGAAAGATGTAAGCCTGATGATTCACAGACCTGCACCCCTTGGGCAAATAATAAAAATAAAATTAAAAAAAAAAAACAATCAGTAAGATTTGGCAACTGAGTCAATGTCGGTGTTATAGGCTAGGAAGCAGACCCTAGGTGAATCTAAGGTTTGAACCTAAGTGAGTTCAAGAAACATTAATAAACAAGGAAGTTGTTTTTGTAGTTTGTTTTGGAGAGATGTAGATAGCTAACTTACAGTACAACTGTTTCCATTTAAAATGTTCCTTTTCCTCCACATTTTATCAGTTTTATAATTTCAGAAATATGTATATTTGTCCTTCTTCTCTTTCCTATAGTCAAACACCACATAAACTGTGGATACCCTATTAACAGCATCTTTATATACTATGCAAGTAAATTTATTTATTTATTTATTTATTTATTTATTTATCCTTTTCCTCCACATTTTATCAGTTTTATAATTTCAGAAATATGTATATTTGTCCTTCTTCTCTTTCCTATAGTCAAACACCACATAAACTGTGGATACCCTATTAACAGCATCTTTATCGATCCCAGGACCCTGAGATCATGACCTGAGCCGAAGGCAGAGGCTTTAACCCACTGAGCCACCCAGGCGCCCTATGCAAGTAAATTTAGGCACAGTGCTGTTAAAATAACTATAAATGCAAAGTAAGAATAGAAAGGTTTAACCAAATGCACTTACTTTAAACATCAGCCTATCATTCTAGGAGGAGCAGAATTTAAAAGTGTGAATAAGGGCGCCTGGGTGGCTCAGTGGGTTAAAGCCTCTGCTTTCGGCTCAGGTCATGATCTCAGCATCCTGGGATCGAGGCCCGCAATGGGCTCTCTGCTCAGCCGGGAGCCTGCTTCCTCCTCTCCCTGTCTCTCTGCCTGCCTCTCTGCCTACTTGTAATCTCTCTCCCTGTGTCAAATAAATAAATAAAATCTTAAAAAATAAAAAAATAAAAAAAAAATAAAAGTGTGAATAAGCGGAATTTATTCAAGTGTCTATGTTCCTCAAAATATAAGAACACAAACTATACCTTCTGTTATACACTGAAAGTTTGTATCTCCCCAAACTTCATATACTGAAATCTTAACCCACAATGTGATGGTATTAGGAGGTAGGGATTTTGTTAGGTGATTAGGCATGAAGGTGGTGCCCTCATGAATGAGATTAGTACCCTTTCCCAGAGAGTTCAACTCATGCCACATGAAGATACAGTGAGACAGTGGCTCTCTATGAACCAAGAAGCAGGTCTTTACCAGACACCACATCTGCTAGCACCTTGATCTTGGACTCCCCAGCCTGAAGAACCATGAGACATATATATCTGTTATTTAAGCCACCAGACTATACTAATTTTGTTACAGCAGTCTGAATGGACTAAGACATCTTCTAATTATTCATCATTGAATAAACTTTTGAAAATAAATGATAAATCTAACTTCTAAAATTTATGTGCTTCTTACAGGAAATAAAAAGGGATCTTTAATTCTTTTATTCTTCTGTATCCATTATATCTCTGAAGTCTGATGGTAAAGGAATCCAATTCATTTTATAGCTTGCTGGAATACAGCATTACCCCTAAACATCACAAACATAATTTTTTTTTAATTTTGGCATACTTTTGAAATTTATCATAATATGAGCTCCAACAAGGTAACAGAAGACAGAAGTATTTTCATGCTTAATGCAGTATCTGGGGCATAGCAGGAAGACATGTTTGTGGAATAAATACCTGAAGTTTAGTTATAAATTAAAAGATGTACATTGTCTATCTAAAGGCAAATATGGAAACAGCATATAGCCCACTTTCAATGTAAGGCAGACCTAAAATTAAATTCCCCCTCTAATATTAATGGCAGTTTTCTTTTAAGAAACATTTAGAACACTCACCACATGCCAGGCACCGTTCTTTTCACTGTGTTATCTCACTTAATCATTACAACCATCCTAAGAATGTGGCATGATTATCCTAACAGAAATAAATACTTAGGCACAGAAAGGCTAAGCAATGTGCCCAAGAAAACACAGCTAAGAAGTAACAGAGTCAATCTGTATCCAAGCACACTAATTCCAGAGCCTATTTAAAAATAATGACAGTATATTTACATTATTTAAAAAAAAAAAGGTATGCAGTGAAAATATTGGCCTACCATCCATTATCCTCTACCAACCTAGTTCTCATTCCTTATCTTACCTTTATACCAAGGTGCCACTATTATTAGATGTATGTATCCCTCCAGGATTTTTTAAATGTATATATAGGCAAATACAAATATATATTTTTATTTTATCTAAAACATAGTTTTTTATAAAATGTTGTATACCTTGCTCTTTTTAATGATGTATCTTAGAGATCTTTATGTATTAGTACATAAAAAACTCCTTTATTCTTTTCTCAATTATATAGTATTACAACCCATTGACTGAAGAGGTGACAATTTATTTTACCAGTTCCCAACAGACAATCACAAGGTTGTTTCTAATGTTCTGTAATTATAAACAATGTTGCAGTAATATGTCAAAGAGTCATTCTGTACAAGTACAAATGGAGCCATCAGAGCAAGACCTATATTCTTGCACTTCTTGAAGAAAGGGCATGTGCATTTGCAATTCTAACATATGTTTGCAAAATATCCTCCTAGTGTTTACCAATTTACACTAACAATCTATGAACGCTTCTTTACTGACAGCCTCAACACAGAGGATATTGCAGTCCTCCCCCCTCCCCCTTATTCCCAGGGGATCTATCCCGAGGCCCAGTGGGTTCCATTTTGAAACCATGGATAGTAATCAATACCGTATATACTGTTTTCTCTATACATACATAGCATTTAATTTTTAAATTAGGTACATTAAGGGAATAACAATAATAAAATAGAACAATTACACTGTCATAAAAGTTATGTGGTCTCACCCTCTCTCAAAACATCTTATAATGATGTACTCACCCTTCTGTGAGGATGTAGGATGATAAAATGCCTACCAATGAGATGAAGTGAGGTGAAAGATGTAGGCACTGTAACATAACATTAGATGACTGCTGACCTCCTGACAGTATCAGGAGGACTATCTGCTTCTGGACCTGCAGATGTCCATGGATAACTAAAACCTCAGAAAGTAAAACTCTGGTTTGGGGTTGAAGGAGCTATCCTATTATCAAAGTTAAGGATTTTTGCTAATCTGTTACATTTAAAAAATGGTACCTCAGTGTAGTCTTCTGCATTTCTCTTAATATGAATGAAGCTGAAGAGTATTCATTTAAGAGTCATTTGTATTTCCCTTTTTGTGAATTGCCTGTTCATATCCTGTGACCATGTTGCTACTGAACTGTTTTCTTTTCATCTTGTCAATCTCTAAGAGTGCTTTCTATACGGAAAATTTTGATTGAGTCAAATATTTTCCCACTTGTCTTTTAACTTGTTTATAGTGATTTCTACCTAACGAAACTTTTTTCATGTAGTTTACTTTTCTATGTCTCTTCACAATTCAGTCAGAAAGGCTTTCCTGACTCCAAATGAATAAACAAAATTGTCCATGTTTTCTTTGAGCACATTTATCACTACAGTCTTTACATTTAAATATTTGATTCATCTGGAATTTATCCAATACATACATGGCGTGAGGCAGTAATCCTAATTTTTTTGTTCCCTAGATGATGCTCCTACTTATTCTAAGATCATTTATTAACAGTCCTACTGAATTTTTCTCCACAGATCTGAGGTGATTTCGGTCTATGTCTGGGCTTTATATTCTTTTTAATAAGTCTATTTGTGAGGCAGTTTTAACTATTAAGACTTAAGAACTAGAGAATCCATTTATCTAGTTCCTTCCAGAAAAAAACACAAAACCATTTGGTATTTTTATTAGGATCACCTTAAGTTAACAAATTAATTTTAGAGAAAACAGATTTACTTAGATTAGTATTCCTACTTAAAAACATGGTTTCCATTTGTCTAAAACTTCTGTGTCCCTCAGAAATACTTTCAAGTCTTCTTCATATAGGTCCTGCACACTCCCCTTAGGTTATTCCTGGGTCATTTTATCTTTCTCTTGCTATTATAAATGGTGTCTTTTCTTTCATTGTTAACATCTAATTGGTTCTTGTTTACATTGTAATTTTGATTTGGGGCAAATTTTTAGCCTCTTGAAATTTTATTTCCCTCACCAGCAAGACTGAGCTAATATGTACTTTGCAGGGTGGTTTTATGATTCCAGGATAATGTATAAAGGATGTAGCTCACTGCCTGGCACATAATGGTGGTTGCCATTATTACTTTTAAGTATCAGCATTCCAGTATCTAAATAATATATTCCAGGGCGCCTGGGTGGCTCAGTGGGTTAAAGCCTCTGCTTTCGGCTCAGGTCATGATCTCAGGGTCCTGGGATCGAGGCCCGCATCGGGCTCTCTGCTCAGCAGGGAGCCTGCTTNTCTGCCTGCCTCTCTGCCTCCTTGTGATCTCTCTCCCTCTGTGAAATAAATAAATAAATAAAATCTTTAAAAAAATAAAAAATAAATAAATAAATAAATAATATATTCCAAATAATATTTGTTAAATTTCTCTCTAGTTAATGAGGTTTGTTATCTTTCCTCTCCCTTTACATTGTCATACCAACTTCTAATGTGTTCCCTTCCCTCCGTATTTCCAGTTGCAGAGACTTATTCAACTCCCAACTCAGTGTAGAAATAGACTTATGTTCACCAACCTGTCAGGCTTTTACCTACTTACTCTCCAGAAGATAAGTTTAGGTCCACTATGTCTATTTCTATTAGAATGCCTACTTATGAAATCTATAGGTAAGCAATACCTGGATCAAAAATCAGAAAGTATACATGCGCTAATTAATAAGTACTTGGGACCAACTGTGGGAAGCAATCTAAGCCCTACTTTACTTTCATCATGCCATACTTAAAAACAACAACAACAACAACAACAACACAAGCTTCTTCAAAACAGGTAAAGCAGCTAAACTTGCCCACAATTGTTTTCAATGCTCCTAATTCTGCTCCTCTTATAACCTTCTGCTGTTCCTCTCCCTTTCCCTTATCCCTTTCACAGAAGCAACAGCGTATCTGAAGACACATTTCCTAGTGGCTCTTGCCTACACGCCAGTGCAAATACAGTATATATTAACAATTATTTCAGCTCTCAGTGGAATCAAAAGTAACTTGTAGTGATTGCCTCTTGTGACTTTGAAAACTGTTTCCAATAAAACCTGGAAGGAAGTCATAAAGTCAGGCATAATTAGCTAACAAGTTTGTGTCAGTTAAGCAAAAATAAGCAAATGAACCTCTTAATAAAATTCGAATGAGTGGGCTATCAGATGGTACCTGGCAAATAAATGTTTCAATTTTACAAAGGTGTTACATCACCAGGTACTTTAAATAGTCCCCACAAAACCAAAATTAAGTACTGCTGGCAGATTGTTAATTAC
Source organism: Ailurus styani (assembly GCA_002007465.1). NCBI lineage: Eukaryota > Metazoa > Chordata > Mammalia > Carnivora > Ailuridae > Ailurus > Ailurus styani. The sequence goes on along the minus strand of LNAC01000047.1, from coordinate 6,550,109 downwards.
TCAAGTAAATAGGCTGGAAGCAGGGAGAAATTTAGAGTTGAAATGTTAGCCGACTTTGTACTGAAGAGGAAAAAAAAACTGGAAATAAAATATCTCATGCCTTTAGCGCTGACCTTTCTCCCCACTATAGTACTGAATTTACTGATCACTGAATATTGTTATCAATATTGTTCAAAACAAAATTCACCTCATATCTTTTCTCTCCTCCTAAAATAAGACAACATTCCTCCTCTTACTGGAGTCCCCATTTCTATTAATTACTAATTCAACCTCGGATCACACCTGGCTCCTCCTTTACCTTACTGATACCAAAGTAACTGGTTACCAAACCTGTCAGTTCTTTCTGCCTCCCTAATCTCCTTGATCTAACTGCTCCCTTGAATTAAAGGGCCATCATTACAGCCTAACTGATTTCTTTACCTCTAAATTCTCTCCCCTCCTTTATAAAAACCTGGTAATTCTCATTAGAAACTATCAGTGGATATCCACCAAATTAAATTCAAGGTCCCTAATTTGATTAATTCGATAATCTGAGTTCAATTTTACCTTTCTAACCTTCTTGCTCATATTCTCAGACATTTTAGTTAACTGGACTACTCTTCCCTTAATAGGCCTCCAATTTGCCAATTGCCATTTGAGCTGCTTTACCTATAAAGCATTGCTCTTCATTCTTTCCTCCTTGAAATACTATGTATCCTTCCAGTTCCTATACTATCTTTCCTATAGAGACTCACTTACAACCCACTCCATTCCAAATGGTTACAATATTCCTCGTACACAGTAATCTGTTTATGCATCATATAACACTTAGCACATTTTATATGCATTTCTATTTATTTCTGCACTTGTTTTATCTTCCTTTCTGGATCTTTAAATGACATTCATCACATTATACTCAAAAGCTTGCCAAATGAATACATTTTTAAAACTTTACAAATATCTTCTTAGTTTATCAACTTTGTAGGGTGAGGCACAACTATGCTTAATTTTGCTTAAATTCAGTTATTGTTTCTTCTAAATTTGCTAAAAGATATTCTTTTTCCTGAAGACATTAACAGGGAAGCAAATAAAGACTAGACTGAAATAAACATACATGGTATCATAATTTAAAACAAACATCTGGAAATAAATTCCAAAAAATAGGAGAACACAAATTTTGGTGCGTTTAAATGATGAAGTGTTAAACTATCATTAACGACATCCCTAAATGATATTTAAAAACATGGGGAAATACTTATTATTACTGAAACAAAAAATTGGGATATAAAAATATACTCTGTGATCACAAACATAGACGAGTATAGAAAAAGTGTTAAATGACAATATTATTTCTCTTCATATGATGATATTATAGTTGATTTTTACTTGCCTGTATTTTTCAAATTCTCTACCAAGAACATGAAACACTTTTATAATTAGAAAAAAACTATGAACAACTAAAAATGTGTTATTTCAGAACAGAAGGACACTCAGCAAAGGAAAAAATGAAACTAAATTCAGATATGAATAAAAAATAATTCGGATATTTTAAAATAATGTCAAAAACATTATTCTGTAATTTTCTGTAAGGGCAACAAAAGCTCAACTAAACTTCTGCTGTCCTGGAACTGAAGAAAAAAGAAAAATTCCATGCAAATAAAATATTATGGTTTGAAGACTGAGCCACCAATATTCAAGAAACTTCCTTTCTTAATAACAGTAACTCCAAAAACATATCTATACACAGCACAGGTTTTTCTTGCATGTAAAGTAACTATCACAGTTAATTAAGATAATAATGTATCTTTATAATTATTGTCTTCTTAATTCCATCAGCATGAAAAAGATCCACAGAAGCTGAAAGTAGATAAACCATGGGCTCTTTAATATGATTTCTTCATTAATGCTTCCCACTTTTCTACTCGCTAACACAATCCTAGCACAAAAAGCCCTTATAACAATACATGAATACATGTCTTCTATTAGGCTTTCTTTAATTTGTATGTACCTGTACCTGATATATACCCAAATACCTGATATGCTTTCTAGCCTAGGAAAACTAAGTATCTATGAACTGAGACTTATTTCTCCAAAGCTATTTTAAAAGTACATGGGGTCTGTACGAAATAAGCTTTAATAGTACAATACACTTGAATGACATATTAGGAACACAGAACCCTAAGAACACCTACTAAGGAGACGATGGAAACCGGACCACCTAAGCTTTCACCTGCAACAAGGATTTCTTGTAACTCCCCAAACTGGGAAACTGAAATCTACCATCCTATGTTCAAGGAAAGTAAGTGGCTCACTAGCAATCAGATAAAAAAAACACCAATATACCAAACACAAACCAAAAAATCATTGGTTCTAAATCTTCTAAAGAGGCTTCTATTTGTTAGACTGCTTAGATTACACATCTACTTCTATCATTGTCTTGTTTGTGGATTAAAGGTCTTATAAAGCATTAATCAAACCAATGCATCCTACAAAGAGCTACATGGCAGACTTAACACAATATAACTAATCCAAGTTCCAATGTTGACACCAAATCAATCGCACCTGGTAATTACTATGGATCTTGGATAGTAGCACAGTAAAGCATTAGACAACAAAGGGAAGTAGAATATGATACGTAACAGAAGAAAGAGAAAAGACTGAGTGTTACCATAGTTGTTTAAGTATTCTTCATACCACACAAGGTTATAATGAAGTACACCAAAGTGGTAACACAAGCAAGCATCTTGGTAAAATAATGATTTATTTCAATAGGCCATCACGTAAAATGGCAAAGAAACAAATTAGTATTTGATCTGCCTCAAATAGAAGATATTACTGTAAATAATTCTAAACATAACAATTTAGTGAATAAGGTAGGAGACTGGTAGACTTATATTTTCAGATTCAATTTATAGATGTTCACCAGTCACCTGCTGTTTTGACAAGTTACTTACCAACTTGTGCTGCCATTTCTCCGTAAATTTATCCCCTAAGATGAGGATAATTCTTGCAAATTGTGTCACAAGCATTTTGAAAGGAACCATGAGTTATTGTGTAATGCTCTTGAAATTCCTCAGATGTAGGGTCCTACACAAAGTAAAGTATTATTATACATCTCTCTAACAGTAGTCATCTGTTTGCATTATGATTTTTTTCCCTACTCTTGACACTGTGATTCTTGGGCACTAACCTTCCTCAAAGTAAAGAGTCCAAAGCAAGTCTCCATTCCTGACCCAAGTAATTACTTTTTTCAAGTCTTCGTATCATCCACATCTTTCTCATCCTTAGAAGGTATCATGAAAACTACGGAGTTATAAAATGTAGTAAGCTTTTTTGGTATTATATGCTTTAGTTCAATAAGAAAACATGTGGGATAATTTGGTAATTTTAATCTTCTCTTAAGTGAACAATTTTATTTCACATATTTATACATTTATTTTCCTATACTACTTTTTAAATTTCAACTATATTTTAAGTTCATTTATAGATTTATGTTTTATGAACAGAGAGAGCAAGTCAGAAATGATGTAGCAAAAAGGCAAGCAAGTAATTACTGCTATGTGACCAAAATGCTTTCATTGGACTGACCCAACAGAAGAAATCACCATTTTAGGATATAGGGAAAACAATCAATGTTCATGATCTTTACAACTTCTGTAAAAGAGTTGAGCATAAGCTACAACAAATTTTATCATACTACTGAAAACTTTATCTGCTGCTGACTTTGCTAATCAAGTTAGTCTTCAGTTCGGGAATGAAATACATATATTTGAATTTTTAGTTTATGTTGGCATGATATCACATCTTGAAAAATAGGACTCTCAACCTTCTTATACAGTTCCTAAAATGACTTCCTTCTGAATTTATACATCAAAAGGGAGAAGATAATAAAATACATCTTCGCTGTATAACATTAGTTATAAAAGAGTAAAATTTTAAGAGATTTTTTTAACTCTCAGAATTACATTAAAATACTGACGGAAACTAGTTACCTAAGTGAATAATATTCTTTTATCTTCTAAATATGGCATGGGAAAACCTTCGTGGGATAAAGGTAAAACCAGAGGATTCACAGTGCTCCCTTAACATTTGCTAGCCTACCAGCTGTTAGTCTTTTAATCTCATTTTACTTCAGTTTTCCTCATTTGTAAAATGGGGACTCTAACACCTGCCGTAGCTACCACACAAGACTGTTGTGAGGATTAAATGAGATAATCTGAAGAACTCTGTAAACCACAAAACTATCAAAACAATCATTTCTAAGAGGACTGTATCACATTATTTTACAAATTTATAGTCATAAAATATTTAGTACTATTTCTAACATGAAATAAATGAAAATAGATGTGCAAAACATTAGGACCATAATTACCAAATAATACCTATGATTGAATATACAGTGAATAAATGATCTTGTTAAAAAAAAAAGTACACCACCTATACATTATCTTAAAATATTCAGAAGTGAATTTGGAAGGAAATACAAAAATAAAACTATTTAGATGGACTGGGATAGCACATTAAAGATCAAATATATTTACCTGTTAGCTACGAATTAAGAAACTAAGACCCACTAGCTAAAAAAAGTTTTGAAAAATTCTTATGAAGGAAAAATACATACATGAGAGTGAAACATGTTCACTCCTCTAGAAATAATCAGAAAGAGCTAGTAGTGATAGCAAGGGGCATATATATATACAAGAGAACGGAGATGAACATGGACACAATCTGTACTCTTGGTGTATAATTAAGGATATCAGTGAACCTTTCCTATGTGGTTCCTAAAATTTTCAGAATGGAAGCCTCTCCCAATAGGCCACAGGCTAACTCTATTTACTATACTGTAAGCCCGAGTCGTCCTCCAGTAGGTTATGATAACTCTCAAGAATAGCTTATCCTTAATGAATGAAGCCACCTGTTTCTTTTTCACTCCTCCTTACAGAATATTTAGTATGCTTATAAATAAAGCCATTATCTACCAGGAAACAATTGCAAGCTGTCAGTTTAAAGCCTGATGAAATGAATTATATTTATTACATGGTCCTAGAAATTCAATCGGACTCATTCAATTAAAAGAAAACTTTAAAACCAATTAAGAACTCCTTACCTTCTAATTCAGTCCTTAAACTCACAAATTAAAAAAAAAAATGTTGAGGAAGGAATACATTTAAATCATTAAAGAATTATTTCCAAGGGAAATAATTTTAGTTAAAAATATTAAAAGTTTCCACTCAAAAACCTTAAATCAAAACTGAGCTTAAAATTAAAATCCCTATTAGAGCAACTACCTCCTTTTAAACTTTTACTTTCTCCTACCTCTGTAACTCAGATTTACTTCAATGTGTCATTAAACCTGGACTTCCAGTAAAAAGCTTTTCTCAAGATCAGGCTCTTCTCCTATAAACTATTTCAGCTCCAGATTTATTTTCTGGTTATTAATGTGATCAGTGGTTGAATTAAAATTAAGACTTCATTTTCTCCCAGAAATCTTTAATGTACCCCACAATATTTCCCATCATTCAAATTTCTCAGTTTCGAGGGACATATCATGTCATGTCAACCTTATCCTCTCCACCTATTTCATTTATGTATGCCCTAACTCCCAACCCAGGCTCCAAATTTTTCAAAGAAAAAGTTCATGCCTTTTTCATTTTTCTAGTTCATAAGTGCACCCTAGATAATAAGGCAATCCTAAAGAGGTACTGTAGGTAAACCCACTCTCCCAACTTTATATTACCAAATAATGCTTCCAAGATGAATCAATACAGTGATATAAATGTCACAATGCAATAATCACAATGTCAACATGACCACAAAAAAACCTCTCCTGGCTAGTTAACTTTCTCAGAATCTTACCTACAGAGTTAAAAGCTGTTAAACACACATACTACTAATGCACAATGTCTACCCTTGTTCTGGACACAAAACAGATGCTTGGTAAGATTTCAAAAATTTAAGCTTTAGTACATTTCAGTAACTATACTGGCAATTCCTATGTGCTGGCTTTGTACTTTTTACTTGTCCTGTAGCCTCTCAGAAACTACTAAAGCAATACAGAGATCTGTTCAATTATTTCTGTGGAACCTATTAAGTATAAAAAAAGCAACAGCCCCAAAACCATGAAAATTTCAACGTGAGGCAGCATTACGAGCTAAGCAAAAAAGGTAAAGGATATATCTGCCTCTGAAGCAGTGACAGCAAATACATATCAATAAACTAACATTCATGTCTACACATGATAACCTCAATACCTGAGATTATGAAATTCTGGTAAGATACCATAAAATATTCTTAAGTGAGGCAGAGTACAAGACAGCTGCCACTTTACCTTGAGTTGTGCAATAATTAAACCTATTGTATTAAGGATTGCTACCATTCATCCGAAAGACTTAAATTACAAATTAAGGCAGAAGGAAAAAGATTAAGACCCTACCAACAAAGAAAGGATGAAAACTATACAGTATTTACGAGTTAGAAAGGTGAGGTTTGGCATGGTGGTGAGATGACATGAAAGATGAATAACATGCTTTAATTTAGTATCTTACTATTTTATAGCTACATTAACCTCTCAAAAGTAGACTAACAATAGAAACCACTTAAATAATGAAGTGGTAAAGAAAAATAATTCCACAGAAAATATTTGAGTGCCATTATTGTTAGAGTTAAAAGAAACTATAAATCAGTACAGCTGCGGTCTTATCTGAATTTACCATCTTAAGAATTAACTTTTAGTAATCATAATTGAGAGCAAAATCCACATAATATTTCTAATATTAATATCTGTGTGTGGTAATATTTAAAAGTCTATATCTAGGAAAAGAGAACATGACATGTGAATAAAGTCCTCAAAATTCTCATTACGCTAAAAATTATTTTTTTACATTTGGCTTACATGGCTACTATGAAATCAGATCATATCACAGTCACAAAACTTTTAATAGCTAGTGCTGCTACTTGAAAGTAGGAAATTAGGGGAATAAAAGATATTTCAAACTAAGCCAAATAAAATGATGTATTTCATATACAATAGGGAGAATATAAGAATAGAATATATTTTAGGCAAGCTTCCATCTTATTTACTTTTCTTTCTGATGTATGGAAAACACAATAAATTATGCATTTAAAATCTGCCAAGGTAGTTGAACAGTACTTACTACACAGGTCCTATATTCTATATGCTCTATACCTATAAACTCTGTCCAAAAGAAAAGGTCTCCACACGGTATGCTGGTTTTCTCTATTGCTTTACATCACAGTAATTATATTCGGAAACCAAGGCTTCATACAATAAGGGTTTATAACAACAGAAGTTTAAGATAATAGAAACCACAAGATAATCAAGTATTTAGAAGCATGCAAATGTAAAGGATATACTTAAGTCCTAGTTTGCTTTTAAAGATTGAAAAAAAAAATATGGGTTTAGGACTAGAGAAATTACTTGACATTTCAAACTTACATAATATAATTATTAGAAAGAACAAACAAAAAAATTCTCAACTTACCTGGTTTCTTTCTGGATTTTTCATGACCTAGCTGTCCTAGATCATTACATCCACATGTGTACACTGTTCCATCATCCAGAACAAATACAGTATGCCTGAGTCCACATCCCACATCTCGGACCTTTTTATTTATAAAAAAGTCACTTTTTCGGGGCTCTAGCACAATTTCTTCATCAATTCCACCCAAACCTAGCTGTCCAAAAGATGCATTTCCCCAGCACAACATGTCTGTAATTCTTTTGGTCTTCCAGTTTCAATAAAAAGCTTTCTTCTTAAACACTGGAAAGTTGGAGGTATACCTACGTCTGAGGAGATACAAAAAGGTTAATATGACTTCAAAGGAAACATGATGTATAATTGTTCTTTCAAGTGCTATGCCACAATAATTACTACATAGTAAACATGAAATCTATTTTATAATATGCTACGTAAGTATCACCCAATTTCAAAAACAAAGCAGTTGAATTTTTTAAACATACAGAAACATTTACTGAAAATTTCACTCTATAATTCTTTGTAAAATTTAAAACATATTAACTAGTTTTGACTTTTTGCTATCTTGTGACTACTCTAATGGAAATATTAAGTACTTTATTAAAATTAATTTTGCTTCACTTTAAATCATTTTATTCTGAGCAAGAAATAGAACATCTATCCACTAACCCCAAAATCAAGCATATACACAGTGGAAAATTTTGTCAACTACACAAACACAAAACTTTGCAGTCTCCCTCAAATCACAACATAATTAAACCTTTTAATACCTACCTCTGTATCAGCAAACAACTGAAGTTCTTATTTGTAACAGAAATAAAACCAATAATGGAATTAAATTTCCCACAATTTAAATGACCTTTCAATTATTCACAGAAATAGGCCCTAGAGAAAAGTATGGTTCTCTCTCGCCAAACCTCAACCTTAAGACAATCGCCTCCAAAGGTGTATTTTACAAATCAAAATATTAACAATGACCTCACTACTTATTTAATTTTAAAACTACGTCGATGTACATAATTATATACTCGCAAAATAAAATACGCAGTTCAAGTATCAAGATGTTCCCCCAAAGTCAACATTTTCTATTACGAATGGTAACCGTGACTCAAAAATAGCTCCCCTGGGCAATGTGTATCTATCTATCCCTCTATGGCCAAGTATTTGAGAATGGAAAAAAACTGCAAACAACCCTAGCACTGCCGATTTTTCAATAGGAATGGGGGATGGGACATTGATAGTTTGGTGCTGAAATCTGTAGAACTTTCCAGTACACTGAGTATTTCTTCCCTTGCAAAGACACGTACCGAAGAGTCCACTTCTTATAAACCCACACAGACTTTTAAACACATCACGTTACTGAATAACAATGACAGGAAGTCAGCCTTATTCCCGTTGTAGTCACCCACATTCCTTACACAGAACCTGAGAAGTTTCAAAATCCAACTTTCCTACGTTCGGGCTAGCGATTGCCAAAGCTGTCCATTCCATGACATTCAGAGAAGTCTGATTTTATTCTTTGGGGACAGCGGAACTCGATGGTTCCCGAGAGTTCTGCATTGTCTAACCGTATTTTTTTTTTTTTTAGAATAGAGGACAGAAAAATACCTCCGATTTCAGCGCATGAGGTTTAACCATCTTTTATCATCCTTTCCTTTAAAAAGTCAGAAGGTATGGGAAAGGCGTCCTCTCACCAGCAACAGGTAGGGGAATGAGAAGCACTTTATTGCCATCATCCCCCGAACATGCACTCAGATCAGCGCAGGGGAACCAGGGGAGAGCAATCGTCTGCACACACCCAAGCCCGCGGGCCGACCAGTCAACTACAGCAGCCGCCCGCTCGCAGCCGCCGAAGAGGCCGGGCGACAAGGCTCCGCACTCGGGCGGCCCTCAGTCCCAGGGAGGCCCTTCCCCAAGGAGCTGCGACCTTCCAGCCCCCCGGCCAGAGAGCACCGACCCAGTCCTCGTCCCCCGCCCCCCACCCCGAGGAAGCGCTGAGAAAGCACCCCGCGCCAGGCCGGCCTGTATCCGCCTAGCCCGGCCTGCCCCCTCCCTAACGCCGTCACACGCCCCCGAACCCACGGGGGCAACGACTCACCCAGCCCCTCAAGGCAGGGGAAGCCCAGGGCGACAGGGGGCGGCGCCTCCCCAGAGAGCGAGGGAGCGCGGCCGCTAAGGCAGGTCTCCAGCTCCTGGACCCTCCTTCTTCAGCCAGTGGCGGCGAACGCCAGGGCTCCTCCGGTGTCGGTGCCGCTGCTCCGCTGCTCCGCTGCTCCCCTCCCCGGCTCCTGTGAAACTTTACCGGGTACGGAGAGAAAAGCAGCAGCCACCGCTGTCCAGTCTAGAGACAGCCGTCAGCGACCCGGATGGAGCGGGCGGGGAAGGACAGGAGGCAAGCGGGGCGGAGAGCGCGAGGGGTGGGGAGAGTTGGGGAAGAGACTGGGGAGGAGAAGGGAGAGGGGGAAGGTAGCTACGCGGGGAGGGGGAGGGGGAGGGGCAGGCCGGAAGTGAGCCACAGAGCACGCGCGCGAGCCCGCCCACTTCCCGGCCCGCGCGCCTGCGCCAGAATCCTCCCAGGGCACCTCGACTCGCGCGCCTGCGCAGTGTCTGCGTTGCTTTGCTCTGAGAGGAAATGCCAAATGCAGTAGTTGGGGTTTGCGAAAGCGAGTGGAGGTGTTTGGCGTGTCTTGCAACAAAGCTTCGGCGCGTTGATTGGCATTTTAGTGAAGAAAATCTCTTCGTTTGCTGGTTTGGTTGTCCTTCTGCTCATAGGTTCCGGGCTCTGTTATTTCCTTCTGCCTTTTTCCGAGGAGAATTGGAAGTGCCAGATAAACATCACAAATACGAATATAAAGACGGGTGAAATCTTTATTTTACCCGTAGCCTCTACTGGAGCTAATCTGAGGTTGCTAGGTACATTCATAGCAATGGCTAAACCTACTGGCATAAAATTTATCAGCACCACCAGTTCAAGCTCCTGGGGTCGTGATGGCGGCCATCTCCTTGCACTCTGCCGGAAAGCTAAACTTACACGGTGTAGGGCCTCCTTCATTCAGAGAAAATTAAGCGATGCATGGGACTGGAGTCCCTTCTTCATAAAAACGAAGTCTGGCTTTCCTAGGGCAGTCTTCATAACAGTCTCTTTAAAAGGAGGAAAACTTGAAACAAGGCACTCTTGAAATTTTGCTAGACTTGGCTAGAACCTGTAACTTCAGAGTGAATGTTGAGAACTCAGCAAGAATTCCTCAGTAAGTTTCTTTATCTCATTGAAAAATCTAGTTCAGATTAGGAAATGGCTGTGCTAAAATATATATGTGTATTATTTTCTTAGGGCTGCCATAACAAAATATCATTCGTTGGATGACTTAAAACAAATTTATTATCTTAGTTGTGGAGGCCAGAAGTTGGACATCAGTGTGGCAGCAGGATTGGTTCTCTCTTGAGGTGTCAAAAGAGAATCTCCTCCATATGTTTTTAACTTCTGGGGTTTGCTGACAATCCTTGGTATATCTTGGTTTGCATATCTTGTAATGTAGATTACATTACTGTAATCTCTGCTTCCATCTCTCTATGATGTTTTTCCTGGTGTGTCTGTGTCCAAATTTCCTTCTTATAAGGACACCATTCATTGGATTAAGACTCACCCTGATCCATTATGACCTCTTTTTAACTGAGTTACATGCGCAAAGACCCTCTTTCCAAATAAGGTCACATTTTCAGGTACTAAAATTTAGAGTTAAGCATATCTCTTTGGGGGATCCAATTCAGCTCACAGCAGTGCTACAGAAACAAGCATAAAAACGACAAGATACCTAAGCAAATAAAGCATAATTTCAAAATCGGGAGTGGTGGGGATACTAACGAAATATACCTTATTTTTATTTTGATAGCTTCCTTGCTATTTGTTGTCTTTTAACCTTAAGGACTTGATGTCTCAATGTATCATTAAAGGGGAAGTTAAGGGATCTGGAATCTTTAAGATATGTACTTGATATTGCAACAAATAAATACTAAAATTTGAGTGACTTAACATAATTAAAGTATATTTTCTTTTATATTTTAGCAGCCCAATTGAGTGTTCGCACTAAGTGATGAAACTGATTTCCAGGAACCTTGGGAGATGGAGGCACAGGGAGCCTCTTAAAACCCCTGTTGGGGGGCGCCTGGGTGGCTCAGTGGGTTAAAGCCGCTGCCTTCGGCTCAGGTCATGATCCCAGGGTCCTGGGATCGAGGCCCACATCGGGCTCTCTGCTCAGCAGGGAGCCTGCTTCCTCCTCTCTCCTCTCTCTCTGCCTGCCTCTCTGCCTACTTGTAATCTCTCTCTCTCTGTCAAATGAATAAATAAAAAAATCTTTAAAAAAAAAAAACAAAAAAAACCCTGTTGGGGAGGTGCCACATACCACTTTGACAACAATGACATTTGCAGGAACTACACACCTAGGTGCAAGAGGACTGGGAAACATACTACCTGTCTGAGGTCCCAGGTACTTCTTTAAACCGTGGAAGAGAAAGCATGAATTAACGGACAGCTATCTCTCCCACATGGATGCACCTCTGTCTGGAATATTTTTGAGGCTTGTTAAAAAGTAGAAAGGACAGTTCTAGATCTTTGTTTTAACCTTATAAATCTATGAAACTATGGTGCAAAATCTTAGAAAACAACCTGTGATTATCTTTAAGTTAAAACAAGTATAGGTTTAGAGGGCTATTAGGATAGTGTAAGTTTGTCATATAAAAGCAGCATTTAGGTGGATGAATATGGCCTCTGGTGCTCATTCCTCTGGATTCGGAGCCTGAGGCTATAGACCATCACAGACTTCTGTCCTTCTGTTCTCCCAGAGACACCTACAGACATTTATTAATGGTCTGTTTTACAGAAAATTACTTCTCAGTCACAACTTCTATAGATAGGGAATGTTAATAATCCATATTTCACTGGTTGTGAGGATTTAATAATGTAACACATACAGTTCCTGGTACCTGGCTAGTGTTTAGAAAATATTAGCTTTTATTAATATTATCCTGAACTACAAGGTATAAAACATTTGGGAAAGCACTTCATCTCACCAATAATGATATACTTTTAATTTGGGAGAAATGTAAAATACCTTTTACCAATTGGGTTATTTTCATTTAAAAAAAAACTAGTGCCCACATTGTTGAAAGACCCCTAAAATAGGTATTCATTCTGTCCCACTCTACCCCTTGCTACTTTCCATCCAGCCATACTGCTTGTGCTGGATCTCACCTCACCTCCTACATTTGTGTCTCTACCTCTTACCTTTCCAGTCTTCCTTGACCACCCTGTCCATAATACTACCTCGCCTCTAGAATCTTATCATGCTTTATTTTCTTTCATACACATTATCACTACCTGATACTTTGTTGTATAATATATAAATGTATACTATTATATTGCATGTCATATATTGATAAGTTTTAAATAGAGAATTATATACAATCTGTATATACAGCTGACCTTGAACAGCACGGGTTCATGGATCCACTTATATGAATTATTTACAGTAAAATACTGTAAATGTATTTTCCTTATGACTTTTTATATAGCATTTTCTTTTCTCTAGCTTCCTTTATTTTAATAATACAGTATATAAAACATATAACATACAAAATATGTGTTAATCAACTGTTGATATTATTGGTAAGGCTTCTGGTCAACAGTAGGCTATTAGTAATTAAGTTTTTTGGAAGTCCAAAGTTATACACAGATTTTCAACTCTGCGGGTGACTAGCCCCCAACCCTTGCCTTGTTCAAGGGTCAGCTGTGTTATATAGATATATAACTTTTGTCTCCTCTACTACAATGAAAACTCCATAAAGGAAGAAATTTTGTCTGTTTTACTCAGTGTTCTATCCCACATATTTTGAACAGTTCCTGGCCTATAGTATGTGTTCCAAAAAAATTTATTGAATTAATTTATTTATGGTGCTGGCAGCATTGTAAATTATCACAACCTTTTTATAAACAAATTTGGCAGTAATGTTTCAAGAGCCAAAAAATTTCACTCAGCAATAGTTAACAATATTCATTATGAGACATTGTCCTAAACTATTGCCTGTATTATATCACACCTGGACTCTGTCCTAAGAAAATACAAGATGCAGTCAACACGTCTTCATTTTGAACACCTACTATGTGTGATGGTTCCAATTATAATAGGAGAAATAGATAAAAACAAAGAGGCAGGAAATAAAATTATGAACAAAGAAAAAATTAAAAACAACCTAAGTTCCAAAAATGGAGAAATGGAATGTGTGGTAAGGTTAATCTTTTTATTATTACCTTTGACAGAATTTGTCACCAAATCATAGGTTCTACCTCAAGGGGACCACTGGAAAAGCCTCCTCTAGTTATTTTCCCTCCTCCTGCTTTCCAAGTTTAGAGTCTTCAATCAAGTAGTTAGACGCCCACATTTACTTCAGTCCCTCAGTGAGTCCCCCCGCCTGGAGAGCTCTGCTCTTTTCATCCAGTCTTACAGGCCCAATGGTTATCTCCTCTCCTTGGTCTTTGACCTAGCATTATGGCTTCAGCTTGAAATGAACATAAGGCAGGCAGATCTTTTTTTTTTTTTTTTAAGATTTTATTTATGTATTTGACAGAGACAGAGAGCGAGAGAGCGTGCCCAAGCAGGGGGAGCAGCAGAGGGAGAGGGAGAAGCAGGCTCCCTGTTGAACTGGGAGCCCAATGTAGGGCTCCATCCCAGGACCCTGGAATCATGACTTGAGCTGAAGGCAGATCCTTAACCGACTGAGCTGCCCAGGCGCCCCAAGCAGATCTTCTATAAGATTCTTCAACACATCTTTACTGAACACCTACCTAGTCTTACCCTGTCTTCCCGCTTCTAGTAGTACATATATGTACATATATCTCTATCTGTATCTATATATAAAAAACCAAGTAGGCTCCAGATAAAGTACTTCAAACTGTGATAAATACAAAGGAAATAAAAAAAGAGGTAGAAATGGAGAAAGGAGTAAGTCATTAGTAAGTCAAATAGAATGGACAGTGAAGGCCTCAATGGAGGAGTTGCTATTACAACTGAAAACAAAGGGAAGGGTCAAGCTGTAGGAAGAGAGGGATGAGAAAACATTCTAAGTGGAGGGAGCAAAGTGAAGCCTTTGAGTCAGGAAAGAACTTGGCATTTTCTAGAAATTGAAAGAAAAATTAGTGTAGATGGAATGGAGTCCAGGGTGCTAGATATGTTTGGTGATAGAGAGCCAGAGGCTAGATCAAATAGGTCGTATTAAGGGATTTTATTGCAATCACTGCTCAAGGGATTTAAGCAAGGAGAGGGGGCAACAATTATAAGTATTAAAAAGATTACTTTTGCTGAAATGGTTAAGACTGCTGAAGTAGAGGAGGGTGAAACGGAGGAAGTTATTTAGGAGGCTTTTGAAATAATCCAAGTGGTTTAATAGTGGTGAGGACTAAGGTGGTTATGATGGGGGTAAAGTGAAGAAGATAGATTCAAAATATACTTTGGGATAGGACTAACAGGGTTGTGATGGATGGTTTGTAGGGGATCAGAGAATGGGAGGAACGCTAGGTGATCACTGGTTGTTTTCTGACTTGAGGACATTTACAAAGTTGAGGATGGCTAGTGAGGGAAGACGGATGACACATTTTATTTTTTTAAATATTTTTTTAAGATTTTATTTATTTATTTGACACAGAGAGGGGGGGGGGAAGCAGGCTCCCTCCTGAGCAGGGAGCCCAATGTCGGACTCGATTCCAGGACCCTGAGATCATGACCTGAGCCGAAGGCAGAGGCTTTAACCCACTGAGCCACCCAGGCGCCCGGATGACACATTTTAACTAGCAGAAATTGTACTTTGTTTTAACCTTAACTTTGAAAAATCAAGAATGTGTTTCTGTATTCATTTTGTAGGGCTGCCTTAAAATATCACAGACTAGGTGGCATAAACAACAGAAAATTATTTTCTCTGAATTCTGGAGGCTAGAAGTCAGACTTTAGGATGTTGGCAAGTTTGGTTTCTTCTGAGGCCTCTCCTTGGTTTACGGATGGCCTCCTTCTCCCTGGGTGATCACATGGCCATTACTTGGTCCATGTGTTCTCTGTGTCCTAGTCTCCTTATAAAGACACTGGTCATATTGGGTTGGTGCTCACCCATTTAACCTCAGTGTACTTTAATTACGTCTTTAAAGCACTATCTCCAAATATGGTCATATTCTGAGGTACTGGGGGGTTAGTACTTCAGCATATGAATTTGGGAAGACACAATTCAGCTCATAACAGTTTTTTTTTCCCCTCTTGAATTGCATTATAAAAAGTCTTTCTTCTGTTATTGTAGGTGTGTATGGACCTATCCCAAAGTGGGTAAAATGGGAGAAAAAACTCTCTTCTGCCACATAAATGAGAAATCACAGAAGAAAATGTTGTCCCTTCTTTTTAATAGATGCAAGCAAAACAATTATATTAATAATATTATGTTATGATATATGCCTTTTAATCTCAACATAAAGAGTAATAATTCTGAATCTTTATTATAGACTCTTTCTCAGCATCATTCTTGCAATTATGCTAACCTCCCTTTGCTGCTCCAAATGTCCATTCTGGCTTCAGTTTCTTTCTCAGTATGCTAGTGTGAGACAGTAGTGAATGTTCCTATTATGAATACCGGAAACATTTTTAAATCCTCTCTTTTTATAACTCTCTATAATTTCTTTGTGTTTGCTTTTCATCCCCTAATTACAGGAATTCAACTGGCACTCAAATAGGCATAAGCCTGAAAAATCACATGTAATGTGGTCCTTGACCAGTATGTGGGGATGTGTCCATGCCTTTGAAATTACAGTGCGATTACTCTAGTTACTACACTTTCTAAACAGAGAAAGTTCTGAAAACACTCTTGGGGGGGGGCGGGTTGTGTGTGTGTCTGCGGCGACAAAGAATAAAAATTGTTAAAGTCATAATTGTGTGATAAACTATACTTTAAAATTAACTTTATCCCACAGCAATCATAAGATGAGGATTCTGTGAGTCCAATTAATAATGAACATCACCAAAGCAATAAAGTGTGAAGTAAGGGATCTATACTTCTATGAATCTTTTAAGGCTGTGTTTTAATTTAAAAAACTATTAAAATAGCAATAAAGAGGCAGAATCTCAACAGTCTCTTAACAGTCAGACTTGTAGGTAGCAAGTTGAATTACTTTGTTGCTACTGATTTCAGAGAGTCTCATAAAGATGTTTGAGGTTGGAAATTTCCAATTTAGCTGTTGGAAATATGAAATCTGGGAAATTTGCTTTATTTTGTCCCTTGTCCCAGGTCCCATACCAAGCTAAATAATTAATATAACCATCAAGTCAAATGATGAGATTATATATATGTATACAGAAACACACACATATGTACACAAATACATATATACATATATATATTTTTAAAGATTTCTATTTATTTATTTGACAGAGAGAGGGAGATCAAAGTAGGTAGAGAGGCAGGCAAAGGGAGAGGGGGAAGCAGGCTCCCCGCTGAGCAGGGAGCCCGATGCGGGGCTCGATCCCAGGACCCTGAGGTCATGACCTGAGCCAAAGGCACAGGCTTAACCCACTGAGCCACCCAGGCGCCCCTACATATATGTTTTTATTAATTGTAAATTTTTAAGTGACATGTCTCACTGCCCTCAAACAGGATCAGGACTAAAACTGTAACTACAGGTCTTTGTCAAATTAACAGTACTGCTTCTTTGAACAGAAATTAGCTGCAGTATGATTATCTTCATCTATTGAATCCTTTATTAATACATTCCAAAGTAATGGTATAAAAGAAACTGCCTTGCTGTGTATCCTAATTCATTATCACTTTTTATAAGGGGAAGTGACAACATATTTCAGATTCTTACTTAAGCATTAAAGAATCTTATGAAGACAGGACAGAGGACTGTAGAGTTAAGGAGATGGAAAAGCTTTTTAAACTCCCCCTCAAAAAACCAAAAATAAATAAATAAACTCCCCCTCAACACATGCATACAACTCTTATACTCTAGAACCAACTATTAGTTGTCTTCAGCATACAGATAAATTTTATGCTTATTGATTACAAATTTTTTTAAAATGTGTTGCTACTCATGGGTTTTTTTCTTTGAAAAATAAAAAAGATATAATAACTGGGATCCAAAAATAAATGAAACAGATATTTTTGTGGGCAGATTTTCAATAGAATTTAAAAATGTATTCTTATAGTCTCAATGTAAGATCTTATAACTGGAAGAACAGTTGAGCGTAGTGACTGGGAAGGACAGAGTGTTCCTGGAAGACAAATTATAGCTGCCACCTCCACATTGCCTAAATACAGTTTAACCACATTAAAATGACAGAAATGTTTGTCCAGGACGAATGTCATGCAGTTCAAGCCTCTGTTTTACTTTTTAAAAAGAGAGAAATTACTCTTTGTAAACATAGGGATATGAAAAGTTGAAGTGTTGTGCTGTTCACTTTCAGCAAATAACAACCTCATCTGTTCAATCAGTTTCAATCAAACTGTTCTCATTCGCAAGTTCTGATAGTGTTGACAATAAAATAGAAATCCTGTGGAATGGTGAATGTTAAACTTGTTCTTCGTGTGGAAAGCATCTTTTTAAATTTAAGGTACTGCATGATCAGAGAATCTAATTACATACTAAATTAATCTAGGGTAAGGGTAAAATATCCTTCTCTAACTTAGTTACAAATAGACTGGGTAAGATGGTTTATTTAATGTAAAAACTCTTCTGTTTAAAATTTAAATCTGTTTCGTATGGGAAATTCTCATTTAAAAAATTAAAATGGGTTTTATTTTAAAATATTAATGCTTATTGTTAATAATACAAACGATTTAGTAAGAACAAAGAAGAAAATAACCATCAAAAATACCACCTTAGGAGATACACATGGCTAACATTTTTTTTTTAAGATTTTATTTATTTATTTGACACAGAGAGAGAGAGATCACAAGTAGGCAGAGAGGCAGAGAGAGAGGAGGAAGCAGGTTCCCCGCCGAGCAGGGAGCCCGATGCGGGCCTCGATCCCAGGACCCTGAGATCATGACCTGAGCCGAAGGCAGAGGCTTTAACCCACTGAGCCACCCAGGCACCCCACATGGCTAACATTTTAATGAACATCCTTCTGATATTTTTCCATACTCCAAAGTATTGTACATACATAGAGGTCATTGCAAGTTTCCCTAATGGCTCATGAAGCTTTGTAGCCTACTTTTTACTCAACAGGGTGTTAAGGACCTCTTTCCAAGTGTTCGGTGGGCTTTAAGTTCATGTAGAAGACATGCCCAGACAATGAAACTGCACGGCCAATTATCTACAGATGTAAATAAATAATAGATATGTTCATATTCTTTTGTTCAAGTTGAAAAAAATATTTTTTCTAGTGTTATTGAAATAGAATTGGCCTATAACATTGTGTAAGTTTATTTATTTTTTTTAAAGATTTTATTTATTTATTTGACACAGAGAGAGATTACAAGTAGGCAGAGAGGCAGGGAGAGGAGGAAGCAGGCTCCCCGCCGAGCAGAGAGCCCGATGCGGGCCTCGATCCCAGGACGCTGAGATCATGACCTGAGCCGAAAGCAGAGGCTTTAACCCACTGAGCCACCCAGGCGCCCAACATTGTGTAAGTTTAAGGTGTACAATGTAATGATTTGATATACATATGTATTGTGAAATTATTACTGCAATAAAATTAACGCCTCCATTACCTCAAGAAAATCTTACTAACTTGAATGTATCCAGATGTGTCTTGTTATACTGATAGTCATCATCTGTGTTTTCACCACCTAGAATTGGCTTCTTCAGGTTCTTCAACCAGTCTGGCTCCATAGAATAGCAAAATGTTTATGGGAATATAAAGGAGAGCCTTGAGATGCTACTTAGCATATATTCATCTTGTCAACTACACTTGTATATTTCTATCCTTTAAGTTAATAAGCAATTTGTTTGATTATACCAATAACATATGAAGACGTTGTTGCTTTGCTCTGTGGCCATAACTATTCAAATTTTATCCCTCCTACCACGACTTCAGGTCCAATTATCCAGTCTGGACTCCTGCCATAGCCTATGGGCTACCCATCGTCCCCAACCACTGAGGTGATATTTCTAAAGTGCAGATTTGATCGTCTCTCCTTAACATTTTTTTTATCATCTAGGCATTTAATATCCTCTATAATCAAGTCCTTACCTCCTCTGCAAACTCGCCCCACCACATCCTCCAAATCATACCTTATCTTTATTTTACGAGCTATGAAAAATTCTCTCATACCTTCCCACGTTTTCATATTGTTTCTTTAACCTAGTGAAATGATCATTTTTCAAGACTCAGCTCAAGCAGTACTTGCCTTGTGAAGACTTTCCCTCTCTGTCACAATTGGGAGAACCCCACCCTCTGTTGTAGAACTTGCCACTTTATAACATAATCAAATGTCTACTTTCTCCCTCACGGGACCGCCGGCTCAAGGTCAGGAACTGGATCTTTTCACTGTGGTATTCTCAGAAAGGAACAAATATAAATTGTTTCCTACTAGTCAGAAGCTCTAGTTGGCATAATTTTTATCTTTGAATAATAAAACATGAGAAATAAGTTTTTAGAAAATGTTATTTAATGTACAAAATATTTCAAAACAGTGTCTCCAGGGGGGGAAAAGGTAATTAAGAAACTCTCAATGGAGAGGATGGAATATGTATATAATAAATACACATTAAATATTTGTTAATTGAGCTGTTGTTCTTTGTTTAGATTATAGTCTCTCTAAGGGAGGGACCTGTATTATGCTCTCCTTTTTTTTTTTTTAATTTCTTCCAATGCCTGACAGAGTACTATGTTCATAGAATAATTTGAAATCCATTTTTACTGGTAAACCAAATGAGTGAATCCAGTCGTTACATCAAACTGAGTCTCAACAGGAATTTGTAAGCCCTGCCTCTTTGAATCTCTGTGCATACTGAAACACCTTAAAATTCTTTGAAGACAGGGGCTCTACCTAATTGATTTTTATAGTCCTAGGTCTTTTTTTTTTTTTTAAGATTTTATTTATTCATTTGACACAGAGAGAGAGATTACAAGTAGGCAGAGAGGCAGGCAGAGAGAGAGGAGAGAGGAGGAAGCAGGCTCCCCGCTGAGCAGAGAGCCCGATGCGGGCCTCGATCCCAGGACCCTGGGATCATGACCTGAGCCGAAGGCAGCGGCTTTAACCCACTGAGCGCCCTGTAGTCCTAGGTCTTAAGCAAGAGCACAGAACACCGTAGAAGTTTGGTAAATCTGTTATCAAGATTACGTTAGTGAAATACACATCTGCTTTGCTTATTATTGTATCCCTGTGACCTAAGGCAACATCTCTTATTAAATAATTTTATTTTTTTAATTTTAATTCCAGTAAAACATATAGCATTATATCAGTTTCAGGTACACAATATAGTGTATAATAATTCTATATATTACTCTGTGCTCATCAAGGTAAGTGTACTCTTAATCGCCTTCATCTAGTTCAACCCATCCCTAAGGCAACATCTCATCCACAGTAAAAACCCAATAAATATTTTTTTAGATAAATATGATTTGGAATCTGACTATTGGAAGGTACAATTAAAATCTAATATAGAAAGTTTTGGGGGCGCCTGGGTAGTTCACTCGGTTAAGCATCTGCCTTCAGCTCAGGTCGTGATCCTGGGCTCCTGGGATCAAGCCCCACATGGGCTCCCTGCTCAGTGGGGAGTCTGCTTCTCCCTCTCCATTTCCCTCTCCTCCTGCTCTTTCTCTCTCATAAATAAAATCTTTAAAAAAAAAAAAAGATTTCCTTGTTCCCTTGGATCCAGGAATAAATTCAGATTAGAATAAGCATAATTCTGGAAGACACTTAATTTCTTACTATGAAATAGCTCAACCCCACAGAGGTGGGGAGGTGGAGGAGAAGGGAGAGAAGTTGGAAACAAACAAGTGAGACTCAGAGGAGAAAAGAGCTCCCCCCGAGGGGAGCCACATGCTCTGATACCCATGGCAGCCGCATGAGGAAGCAGCCTAAAATTAGCAGACTGGGCAAGCCCAGGAAGGGAAAGCCACAGCAGTTTTCCCTGCCCTCAACAAGTGAGGTGAAGGGCCCTGAGCCCTGGGGGAACCCTCCTTAGCCTGTGGCGCTCTGCCGCACTTCGCACTTCGTGCCAGGTAAGGCCTTCCCTCGGAACTCACCCTGGGAGGGAAAGCAAGAGATTTCTTAAGGGGATGTCCTGACAAGTGAAAGAATTAACATTGTCTAGTGATGAGGTGCCTCTAGGAATCTAACAATTAAGAGAGCAATAAAAGTATTCCTTATACCCACCTTAACATAAGGTATTCAACTGAACCACCCCTTTTTACCTTGTTGAATTGGGGCTTCCTGGAGTATGTAGATGCTGGGGTTTTTTTGCTTTTTGTTTTTTGTTTTGTTTTGTTTAAGTGTTGGAGTAAAGGGAGGAGGCTGTCCTAAAAAATGTGTAAAACCACGTGGAAAAGGAAACCTCCCAGGGGCATTTAAAAAAAAATGGATGCGATACTGTAGAACCAAACAGGAAAGATTAGAGATAACACAAACAGGACTTAGTGGGCAACAGTGTGCATTTTCACAGATGTATAGAGTAGTTGAGCTGGCTGAGGGCAGACAACAGAATTCTGCAGGGGCCCAGGATTCTCTCACTGTTATTATTTCATAACAGGAGATGAGTGATTTATTTTATGAAGCACATATTATTCCCAGTATGGGTATTCATGTATCACTCTCCACGGTTTCTGCAAGTTCCTGGTTTCTGTTGATTTCGTATCATCTGTAGATTTTATATTATGTATTGCTTTTTGAAGTTACAATTCATTAATGGTAAAAAAACTCCAGTGCTATTAAGAGGGTATCTCACAGAGCTGATCTAAAGAGATTGTGCATTCGGACAGCAGAAATTCAGAACTACTTAAAAATTACAGCTGCATTGAGATATAATTCACATAGCATACAATTAACTTATTTAAAGTGTACAATTCAGTGATTTTTAGTATGCTTACAGAGTTTTGCAACCATTACCACAATCAATTTTAGAACATTTTGTCACCTCCCCATACCAAAACAAAACAAACAAACAAACAAACAAAGCCACAAAAAACAGGGGCACCTGTGTGGCTCAGTTGGTTAAGCAACTGCCTTCCGCTCAGGTCATGATCCTGGAGTCCCAGGATTGAGTCCTGCATCGGGCTCCCAGCTCTGCAGGGAGTCTGCTTCTTCCTCCGACCTTCTCCCCTCTCATGCTTTCTCACTCTCTCAAATAAATAAATAAATAACATCTTAAAAAACAAAAAACAAAAAACCAACCCATGCCCAAAAGCAGTCACTCCTCTTTTCATCCAACACTTCCCTCCCCAACAGCCTTAGGCAACCATGGATCTACTTTCTGTTTCTATAGACCTGCCTGTTCTGAACATTTCACTTATTGCATATGATTTCATGATGCAATTGTACAATATGCAATCTTCTGTAAGTCTTTGTTTTGGTGTGGGTAGGTAATGCTAAATGTGTAGCTACGAAGAAGAGAACCCTCTTCCACTGGGAGTATTAACTGTTGGTTCATCCTGCAAAAGAGTGTGTCATTGCCTCCCGTCTCCATTTAGAACGAGCATTTATAATCCATTACGCTAAAATTATTCAGTTATAGTGACATTTCAGTGCTATATATAATTATGAGACTAATAAATGTTTGTCAGTTATATATGATTTTTATTTAATGATAATCTTGAATATAACCTGATGGGATAAAGTGCATCCATTCATGCATTAGATGGTATATCTTAAGGCTTAGGAAACAATAAATGAAGTAAGCTATAGCGTGTCTAGAACACTGCCTGGCAGGTATTAGATTCTTAGAAAATAGACATATTTTTCTCTACCCCACTTTCAATGTCAAACATTTACTCATTAAACATAGAGAGCAGATTTGAAGAAACTCTTACCCTAGCAGAGTGCTTTAAGCATATTAGTTACTCAATAAATGCTTATTAAACTAGGGAAGTGAGCATTTTACAACTATAATATTATTTCATACAGGCGGTGGAAAACAGTTTCACATGCTGGACTAGGAGACACCAATTGTAATTCCAAGTTCAGGCTGATTATCAACTGCAATCTTGGATAGCTGACTTGCTTTCTCTGATCCTCGATTTATCTATAACTCCGGACTGAGAATGATAACGCTGAATCACAGCTAAAATGCCATCCCCATTGTTCATACTGTAGAAATATCTTATGGCAAGTTCTCCAAGACACTCCTGCCCTGTATTTATTTCACGCTAAAGGTCACCCACTGAATTATAGGATTGCTTCTTAGGGAAGTCCAGTTGGTTGTTCTAAGATCTTGCAGCTTGTAATTACCTTAATAAAATCACCAGGTTCTATCACCTGATCTTCAGCTGTCCAAGCTCTGGAATCTATTTTGTTTCTCAAAATTTCTTATAGTGATCCAGTCCTTTAGCCAAGTACTTATATTAACCAAATTCCCACAAAAGCAATACAGCATCCACAATTCCAGTTTGTTAATTTACAACAAGAATAAAATGGGTTTATAGAAAATCAAATGTCATATTCTCCTGTCAACTTCTTTTCCTCTGTAAGGAAATCTATTTAAAAAAAAAAAACTAAATGGAAATTAGAACGCTATTGCATGAGCACAGATTGGAGCAAGGCAGGGCATTGGCCATGGCATTTAGCAGAGTTGACCTGAGGCTCCCAGCCACACTGTCAGGAGTAGATAGGGCTCTTTTGGATGAACACTGGTGATTTTTTCTTCTTTGATTTCCCTTTCCTACCTGTCATTCTGATTACCCCTTCAGATATAGATGCAGATGTAAATACAGATAGAATGTAGACACATATTTATATTTATATACACACATGTATTTGATAGATATCACCAATTAGGCGATTGCCAAATTTTGCTCTTTTCCTTTTCTTCTGGTGTCCTTGGAGCTTTTTTTCTTTTTGCCTTGAGGGGAGCCTTTTAGATTGTTTTTCTCTTTAGAAATATATTTAATAATATATATTATATATACATGCTTTAATGTATATTATATATGTTATATATATATATACAATACATGCTTAATAGAAGTATTTTAAAATACAGCTAAGAAAAAATGTGAGAGAAAAGTCCCCCATAATTCCACTACCTAGATATAACCATTAAACATTTAGGAATATTTTACTCCAGAACTTTAAAAAATAAAAGAGAGGCATATTATAAACTGTTTTGGAGACTTCTTTTTAAATTTTATATGTCATAATTATCTTTCCATGTTAAAAATGTATGTTGTTTTGGGGCGCCTGGGTGTCTCAGTGGGTTAAAGCCTCTGCCTTCGCCTCAGGTCATGATCTCAGGGTCCTGGGATGGAGCCCCGCATCGGGCTCCCTGCTCAGCAGGAGCCTGCTTCCCCCCTCTCTCTGCCTGCCTCTCTGCCTACTTGTAATCGCTCTCTCTGTCAAATAAAGTCTTTAAAAAATATATATGGTGTTTTTAACGTTTT
This sequence comes from Ailurus styani, assembly GCA_002007465.1. NCBI lineage: Eukaryota > Metazoa > Chordata > Mammalia > Carnivora > Ailuridae > Ailurus > Ailurus styani. Next base: position 6,525,070 of record LNAC01000047.1, on the reverse strand, counting down.
GCTATTACAAACAGTTCTTTATGAACATCCTTATAAAAATATCGGAACTATAGTTCTTTTCTTAAGGTGCCTAAATTTTCATACATTAGTCATTGTATGTTGATTTTCTATTTTAATTTTCAGAGTGTTAGAGGTGCTCAGCTGATGCCTACATGTGTTTCTTGTGATACAAAATTCTTTTTTAGCCCCCCCCTTTTTTTTTTTACAGATTTTACTTATTCATTTGAGAGTGAGAGAGGGAAAAGGAGCAGAGGGGGAGGGAGAAAGACAAGCAGACCGCTTGCTGGCCGTGGAGCCCCACACAGGTTCCATCTCACAGCCCAGAGATCATGACTTGAGACAAACCAAGAGTCATCTGCTTAACCGACTGAGCCACACGAGTGCCCCAATATAAAATCCTATCATATTTATATATCACTTGTATTTATTTATTTATTAAAAATATTCTTTATTTATTTATTTGAGGGAGAGAGAGCACAAGAGTGGGGTGAGGGGCAGAGGGAGAAGCAGCCTCCCTGCTGAACAGGGAGCCCGATGTGGGACCCAATCCTGGGACTCCAGGATCATGACCCCAGTGGAAGGCAGACTTAACCAACTGAGCCAGCCAGGTGCCCCAAGAGATCCACAACATTTTTTAATGCGTCCTTGTCCTTAAAAGAATTAGGAAACTGCTTTCAGCCTTGCTGTAGTTCACTGTATTTCCTTTCGAGTATTATAAAATGGCTTAGAACTCTTGAACAAACCATGCTATAAAAATACAGCCAGCAGTATTTTATCACAAATAAAATTTCCCTTGTGATATGTAAATTGTGCAGCCCTAAGATAATCTTATTGGGGCTTGTTCTTTAGCATATTCAAAGAAAACAAAAATATAAGCAGGTAGTAACTGTGTAAAGATGTAAGACATGAAAAGAAGTGAGACATGAAAGGCGTGCCAGTAACTCTTTCTTGCCATCATTTGCAGAGGCGTCCTGGGCACTGGCAGGGTAGAACTTCCAACCATAAATCACATCACAGACTGGAGGCCCCTTCTCCATTCTGAAATATGAGCCATTTCACAACTAGCCTAATGTAGACCCTCAAAGGAGAACCCTTACATTTCAGAGACTGATCAGAAATGGACAATTTAAGGAATTTCCCCCTAAACTTTCTTTAAAAACACAAATTTTTTTTTGAATGTTCATAATAAGTTACCTGGAACTCCAAGTGGTCCAATTTTTAGGAACAGAAAGTAAAATGTTGCCAGGTACTAGGTGTAAAGGGGAATGGGAGTTACTGTTTAATGGGTCCAAAGTTTCAGTTTTGCAAGATGAAAAAAGTTCTGAAGATGGAAGGTGGTGATGATCGCGCAACAAAAATGTGCTTCACGCCACCAAAGCTAGACACTTAAAAATGGTTAAAATGGTAAATTTTATTTTATGCATATTTCACCACAATTAAAAATACATTTTAACTTAATTAATCTACATTTTTTAAATAAATACATTTTTAAAAGAAGAATATGTTACCTGGTGACATCAAAATAGATTTTTGATGAGGACCTTTACTCACAATATGAAAATAGAACAGAATTATGCTAAGACATTTCATTTCTTTTTGTATGCATTTGATTCAGAGATGAGTAAAATGCTGATACTTTTTTTAAACTTTATTTATTTACTTGAGAGAGAGAGAGAGTGTGTATGAGTGGGAGGGGCAGAGGGAGAGGGAAAAAGAATCTCAAACAGACCCTGTGCCAAGCGCAGTCTGACGTGGGGCTCAATCTCATGACTCTGAGATAGGGACCTGAGCAGAAACCAAGAGTCAGACGCTTAGCTGACTGCATCACCCAGGCACCCCAAGATATTGATACTTCTAATAATCCTTCAATCCTATGTATGTGGACACAGTTCACGAAAACTTGAAGATAAATAAAATAATAGTGATCTCTGCCAATAATAACTCAACACTCAGATTTTTTTCTAGCATGGAGTTGCTGTGTAACTAAGGTAATTATTCTTTCTGTATATAGTTTTCTCGTATGTAAAACATGAGTATTAAAATATTTGCTGACAGGACTCTGATGAGAAATAACTAACAAAAAACAATAAAATACTTTTCCAATACAGTGTTAATACGTAAGAGCATTTAAATAAGATTTAAGACATCACTTTTCTTTATATTTGGCATCTGGCCCAGTTTATCATCTTTTCCATTTCAGCATTTACTTAATAGATCTAAATCTACTTCATCTTATTCTGCATGGCCTTTCTATGCATTCAACATTCGTTTATTAGATAATTTAGAATCATGGGAAGATTAAGATATTCCTCACTACCCTAGCTTTCTCCTGTCTAAATCACTTAACCTTAACAATTCTTTTGTTAACCTAAGTTGAATACCAATCTTGTGCTGATATCCTCTTTTAGATCAGATGAGAAATAAGATACTTACCAGTACCCACAGTTAACTATTTCCTTGTTATAAAGCACATACCATAGCGTGGATATACAGCTCTGATATTTGTCACCACTCTACTTATTTGGCTACAGAAGTTTCGTTTGATACCTGGGTTGTCAGATCAAATTATAATTTAAATCCTTTAGCTATGTTTAGCCCCTTGGCAGTGGGTGAGTTGAGAATTTAGAATTCAGAAGGAGATGGTTCAGGAGCATGGTAACTAGATATGAAGCATTTTATCTCTATGTCATTGGTTTGAATCTGAACTCGGTTGATCACTATTGGTGTTCTATACAAGATGTAAGTGATCTGAGTTGACTCTCTAATGAACAACACCCATGTTACAAGAACTCATCACTCTTGGCACTAATTGGCATTCTTGTTGTCAGCGTCAGGGGAGAAGCCAAGGACTGAATCAGTCTGGAAACCTGAGCTGCACTGTGTCTGAGTCATCAGTCTAGGTGGCCCATTCAGCCTTTGGCCTTTCCTTAGGGTTTACGGCTTAGTGCAACTGCGTCCCCTTCACTCCCTAGGACTTCACAAAGCTAGATTAACAGATAAATACTTAAAATGTATCTTTTTATGATAAAAATGGTAATAATGACAGCTAACATTCATGGGCCAGTTGCTAGAAGCCAGGTATTATTCTAAGTATTAACTCCCTTCATTCTCACAGCAATCCTAGGATAGATACTATTATTTTCCGCATTTTTAAGAGATGAGGAAACTCGGATTAAATAACTTGCCTAAGGCTTCTCACATAGTAAGTGCTGGAGTTGGAAGCCAACCCTCCATGCAATTATACTCTGCCTAATTATAGCACTTATTTGATGTTTTTTTACCATATTACTATACCACCGATATAACTTTTAAAATTCTGTATTTAAACCAACCAACATATATTAATATCTCAACTTTAAAATTGTTCATCTTTCTGTACTAATTATTTTTATTATTTATTTCTGAAAGAGGTGATGAATCTTTCTTAAATTTGATTCACGTGCATCATTATTCTGAGTTTAAGGTAAAAATCTTGATTTTACAATGGCTTTTCTGCCCATCTATTTTTTCACTGTTTGAGCTAAACATTACCTGAACTTGGAAACATTCTCTCACCTTATCTTTCTAAATTAATAGGGAAGAGATAATCAAATCAAATCAAACTCTGCCAACACTCCATCCCAATGCAAACATAGTAAATGATCACCCAAATCTCGCACTTACTAGTCATACAAAATAAGAAGGCAAATAAGAATTTTTTTGAAAAGCTGGGTCTCAGGTGCCTGGGTGGCTCAGTTGGCTAAGCGTCTGCCTTTGGCTCAGGTAATGATCCCAGGGTCCTGGGATTGAGTCCCAAATCAGGCTCCCTGTTCAGTGGGGAGTCTGCTTCTCCCTCTAGCCCTACCCCTTGCTCACTCTCTCTCAAATAAATAAATAAGATCTTTAAAAAAAAGAAAGAAAATCTGGGTCTCTATTTTATGAGATTTTCCAGTATTAGGGAGACAGGTTTTAGTACCTTGAAGTGAACGACCATTAAAATAAAGATCATAAGCAATTAGATCATTTTAATGAGCAAAATAAATTCATTGGTTCTCACAACTGGTTTTCTTAAGACTTAGTAAAATATTATTTGCTATAACTACCGGGTAGAGATAAAAAAGAATCTATAATCACTTTTTATGTTTCTTTCAGTTGCCATCTATAGTCAGTTACTCAAAGCGTGTTGTCTCATTTAACACATATTTGTTGCTCCAATTTTGCTGACAGATAAAACTTGGGGTATCCCCCAAAATAGATGTTATTGAACTAAATTAATAACTTAGTTAACACTAAATTATTGTCAGGTGCCTGGGTGGCTCAGTGGGTTAAAGCCGCTGCCTTCAGCTCAGGTCATGATCCCAGGGTCCTGGGATCGAGGCCCACATCGGGCTCTCTGCTCAGCAGGGAGCCTGCTTCCTCCTCTCTCCTCTCTCTCTGCCTGCCTCTCTGCCTACTTGTAATCTCTCTCTCTCTGTCAAATGAATAAATAAAATCTTTAAAAAAACCCCACTAAATTATTGTCAAGTAAACTTGGCAATCGGGGTTTTACTGCTAATATATATCTAGATGTAATGTGGACATTCTAGTGTGTAATGTTCCTTTGTACAAAATAATAATAATAAAGACTTCAAGCACAGTACTGCTGTTTTGTTTTTATTGTTGTTGTTTTTTATTAAAGCCTAATAACCAATATGTGATTGCAAATAACTTCAAAAAGATAAAATGCTAAGTAAACTTCTACTTAAATTATAGGAACCATATGGTCTCTCATGCCTGATTTCACCACCTCTGGTAATTGGCAGATCGAGGCACACAGAGGGCATTGTCCATTATTTATTGTTGCTTCAATTATTGTAAGTTGTTTTTGTGATTGGTCAGAGATAGTGAATCATCCAAATTTCTAAAGATTTGGAAGGACTTTGGAGCAAGTCAGTAAATCAGCATAACCCCCAAATTACTGGAGGTCTCCTTCTTGTTACTCTACATCTTCTGAGTTTTTTTCTTCCAAATTGATTCCTAAAGGCGTTACTAACAGCGTGGATTCCTCTGAAAGGTAGTGTGATATAATCAAGAAGAGCTTGGGCTTTGGCGTCGTGTAGACCTGGGTGTGAATCACAGCTCTGAGTGGCCTTGTGCAAATTTTTTCTCTGATCTTTATTTTCCTCCTCTATAAAAATGGGATAATAATATAGTATACCTTGGACAATCTCAAGGTGTACTTCCTGAGACTTTTTCAGATCCCTGAATTTGCAAAACCACAGTACCATATAATTTTTTCAGTTTCATCCTCCATAAAATGGGGATAATGACCCATACTTCCGGGGTTGTTCTATTAAATTAAATTATGTATTAAATATGAACAACAAAGCTTGGTTGATGTGGACACTGGGCTGGTCAGCTAGGATCACTCAGAGAGCTAAATAATTCATTCTGGCTTATCTGCCTTTCAGGAATTCCAATTTGGAGTCAGTCACAAATAGATGAAATCTTAATCTAGATTAGAGAATATCATGTGTATTATAAGTGTACTGTTTTTTTCTGTGAAAATAGGGAGCTCAGTCTGTGACTTGAGCTGGAATCCTAAAGACCAGGGCACGAGAGTGGATAGAACTGCCCTTCAGTGATGGGCAGTTGGACTCTAAAAACCCAAACTCAAAGAAGCAGTCTATGTTAGCAAAAAAAGAGTTTGATTTTATGGAGTAAACAGAAAGCAAGGACCTGACAGAAAACAAAGGTTATGCAAAGGTTAAAAGGGGGAAAGGGTGGCGAAAACAGTAGTAAGCCAGTTCAAGAGGATGCAAGGGTATGAAAGTGCCTCTATGGAGCACCTACGGAAAAGCTCTTAGGCAAGATTGGGCAAGCTCCAAGCCTTTTCCGAAAGCAAAGCAAGGGTACCCCGTATCAACTAACTCAGGAATTGTGAGCATCCCCTGAGCCAAAGCACGTAGCTCCTTCCTTGATGACTGGTGCACAATGAGCATCCAATCATTTTTAGCTCCCTTCCTCAGTTGAATTGATTCTTTTTTTTAATTTAATTCAATTAGCCAACATATGGAATTGATTCTTAATAGTATTTCTGTGTTAAACTAATATCATAACCACCAATGACAAATCAGTTAGTGCTGCTGAGAGTTTAGGTCGTTTAATCTTTCCTGGAACACAATAGATGTTCAGTAAATATTTGTAGAATTGAGTGAGTTATTTAGGACAACTCAACAATTAATGCATTATCTTACAACATGCTATGGACCGGTATTTATTAAGTGCCCGCTTTGTGCCATCCATGAGATTAAAACTGATTGGCCTATAGAGAAAATTTTTTATGGCTCCAATTCTCAAGGAGTTGACCTAGTTAAATAGATAAAGCATAAACACATTATTGAAAAAATTAGTTTAATTCAGCAATATGAGAAATGTTGTGACCACTAGTTAATTACATAATAATTTGAAGAAACAGTGAACAAAGGCAGGGAAAAAAAGAAAAGACAAGAAAATATTGGTGAAACTTTTTGGAGACAGGATTTGTGTAGAAAAGGGGCAGGTATTTTATAGGACTAAAATGATCACATTTCTGTTTATACTCTTTTCTTGGTTGAAATTTGAACAATTGTGAGGCAAGTGGACTATCTACAAATAGATCTATCCCCAGCTCAGTTTTCACAGTGGCAAAGTTTTCATGTTTAATTTCTCTATGACATTATGTGTTTACTTATATATACATTACATTATATAACATACACTTATATATTATACATATTATTTATGTAAATATATAAATATATTATAATAAATATATTGTTTATATAAATATACACTAATATACTTATATGTTATATATTATATATAATGTAATATATGCTTATATATAATGCAATATGTATAATGCTTATATATGTAATATATGCTTATATATAATGTAATACATATGTATATGTAATACATATGTATGTTTAATTACATATGTATATGTAAAAATATATATGTAATATATGCTTATATAGATGCATATATGTGCTTATATATTACATTATATGTTTACATTATATATGTACATTATATGTTTACTTATCCCTTTTTATTCTATTTTATCCCTTTTTACATTATTACCCACATTTTGAATTAAAGCTTATCGTCTAGGCCAGAAATAAAAGGAAAGTATGTCTAAGATATTAACAGACTAGGTTTTAACAATCCATTCTCAGTTTGGAATGAGGAGCAAATGGGTGATGAGAGAAATGAATAAAAAGGCAAAACAAAAAAAGATTTCCCAGGTCTTCCTACATTAAAGTATGCTGCCTTTATTTGACAGGAAGTTTACTAAAGCAAGAAACACCAATGGGATATATCCATATGCAGATAAAAATGTGAACTTGGTTAAGGATGTAAAATATAGATTCCTTCTGAGTTTTTCATGGTTTATAGTCTCCAAGGTCTTCCTCTGTACTCTTCCCTACTTGCCAACAAGTTGCTTCCATTCAACATTTGCTAATTTCATGACAGGTTTCATGTAATAAGATGATAACTTCTCAGAAATATGTATCAGCCCCTCTTGCTATTCCAGTCAACCAATTTTACTGAATCTTTTTGAGAAAGTAGCCCTGGATGTAGTCACATGTGATTTTTCTCTTCTCTTCCTGCTTCTGCTTAAAATAGGTCATCGTCCCAAAATCAAAGTCATAGCTTTATAACCCTTTGCCCATTGATACATACAAAAATAATGTGAATTTCCTCCTTTTGATGATTTTTGATTTTTGAAATAATCTGCATAATTACTCTTCATGAGAAGGCAGTGGGGGCCAATAAAAAGAGAATTTGTTTTATTTTTTTCCTTCAAATTTTTATTTACATTCTAATTAGTTAACATATAGTTAATTATTAGTTTCAGGAGTAGAATTTAGTGATTCATGACTTACATATAACACCTGGTGCTCATCAAAACAAGTGCCCTCCTTACTACCCATCACCCATTCAACCCATCTCCCGCCTACTTCCCTCCATTGACCCTCAGTCTGTTCTCTCTAGGTAAGAGTCTCTCTCGGGGCACTTGAGTAGCTCAGTTAGTTAAGCCTCTGACTCTTCATTGCAGCTCAGGTCATGACCTCAGGGTTGTGATATCGAGCCCTGGGTCAGGCTCCCCACTCAGTGGGGAATTCGCTTGAGATTCCCTCACCCCCTACCCGGCCCCGTCTCACGTGCACTCTCTTTCTCTCTTTCGACGATAAATAAATAAATCTCTTTTTAAAAAGTAGTTTCTAGTTTGCTTCCCTATTTCCCCCCTCCCCCTGCGTCCATCCATTTTGTTTCTTAAATTCCACACGTGAAATCATATGGTATTTGTCTTTAAAAGAGAATTTGTTTTAAACTAAAATGCCTAGATTTGAATTCGCCCAGCTGTGCAGCTCACTGGTGAGGTAACTTTGGGAAAACTAAACTTTAAGACTTAATTTCCTCCTTGTAACTTGCAAGTAACAATACGTTGTAGAGTTGCTCTGAGTATTAACTAAGAAATAACTTAGTCCACTCTCAGAGTACACTCAGAAGAAATGTTAATTCCCATTTCCTTTCCTTCACATCACTAGTGTTAATGCGATTATTTGGGTCATGGGAAAGAACACTGAACTTTGTTTCTGGCTTTCTGAGATGTCGGTGCTACCCCAAAATAGAATCTGAGTGGAATCACCCAGAGCCTGGCATAATGACATTTAAGATATTCAGTGCTAACGTTATTGAGAGAAAATATTTCAACTGTTGTTTTCCTATCCCTAATTTGTAATATATTTATTGACCCATATTGATGTGCCGAGAAGTAACACCAGAGCATTTAAATTTACTTTCAAAGGAGCAAAGCTCTTAAATTGTCTCAGCAAAATGACTATCATAAATGGAAACAAAAAAATAGGTCTGTCAAAGCATTCAGACTGTCTTCCAGTGCCTTACCTTTCAGCATTACTACCTTGAGCTTCGTTCTACACAGTTCATGTTCTCAGCTAAAATATTGCAGATAGTGTATCTGAAATCTTTTGCCTTTTTCTTTCTGTGTTTTCTCTTCTTTTTTTTTTATTTGTTTAGTCATCCTAAAAAACCTCAGAGCTGGTTTCAGTCAGAAAAATTATAAACTTAAAATTCTATATAGCATTCCTCTAAAATATTCACTAAAAGAGAATATGTTCTTTGTTCATTTTTACCCTTAATTTTTTTCACAAAGTGGCACCTGGGTGGCTCAGTCGTTGGGCGTCAGCCTTCGGCTCAGGTCATGATCCCAGGGTCCTGGGATCGAGCCCCACATCGGGCTCTCTGCTCAGCAGGAAGCCAGCTTCTCCCTCTCCCACTCCCCCTGCTGGTGTTCCCTTTCTCTCTGTCTCTCTCTCTGTCAAATAAATAAATAAAATCTTTAAAAAAAATTTTTTTCACAAATACCTTAGAAATGTGAACATTTAAATATTTGCAGTAGTTATGAGCACAGACTTAGAGTTAGCCTTATGTTTAATCCTGGCTCAGTCACTCACTTGTGTGGCCTTGGGCAAATTTTTAACCTTTAAGTCTCAGTTTCTCATAGCTAGAATTCTAATAGTACATACTTCATAGACTGTTGGAGGAATACATGAAATAAAACACAATGTCCATAAAAAGGTTACCATAGTCCCTAGCACATAACTAAGGAATGTTAACTTATTTCTACTAAGATGAAATATTTATATGCGTGTTAATATAATCATACTAATGTGGAGAGAGGAGAGAATCCATTGTACACCCGAGGATTACGTACTTAATACTAATTGTTTTGAATTTCTTCAGTAAGTTAGTGTTAAATACAGATGCCCTTTTTAAAAATTCGGGGAAGCAGGTTTTCTTATTGGAAATAATACTTTTTAAAAAAGCATAATCATTGATAGTTTTCCATATCAAAAAGCACAAGTAAAGAAAGTCCTATTGTGTTGGGTGCTTGGGTGGCTCAGTCAGTTAAACATCTCCCTTCTGCTCAGGTCATGATTCCAGGGTCTTGGGACTGAGCCCTACATCAGGCTCCCTGCTCAATAGAGAGCCTGCTTCTCCCTCTGCTCTTCACCCCTGCCTCATGCATTCTCTCTCGTTCATGCATGCAAAAATAAATAAATAAATGAAGAAAATCCTATTGTCTTCCATGGAAACCACATAGTAAAGCTTTAATCTAATTACCCTAAAATTGGAGGAGCAATTACAATAATTGTATTACAATAATTGATTGTTTTCCCATATTTACTTTACTAAATGTATTAACCATATTCTTAGTTTTGTATCAAATAAAGGCATTTACACATGTCATCTGCATCCTGTGTAAAGACATTTTGCTCATTCTTCTACTTTATTCTTTAAATTTTCATCCTTATTATCCTTTTTATCTAGGGAAAGATCAAGAAAAGTCTATTTCCTTAGTCATCTTAGTTATTATTCCGCCTCCACCATCCCTCCAGGCTAAGAACATCGTGCCGTCTGAGTTATTAAAGTTGATCTGAAAGAGCAATCTGTTCTAAATGACTGTCCCTGCATCTGCCACGGAACCCTGTAAATATCCTTCATTACTCTGGCGGGGTAGTATCACATTTCCTTCATGATACTTCTGTGGCTGACACAAGTGAGACAGTGAGATTTGGGCTTTGGATGATCCTGGTTGATTGATATAGGAATGGTGCTTCTCCTACAGGTAAACACAGATTTACTTCTCAGGATGTTTTAAAATAGGTGTTCTGTGTATAGTTTTTAAAAAATGTGTTTAGGTTTTGAAACTAAATGGGTTTTGGACTTAGAGCTTTTTTCGTGTTTTTGGTTTTAGTTTTAGGTAAACATTTTCAATACCGTTTAGATGAAAAAGAAGTTTCGTAAGGATTTAATTGTATTTCTCAATTACATTGTATCATGGGGTTTGGATAAGACCCTCTATAATCCACCACGCGTATATCATTTTGGATGGACAAGAACTTTTCTTTGGTGTGAGTACTTTTCTCGTTAACAAAGGTTAGGAAACACATACATGTCTCTATTCTTTAAAAATAAGAAATAGAGGAGTTTTTGCTCTCATCTGACGGTGGGGGGTAGGGGTAAGTCAATATAAACCTGTGAACTTTAAGCAAAACTTACTGAAACTTTGGTTTATGTGAGAAATTTCTTTTAAAGAACTAAAATCTACAGCAGTATGGAAAAATAGGAAATATAAAATTTTACAAATCTACTAGCACAGAATTCTTGCATGTTTACTCTCCAAGTGAAGACTTCCTCTGTCATAGATCTTCCAGGTTCCTTGGTATTCCTGTGGATCATCCCAATGTAAGTAAATCATTTCTGTAGCTGACTGACTGAATTAAGTAAACAGCTGAAGGCAACAGTTGATCACGTTCAAACCACAATAAACACATGTGTTGGATGGGCCACTCAACTTTATGGGGAAGGCTTAAGACGTGTAACCTCGTGTTTACTTGTCACTTCTGAAATTTCTTTTTAACTGTGTTGGAATATTTTTTAAAGTTTAAAAAGTTGTCCTTTGTATCAGTAAACTCTGGTAAAATCTGAACTAGTAGCTGTGTGGCACAATGTTTACATAAGTACTACAATGATAGCCGGAATAGAGGCTGCGGTTACTTGGGAGAAAAAACTAATTTAAAAAAAAAACCCAGAATTTAGAATACAAGTTTGATGTCTTATAAGTCAGGTGTCCACGATTGCTGAATACTGTATATTTTAAATATTCATATCCAGCTTTTTTCCCCAGTGTTCAAAAAATTTGGTAGACTGTCTTATCATGGCATAGTTTATATGGAAGTGGAAATGTGTTCACTTATAGCATGTGTATACATTTCCCTTTGGAAAATCAAATTGTAGCACATCTATTTTTACCTGAAATAGAAGTTCCACTTTCCCATATCCCTAATGAAGAACTAGTAGCAGTTATATTGATTAGGTCTCAAGATCTGAGTGGGGAAAGGTCTTACATTAATTAATTAATTATTTACTTACTTACTTATAAAAAGGGAGAAAGGCTTTTTTCTCCTTTTTATTTTAAGATTTATTTATTTATTTATTTATTTATTTATTTATTTTAGAGGGAGGATTGGGGTGAGGGGCAGAGGGAGAAAGAGAGAGAATCTTAAGCAAACTCTCTGCTGAGCATGGATCCTGATGCAGGGCTAGATTCCACAACCCTAAGATCCAGACCTGAACTGAAATCAAGAGTCAGACGCTTAACTGACTGAACCACCCAGGCACCCCAAGATCTCAACTTTAAATAAAAGGGAAATTGTTGGAGCATCCACATAAATAGAAAAATGTATAAACACAATTAAGTAGTCTTGAGGTTAGTATCAACACAGGATTAGATAAGAGAGCAAAGAAATCCATCATTAAAGATCAGGACTACTGTAGTAATAAAAACAACCTATCCGCATAATTCAGTTCTTTTTGTACCTTTTTTCCTCCTCAGTAATAGCACTTTTAACTTGGATTATTTAAAAGCTTTTCTCACCTTTTTTCACTTTGCCTGTTTAAATACAAATCTCCATAAGAAGGGAGTAGTGAAACTCCTGATGTGATCACAATAAACAAAGAAATTTTATATCTATTCAATTTACAATAGGGAGTCTCAAGATGCCTAGAAAGGATAAAAAGATCTCTTAGTAAATTCCACAAGATTAAGAATTTTGGTGTATTTTGTGCACTGCTTACCCAGTACCTGGTACATAGTAAACATTTGTTAAATATTTATTGAATGAATGAATGAATGAATGGGAAGAATTCCTACACACTGTTGAGTGATTTAATTAAGAAGCTAGATACAAGCCAATGCATTTCATGCTATCCAAATCTAAGAATGATCCTTTTTTTAAAAAATTACCAATGACATTTACCTGAATTTTCAAAATGCAGGCTTCTGCCAAGATTAATGACGTTACAGCACACTTAATCTGTACCAAGCAATGGGGTTAACTTCTTTTTCCCCAAATTTCTATTCTGAAAATGTATGAAATTAATACGAAAGAACCTATACTTTGACAGAAGGTTTTTGAGCAGATGTTGGTTTGGTTAAGCAGTCTTTTTTATTGATAATTGGTAATGCTTGTGAAAGAAGACATTGGGCATAGACTTTTTCAAATAATACACAAAAATGTTATTCCAGATACTAATATAAGAATAGGAGTTGTGATCTATTATGTTATATAGTCATTTTGACTTTTACACAGTATCTGATTGGTTTTTTTTTTTTCCTGATGAAGTCTGTTCAAACTAATTTGTTGTTGGGTTTACTCTCAGGCTGATGGTTTTTTCCTCTCCATTTTTTTGTGTGTGGGGGTTGTTTTTCTGACCTCTAATCAACAACTTTTAATGTTAGTTATCTTCTCTGCTTTTGTTTAGCCTTTGGTCCAAAACTCTCCACTTTTAAAATGTCAGGCCTCAGTTTCATATGGCTCTTCACAGTCAAATTTCCTAAAATGTATCAGTGCTTAAATGACAACAAATTTTCCATTAAAATGAAAGTTCCTAAAAATGAAGAATTTTGATGTTTTTCAAAAATAATGCTATTTTCCTTGACAGATGGGACATGGCGTCATGAATTTAGTAGTAATTCCAAACATAAATCAATAAACAACTTGGGCCTCTAGCTAGAAGTGAAATTCTGTAGGTAGGAAAACGGATTGACCCCCACCGCCCATAGGTGCTGTCCCGCTGTGGAATCCCTTTGCTCAGTTTTCTCCTATCCAATCAGGTGGAATGTTTCCCAGGCACATGGTTTATACAGCTCAAAATAACTTGGGACCTGTGAGCTGACAAATGCTCTGGCTCCGGTGGTGACAGGTTGTCCAGCTTCTTTCAGCCATCTTCACTGAAACTAAGGTTAACTCCTCACTCTCTATGGACGGCTACTCTCGATTTCCAAGGGCGTGAAGAATTTTCTTTTTCTCCTGTGCTTTCATCTAAAAGTTCTCCTTGGATAATTATCATCACAGTGGATTGCCTGGGTTGAACATCCTCATCTGGGTCAACTAAAAAAAGAAAGGTAATATCCAGATTTAAGTTCTCAAGTGTGTTTTGATAACAGGGCGCTGACAATGGGAAAAGGGATATTTCAGAGACCTAATTACTGTTGTTAAGAGGGAAACCTAGGATAGCTTCCTAATTATGTATATGGGACACAAAATTTTGTGAAAAATAAAGTTTTCCACAGGTAAATATTTTGGAGGGGATTGATGAGAATCACAGAGATCACAGCCTCCTTGGGTCCTAAGGAAAAATACCTCAACAGAGGAAGTTGTGACATGTTACATACATCACTGGTATTTCCACACGTTCACTTACTAAAATAATGGTGTTTTTATGGAGAATATGTGTGCGATGCCTATTTCCTTTTTAAAGGAAATGGAATCTAAAATAATATGACTCCATAGTTAAAAGACTTTCATTTTAAATTTTTTTTATCATGTAAAAGGATATGCTTGCTATATTTAGTGTTGGGAGATCGGCTCCCTGGATTAATGTACACAACAGCTGCAAAAAGTCTTGCTCAAAGGACATTGCTCTTTCTTTCTCCTTTCTCTCTCTCTCTCTCTTACTCTCTCTCTCTTCAACTGCATCAGAAAGACACTTGACAGTCAGTGGCAAGTGTTTGGCCTGGTACATTGCACCATTAGCAGTAATTAGAGGCCCATCTTGAATTATATTTTAAAAACCATATAAGCAGAGAAAAAGAGAACATGGGTTAATCTGTACTTACATTCCCCAAAAGGAAACATGACAGCAATGATGCTAAGAAATTTTCTGTTTTATCAACTGATTTTTATTCATACTTGTTAAAGGTACTAGAATCAATCAGTTTGGAAAGAAACAAAACACCTATCCATTTTTCTTTCTCAAAAAATTGTGGTTCAATTACTTTCACATTGATAATGATAAAATGAATTCAACAAACTCTCAATAAAGAATTTGTGACAACTTTTCAGTCTCTCCTCAATAATAATATCTCTTAAGTGCACGTAAAATTCGTAATCCTTTTCTAAGAAATTGAGAATGTCTATACTTAAAGCTATAATAAACATATTTTTAAACAAAAATTAAGATATGCTGTCTGACACATGATTTGACAACATACAAAATATTTAAAATCAAGGACATTCCAGGAAATCTAAAATATATGTATATTATATTCACTTTGTCAGTAAAGAAAATTATAACCATTGGAGAATCTTGTAATAATGGACTATGAAACAAATGGTTGGACACTATCCAAATTCTGGAAGTTTGTCTCTATTCCCACTTATAGAATATGGCTAATGCTACTGGAACTCATACTAATGTGGTCAAGCCCCAGTTTTACAGATCTGTAATTTAGAATACAGGCTTTATTACATGTTTCCATTACAGTGCTCTTAGTCCAATAAGTGGAATGGACTCAGAACCACAATTCATGGACGACAAAAACTGAATGAGTTTTTAATCCAGGCTGGGTTTTGGAATTCATAGAGATGGTTTATTCAAATTTACTTTTAAAGAAATGAGACAGCTGATAAATCACATTTCATCATGAAAGGGCTTTAATGAACTAAGGTGACAGCGAAATTTTCAACAGTGAATTCCTTATATGTAAGAGGAGTAATGAACTGAGCTTGCTAACCTGAAAATACAAGACAAATGATACTGGTAAACCCGGAAAAATTACAATAGTTTTTTTCATTGACATTGAGATTTGACAAAGGCTTCGCTTGTCACCTGGTGTCATTACCTATAACAAGACCAAAAAATGAAAGAATTACCTGAACTTTTTTCCTCTCTTAGGAGATACAGAAGAATCAAACCCCATGGAGATATTTCCTTAAATTTCTATGGTGCTGCATACTTGACAAAGAGCTTTTAAAACTGCTGGGGCATTGCACTTTTGCGCAGTGGGAACAATTCAAGTACAGACAGAATAGACTGTTTAAAAATTTAAGAGCCTATATTCAGCAAATACATTTTTGGTGGGCACAATGGCTTGCATGACCGTAACTTGCAGTCACCAGAGTCTGTAGAGTTCACGTATAACCAGAGTCACCTTGACCAGTTCTGCACAGGCCGCGTGTTGCCCAGACCTCCACTTGGAGTCACAATGGACTCCACTCTCTGGGAGGGGCCCAGCATAGCCTTCCCACCAAGCCCTTGAACTAAAGCTAGATCTTCAGGCCTGGAGCCTCTTTGGGGCACATCTTCCTCTCCCGGTCGAGCCAGCATGTACGTCAATGTAATTTGGGAATTTATCTTTTTCAAATCCTTCATCACCTAAAGAAGACTGACAGGTTGAAGAGGGCTGAAAACGTTCTATTGTTTTCTTATTTAAAACGAATCTTTGAGTTAATTAGATTGACGTTTTCTCATTTTTGATTTCCTGTTTAAGAGCTAAGTTCATCACAAATGGTGAGATCTTGAGAGTGATAAAAACCTCATTTTTTGTGACTACCACCAAACTCTTTTGACATCCTAGATGACTAACGTCTTTTTGTTTGCTTTTCATTAGCCTTTCCACACATTGTGGAGTTTACTTTTACACAATTTCTTTGCTGTCAAGGTTAAATACTAAGTTTGGGCTCTGGCTTCAGAATCCTTTACTTTCCTGCATGTTTATCCTGTCCTGTATTCAAAAACATAGGAAAGTATGCTTCACAGAAGCCAATCTCTTTTCTCCCACTCAAACTGAATCCTTACTTTCTTTCCTACCTTCCCACCGTTAGCAATTTAATTAAAACATCTGCAGCCAACTCTTTTTTAAATAATGCACCTTCCTTTATTTTTTAAAAAAAGATTTTTATTTATTTATTTGTCAAAGAAAGAGAGAGAGCACAAGCAGGGGGAGCTGCGGGCAGAGGGAGAAGCAGGTTTCCCGCTGAGCAAGGAGTCAGACGAAGACATGAGGCACAATCCCAGGGTCCTGGGATCATGACCTGAGCCAGAGGCAGATGCTTAACCACTTGAGCCACCCAGGTGTCCCTTTAGCCAAATTTTTGAAAGATGATCTGTACCCAACTCTCTAGGACTACTTCCTATATAATGGGATTTGGGTCTTGGCCCAGCAAGTTTCTCCGAAAGAACTGAATTAGATACTTCTGTTGTTTGGGACATCATAGGGCAAAGAAGGCAAGACAAATGGGTCAAAACCCGCATTAAAGAGAAGAAGGCAAAGTCTGATTTTGTTAATGATTCTTCCCATAAAGAACATTCTAGGTATAATAATTGCACGCCAGCAGAAAATTATCACTTTCAATTTGCTTTTTTAAAGCACATTCTTAAAGTGCTTTCACAAACAAAGCTATGAAGTAAGCAGGGTAGTTCTGCTCATCCTCAGTTTAGAGGTGAGTTACTTAAAGATGCCTTATCTTGTCCTATTCCAGCTCCCTACATGAATAATTATTAAACATTAAGCTATTTTTTGTGTTTACCTAGAAATCAGACTTGTTTTCTCATTGAGACATCTAAATTTGTTTAGGATCTATCTTATTTAGATATCTTCAGTGTTTGAGTCCAAGTTACTTCATATTAGGTTTTGCCATTCTCTGGTCAATGCCCCAGTTTAAATATTCATATTATAACCTAAAGATGGATAAAAAACAAGCAAACAAGAAACAATAAAATCCCAAAGGTAGACGTATACCTAGTGATATTTCCAACAAGGCCTTCTTAGAGCTTGCAAAAAAGGTAGTGCCCAGTTAACATGAGTTGAGAAATATGCCCAAAGGTATCAATATTAAGTTTTGTTATTATGAATCAGATCCTTAATTTTCAGCAAGTTCTCAGGGCAGATTCTCTCGTCAGGAGAAATCCCAGGGGAAAAAAATAGAGCTATTTAGTAAAGTAAAGAACAGTCAATAAGCCTTCTATGTCACCAAATTAGTTTGTATGATATACTCAGGTCTGTGTTGATTATTGATGCCACATTGTTTCATTTCCAACCTAGGACAATTTCACCTTATCCATGATCTGTTTTCAAGGACAATTGCTCACTCATTCTTATTTTGAAAGTGGCATTCAATCTGTTTCAATTTCACAAGAAGCAGAAAGAAGGAAACAAAGTCCAGTGTCATTCTGAACATCGCAGATGAAATGTCTTAGAGAATTCTTAATTTCCTTTCCTGAAATCTGCTCATCCAAGAAAATGATTCCACTGCTCACCTAGTCGCTTAGGCCCTAAATATTGGAGTTACCCTTGACTCTGCTCTTTCTCTCCTATCTTACAGTCTACTAACAAATTATACTGCCTCTACATTTAAAAAATACCTCAATTCTGATCATTTCTCACCATTTTCCCACTGGTACCATTCATTGATCCAAGCCACCATCATCTCTTACATAGCATATTGCAAGGCTCCTAACTGATCTGCTCGTTTCCATACTTGCTCCCTTCCACTCGATTCTTTGCATAGCAGCCATGATTAAATTTTTTCAAATCTATGTCATCTGCTTCTCAGCACTTTAAAATGCTTCCCCATTTACATGTGTAATAAGATTCAAAGTCCTTCCCATGGCCTGCAAGGCCTCACGTGATCTAACTTTGCAGTTTTCTGACTTCTTTTTCTTCTACTCTTCTTTTTCATTCACTTCCTCGCAGAATGGCCTTGACTCAAACACAGCAAACATTCACCTCCATTCACCTCCCTTAGCCTTCACACTTACTTCTTTCTCAGTGAGGAACATTCCCCCTGCCCCCATCCCTTCCCCCAAGATGGTCACGTGGCTAACTTCTCCACTACATTAGAAGCTATGCCTGATCTTAGCTGAAATAGCATATCTTCCTGTCTCCCCCTTCATTCTCTAGTCCCATGCCTTATTTATTTTTCTTCTTAAGACTTAAGTTTTCTCCACTAAAATGTCAACTCCATAAGGGTAGTGACTGTGTCATTTGTTCACTCCTGAATTCATAGTGCCTAGAATGGTGCCTGGCACAGAGTAGATGCTCAATAGATATTTATTGGATGAATAAATGAAAGCTACATTAGCCATAATAACAATTGGGCTTTTTAAAACTACAAATTTTACAGCAGATAGTTTTTAAGTTAATGTTTGAAAGAGAAAATGATATATTTTCTTATTTCCTATTATAGGTAATATTTATCAGCTTAAATCAGCTTAACAATTTATATATGCATTTTTATTTGACAACCTCCTAAAACAGAATTGCTATTATCCCATTAGAAAGATGGGAATAATTGAGACTCAGATGCATTAAATGACTTGCTCAAGATAACACAGTTATTTAGTGTTGGAGCTGGGATTCAAACCCAGATTTCTGATTATAATCAGATGTTCTTTGATACTTCTGGTATGAAAGAAAAGCATAATTCCAGTTATTTTATCCACCGTAAATTTTCATTTGAAAGTCACCTTCATTTTCATTTGAAAGGCAAGTGATTACTGCTTTTGCCTGTTTATATTTTTCCTTCTCTAAGTTTTTTTTGGAAATATGATTTCTATTTCTCTGTCTTACTTTACCCTGCAATTAGAATAAAAGATAAACAACAATAGATTTAGCAAGAAATTCTAATGAACAAAAGAATTCAACAGATATTTATTGATCCACTCCCATGTGCTGTGTGTGCACAGAGATGATGGTGTGCAAAAACAAAAGTGAGGTAGATAGAAAAGTAATTTAATATTCAATAAGCAATTTAATAAAAGGCAAATTTAAAATGTGGTAACTGCTGTGTTCGGAGATAAGGACACAGAGTGTGGGGAGCACATTGCAGAGGTACCCAACCCAGAACAAAGAAGAAATCCCACAGCGATGTCTCAGCCAAGAAGTGCAGACCGGTAGAACTTGGCCCAGTAAGGTAGTTAGGGAGGCGGGGACAGGCAGCCACCTAAACAAAGGAAATGTATACAAAATTTGCAGGCAGCACGGTTCTTTCATGAGACACATGTATTTCAATAGAGTATAGATGGTACTGAATTAACTACAAATCTGCCACTCAGCTGCTCTGCAAACTTTGTCCTAGGGTCAACCACTTCACTGGCTCTACTTCTATTTCTTATTATGGTATGTCACTATGGTTGTTATTTAACAACAACAACAACAACAACAACAATAATAATAATAATAGCAGCAACTACCATTTACTAAATGCCAAGCGCATTTAATCATGACTTCAATCTGTGAGATGGCCGGTGTTATTATTCCTGTTTTGCAGACATCAAAGCTGAGCCTTACAGAGGTTAAGTGACTTTGTTGAGTTTATACAGCCAGAAAGTGTCACAACTGGGATCTGAACCACATCTACCTAACTCCAAAGTTTTAGGTAATAAATACTACATTAAAGAATATTAAATAAATTAATTGAGCATTAATTAAATTAAAACATTAAAACAATTCTTTATTTTGAATACTTGAAAGTTTTGTTATCCTAATAATTTCTTATAATCATAAGCATCAGAATAGGCACACATTTGCACTGCAACTGGCTTCTTTAAAAAAGAAAAAAAATGGTTACAGAGAGCAGTGATTACTTTTTATGAATATTTTCTGTCCTATTTCCACCATAAATATAAAGTTCTTTAAAGTTTTTCAACATTAACATCACCTTTACCTAAATATTGGTTTTTTTAAAAAAGCTTTTATTTATTTAAGAGAGAGAGAATGAGCAGGGTTTTGGGGCAGAGGGAGAGAGAGAGAGAGAGAAGCAGACTCCCCGCTGAGCAAGGAGCCCAATGCAGGGCTCAATCCCAGGACTCTGAGATCATGACCCGAACTGAATGTAGATGCTTAACTGACTGAACCTACCCAAAGCCCCTAAATATTTTTTTTTTAAGATTTTGTTTATTTGAGAGAGAGAGAGAGAATGAGACAGAGAGAGAGAGCCTGAGAGGGGAGAGTTTGGAGGGAGAAGCAGACTCCCTGCCAAGCAGGGAGCCTGATGCAGGACTTGATTCTGGGACTCCAGAATCATGACCTGAGCTGAAGGCAGTTGCTTCACCAACTGAGCCACCCAGGCACCCTAAATATTGTTTTTTACCAACATCATTTGAGTGTCCTTTACAGGGGCTGGCCTTGTTTTAAGGGCTTTGCATTCATGATGTTATTAATCTTCACCCTCCCAGAAATTAGGTATTATCCATGTTTTACAGATGAGGAATCCAAAGCTCAGAGAAGTAAGAAATTTCCTCAAAATCACACAACTGCTAAGAGTTCATGAAACCAGAATTTGAAAACCAATCTGATTCCAAGGCCGATAATGCTCATTCCATGTTGCCTCGAGATAAAAGCCATCTTAGAATTCAGAGTTGGAGACAAATTTATAATAAAACACAATATACACTAACCTTCAACTAATAGAAGACCATTCTGATTATAAATTACTTAATTTTCCCCTCACATTTAAATACAGTTGGCCCTTGAGCAACATGGGTTTGAACTGTGTGTAGGTCCACTTATACATGGATTATTTTCAATTTTTTAAAAAAATACAGTACAGTGCTCTAAACTCATGTCGCTTCCTTATGATTTTCTTAAAACATTTTCTTTTTTATAACATAGTTTATTGTGAGAATACAGTATATAATACACATACAAAATATGTCTTAATTGACTGTTTATGCTATTGGCAAGGCTTCTGGTCAAAGTAGGTTATTAATAGTAGATAATAGTAAGTTTTGGAAGAATCAAAAGTTATACGTGGGTTTTTGACTGTGCGAGAGTTGGCACTCCTAACTCCCACATTGTTCAAGGGTCAATTGTATATGCAGAAGTTCAAATGAGGCTAATGAAATAGTTGATTTATAAATGAGAAGGATTTTTCATCGGTACATTAATTGCATTTTAAAATATCATTTTGTACCTTATTACACATATCTTTAATTCTTTTATATGTTAATGCACATAACATATGCTCTAGATTGTGCTCTAAAAGCTCAAGAATTAGAGCAATTCCTAGGAAGCCTTCTTTATGATGTAAGTAAGGCTATCCTATAAGGGTAAGGAAAAGAATGAACTGGAACAAGTTTGTGAAAGAATCATAAAGCCTAAAAAGACTTCGATTACTTTCCTCTCCGTCTTCCCAGCACAGAGTCTAGCACATAGTAGCCAAAAATAGCAAATGGTCTTCATCTCTATGACCATCTCTGATTGATTGGTGGTGACTGAAGGAGTGTTAAGAAAGTCAAGATCCATGGGAAGAGCACTGTACTCTGTTAGCTGGATCTTTTTTTTTTTTTTAACGTTTTGTTTATTTATTTGACAGAGACACACAGCGAGAGAGGAAACATAGGCAGGGGGAGTGGGAGAGGGGAAAGCAGGCTTCTCGCTGAGCAGGGAACCTGATGTGGGGCTCGATCCCAGGACCTTGGGATCATGACCTGAGCCAAAGGCAGACGCTTAATGACCGAGCCACCCAGGCACCCCTATTAGCTGTATCTTTCAAGGAAAGAGAGAAGTAACAGCCTACAGGTTACAGGTTTGCCATCCTTCTAGAAAATGTGTGACTAAAAAAATGATAAAATGTTAATAATATAAAGTTGCTTTGTATCACCAAACTCTCTAGCTACTGTACTGTTTTCTTAATATTTTAAAAATTATTTATTTTTTGAGTCAGTAATATCCTCATATAATTGACACTCAAAAGTCAGAAAAGGGTATACAGTGAAATACAATATAGGGGTGTCCTGTCTTGAACCTCATTTCCCTGTCTCCTATATCCTCTCTTCACCAATGTTAATATAAGAGATTTTTAAAAATCTAGGCTCTAACTCATATCTCCATAGAAATTAAATTAATTATACCTTATTTGAAAAGGCTAAATCATTACACTTTTCAAGAGCAGATTGAACCTGTAAACAACACTGAATTTAAATAACTAGTCTCTAGTCAGAAACCAAAAGCATTATTTATTTTCATGAACTGGAATCAATCAAATTGATGTTTTCAGTAACTAAATGAGATTATGTTGTCAGTATTTTTTTCCCCATTTCAAAGAATTTATTCATTAGTTTAACATTTATTTATTGGGATCAAAGTCCTTTCATTGGTGGAAGTTATATTTTAGTGGGAGGAAAATTACAAGTCCTGAAAATGTGCATGCCAGATATTTTTCATGGAGATAAGCGGTACTGGGAAAACCAAACTGGGTAAAAAGGATGGGCTGGAAGGGGATCGCCATGTTATGCTGGGCCATAAAGAAGGAACCACAGAGGAGAGAATAGATAGATAATTGAAGGAAGTGAGAAGTGAGTCACATAGCATTGTCAGAAATGGCGTTCCAGGCACAGGCAACAGTAAATCTAACGTTCTGAGGCATTTCAGATGTGACTTTAGAATATTCCAGAAATAATAAGAAACCAGTGTGGGTGAAGCTGAATGAAAAAGTCTTGAAACCATAGGAGATACGGTCAGTTTATGTAGGCTTATGAATGAAATGAAAAACTGCTGTTGTCAGTATCCTTTAATTTCTATTATTTTACTGGATTTAAGGTAAAAGGGAGAGTATGGAGAGCAAATCTCTGTATGAAAGGTCTTTATAACTAAAAGTCCTTTATAGATATTATCAAAATTGTGCTTAGAATTTGTGTTTAATATCACTACAGTTACATCATAGCTTTCACAATCAAACTTGTATTAAAGAACTTAATAGAGTGGTTATCACCCATGTTTTTATTTTATATTTCAGAGCAATCTCATTTAGTTCCTCTTCATTTTGCAATTTGAGGTTAATCTTTAAGTCTTCTTTTTTTTTTTTTTTTTAAGATTTTTTATTATTTATTTATTTGACACAGAGAGAGAGATTACAAGTAGGCAGAGAGGCAGGCAGAGAGAGAGGAGAGAGGAGGAAGCAGGCTCTCCGCTGAGCAGGGAGCCCGATGTGGGCCTCGATCCCAGGACGCTGAGATCATGACCTGAGCCGAAAGCAGAGGCTTTAACCCACTGAGCCACCCAGGCGCCCAATCTTTAAGTCTTTAACGTAAATTTTGTAGAAGTATCAAAATTAGGCAACTTTTTATTTCAAAGTTTTTCTTGAGAATCCATCATGCTTATAGACCTATTATTCTTTAGAAATGACCCACCTTTTGTTATTATTATTATTTTGTGACAGCATGCAAGACGACAGCATAGAAGCTTCTACTTCCATATCTCAGCTTCTAAGAGAGAGCTATTTAGCAGAAACTAGACATCGGGGAAACAATGAGAGGAGTCGAGCAGAACCGTCCTCCAACCCTTTCCATTTTGGCAATCCTTCTGGAGCTGCTGAAGGAGGAGGAGGCCAAGATGACCTTCCAGATCTTTCGGCCTTCCTGAGCCAAGAAGAATTGGATGAAAGTGTCAATCTGGCAAGATTGGCCATCAATCACGACCCTTTGGAGAAAGCAGATGAAGCTCAAGCTAGAAAACGTCTTTCATCTGATCAAATGAAACATTCACCTAAACCCAGTTTTGACCCCAACTTCTGTCAGGATAACGCTCGAGGTCCTACCAACTCTAAAGAGAGCCCCCAGGAGGCAAAAAGGCCACAGTATAGTTCTGAAACCCAGTGCAAGAAAGTATTCTTAAATAAGGCTGCCGATTTCATTGAAGAGCTGTCCTCCCTTTTCAAAGCCCATAGCTCCAAGAGGGTTAGACCTCGTGCCTGCAAAATTTACCACAAGAGTAAATTGGAGTCTCAAAACAAACTTACGCGGGAAAATAGCTCCAGTTTGTCCGATATCTCAGAAAGAAGAGAAAGATCTTCTGTTCCCATCCCCATCCCTGCAGATACGAGGGATAATGAAGTGAATCATGCCCTTGAAAGGCAGGAAGCTAAGAGGCGCGAAGCTGAGCAGGCTGCCGGTGAGGCAGCGGGTGGAGACACCACCCCCGGGTCTTCACCTTCATCTTTGTACTACGAAGAACCTCTGGGGCAGCCTCCTCGGTTCACTCAAAAGTTACGGAGCAGAGAAGTTCCAGAAGGAACCAGAGTACAGCTGGATTGCATAGTGGTAGGAATTCCACCACCTCAAGTAAGGTAAAAAATATCCCATTAGTAATGCTTGGTAATTGCTTTCCATCTACCCTGATCCTCCTAAGTTTGTCTTTCAAGTATGTGGTTTCAAAAATTATATTCTCCTTTTGAGAAAAAGTCAGAGTCTAATGTAGCACGCTCCAATAGAAATATAATATTAGCCATGCTACTGAATTGAAATTTTTCAAGTAGTCACAAGTAAAAAGAACTGAGTGAGATCAACTTTTTAAAAAGGTATTATTTTATCAATATATTAAAATACTATTGTTTCAACAGGTAATCCATATAAAAATTATTACTAAGATATCCAGTGTGAATTCTACACTTAATAACGGCACATCTCAGTTTGACTGCTAAATTTTCCTAGGAAATACTTAATCTGTATTTAGATTTCATAAGATTTATAGTTGAAAAAGTAGCTTAACATACTCAAGTTGTTCCAAACAAACTTCAAAATTTCATAACAGCAAAATCATCAGTTTTTAAATTTAAATTAATTAAAATTAAATATAATCTGAAATTCAAGTCCTAGGTTACACCAGCCACATTTCAAGTACCCAAGACCACATGTGGCCAGTGACTAAGGTATTGGACAGCGTAAGTCTACAGCCTGAAGCTTAAAGCAAGAAAGTATTTAGGACCTGTACTCAATGAATACCTGAGGTATTTTTTTCAATTTTAAAGAAAACCAAACGATAGAATAAAGACGAATAGAATAAAGACAGAATAAGGTTGTAGCTAAGTAAGATCAATTTAAAGATTCATTTTACATGTACTATATTTATTATAAACTTTTTCATAACAGCTTAGTGAATACTATTCTCGCTAATGCCCAGGTCTTTCCCTAATATGACTATGAGTAGAGAGGATATTAATCTTTTATGTGCCTACCAGTTAGTTTTTTCTTTGAAGCAAATGAAGTTTAAGCCTCAGGGCGCCTCATTTGCATAAACTATGCCTAATTTTTTGGTCTTATTTCATTTTTTTTAAGGGGCCCTTCCACATTTATGAGCTTCATGTCCCACAAACCTGGATCTGACCTCAGCCCTAGGGTGCCATTTGCAAACTCTAATATTACAATGTAAAAATATGTGAATAAAGTGCTTTAAGTGTATTGCTTTTGTAGAGAATTACTGGTATTTAGAGTCCCGTAACAGTCACTTTATCTTCCTAACCATTTATTTACTAGTAGAGTGACTTCATTACTATTTAACATTTATTCTAGTCTTTTTAACTATTTAAGATTTATTCTTGTCTTTTTCTCACACAGTATTCATATTATAGGACAGTAATAATATTAATAATAATAGTTTTATTTATATTTGCCTATTGATTCAAGAGATTTTAGCCCAAGGACATATTCATATATTAAATTTTGGTTTTCAAAGGCTACATAATGCAATGTTAAATATTATTTCTACAATGTCATATACGCTACCATCCAATTATCCAAATGAGCTCCTTGAGGGTGGGGGTTCTCCTTTGAATCTTGAACACTTTCATATCTCCTCTGTATCTTTCTGGCCCATAGTAATCACTAAGAAATGTTAAGTAAACTAAAGCATAAAGAAACAGGAAAACAAGAAACTCAATCATTTTAAATCAGGAATGAGTCATTTGGCCTAAGACATGACAAAGGGTTGAAACTGTATGACACAGGACAGTATCTACCCTTCTATTCTAAGCCTGCCTGATGACACTCTCTAGGAGTCTTGTTGGTAATGCTGGTGAGATGTCATCACAGCCCCATGATGGAAATCACTCAGTGACATCTGGTCAGTCTAAGTCAGCTGGTGAGTACTCAACTCAATACACAACTTACTCAGATAAGTCTTGTCCAACCCACTAATTTCTGAACATAGAATGGACCCAAAAAACCCGCAAAAACTAGATCGGGACTGATTTTCTCTCTTTCTTGACTGACAATCTCAGATACAAAAAAGAATTCAGTGTTCCCATGAGAAATATCATCCAGGAAGAATTATAAGATACCCATTGCCCTAAAAAACAAAGTAACCTAGTGATCACTCAAAAACGACTTAATCGATCAACCACAAATTTACAAATTTTAAAGTGAAAAAATGTACACAGCTTCTATGTAGCAATACTAATTTTACCTGGAAGAATTTCTTTCCTGGTAGAATTCATGCCTGTATTCCAACGACTGGTTTGGTGCCAGGAAATTCCTAGGTATTCACTAAATATTTTCTGAATGAATTAGTATTTAATTTATGGCAGCAATTATATTACAAAAAGCTTAGAATTTTCTATTAGCTGTCATTATTGTCCTAAGCCCAGAGTTTACATAATTCTAATTAACTGGACAGCATATATACTTTTTCTATGTGCTCTGCACTTTGACTGTTGCAGCGACGGAGACAATATAAGGCATGTTCCTGACCTCAAGGAGCTTGTGATTCAACTAAAGAAATCTTCCAAATTTGTATAGTACAAAACCACAAGAACCAGGCTTCAGAGAAGGGATGGAAGACTAGAAAGATCAAAGAAGGCCTCAGACATGTAGGATGAGAAAGAGTGAGAGGATTTAGGAAGAAATCTACTCATTTATTCATTCAGTCATTCAACAAATACCTATTGAATTACTAAAGTGACTCACTGGGAGTACAAAACAACTGTGAGCCATTGGACGTCAGGGGCCCTGTTTTGAAACCAAGTCTAAAACTATTCTGAGAGGATAGCTCACAATCTAAAAGAGCAATCAGACAGGAATGTAATCAAAATGTTGCAATATTATATGATAAGGGCTATAACAGAAGTATGTAGAGAGCACCGCAGCAGCTCCAAGGAAGATGGGATTATTTTGCCTCGAGTGCAGGAGAGAGGAAGCACCCACAAAGGAGGTCCCTTTAGTTTGAAGAGACCAAGAGTGGAGGAGAAGCAAGAGCAAAGGCCCAAAGACAAGTGTTTTCAAGGAACTGCAAGTTCCTTGGCTATGTGAGGAACATGGGGTAACAGGTGAGCAAAGACAAGAGAAAAGGTTGAAGAAATAGACGGCGGGATGGGTCCTTTTAGGCCAGGTCAATTTAACATGTTCATATAAAGGCACAGATGCTGGAAGAGGAATATTTTTACAGGACAGGGAGGAGACTGGCCTAACCTAAAAAGATCGTAGAGCCAGAGGATTTCGCAGAGCCTTGAAAGCAAAACAGAATAATTCAGACTTGGTTTCAAAACTGCCTGGAAACCATTTACAAGGTTGTGTATAGAGAAGTACCAAGATGAAAGGGAGCATTTAAGCAGAATTAGTCTGGAAGGATGAGTTAGACTTGAAAAGAATGAAGCGAGTAGGCTGCTTAGGAATTTGTGGACGGTACCCCAGGCGTCAGATGCTGCGATCGGATTTGAATGGGGGCAGTGGGAAAGCAGAGAAAAGTTGTGAGTGAGCAAGATTTAGAAGAAAAGAAATCAAGCCAAACTTGGTGGCTGACTGGATAGGAAGGATGATAAAAAAATGCTACTGTACACTTTTGAAGCCAGGTTCCTGAGAGAAAACTGGGGTCACTTGCAAGGACTAAGAAAATGGAAGAGGTGGCTGGCATATGGCGGACTTGATTTGAGTCTGAGGAGACGAAGGGATGGTATCCAACAGGCAGTTGGAAATGCAGGACTGAAGGTCAAATGAGAGGGAAGTGGAACTGGAGACATTCCAAGGAATGACCTGGACACTAGGAAATCTGGACACAATATCTCAGTAATTACAAAGGGACTATATATAAACAGGTAACACTTGGAACTAATTTCTACTAGTGCCAAACTGAAATAGTGTTTTCCAGCCTTCTTTTAGCAGTAACTCTTCCTCCTAGTTTTCTCCCGGCAATAAATCTGTTACGTGTTATCCGAACACACACACACACACACACACACACACACACACACACACACACTTTTTTTAAGGATAAAATTTGAGCTTTTGAGATTGAAGAGCATTGGGGAAGAAGAAGCCCCAAACTCCCAAGGCATCCCCATAGAACCCAGGAGCACAGATTTTGATCAAGAGAATACCCTAAAAATGCATTAAAATAATAGTGAGACATTTTGGTTTGCCGTGTGGGAACGTGGCAGTCGATAAGAAAAGTACCCTTTTCACTACCTTTGCAAGAAAATGTAATCAGCGCACCTGGCAACTGAGGTCTAACCTCGGATCTGGGTGCCCCTCTGTGTAATCAGTATGCTATCCATGCTCTTGTCACTCTGGTCTAGCAAATTGAAAAATCGTTTTTGGTGTATTTGTTGATTTCCAAGTTAATTGGGCAGAAATTGGTTTGTTTTGTAGAGGTGAGATCCTACATCACTGAAGGTAGCCTTTTGGAAAAGCTTGTTAATCTTGGACATAGCTTCATGGGAGGAGATTTCATCAGAAAATGAAATACATTCATGCATTACCCACAGTTGAAAGCGTCAGTTGGAATTCACAGCAAATGGCTGTGATCCCTTTTTGTATCCTGACTTCAAATTCTTTTCCCAGGAATGTACAGCTGGGTTACACTAAGTATGTTTGCTTATACACAACCTTCTGAAGCAGCACAGATTTACCCTTTATTTGGCTGCTGAGTTTTTGCTATTGCTACTTCTGTACATTAGCCTGCAAGTGACATGTTCAGGAAATAAATTAGTTACAAAGACAGAAGATATTTTAAATGACACGGGAATTATAAAAATATTATTATAAGCAATTGTATATGATATATAGACTAATATGTTATGCAAATGTTTTGAAATATTACGTTATTTAGGGGATTTTCTTCTACCTTTTGGGAAAGTCTAGATGCCTTCATTCATTCATTTATCCAAACAATAGTAAGTGCCTACTATGTGCCATGTATTGTTATAGACACTAAGATTAAGACAGCATAAACAAGAAAAATTCCCTGCCTTCATGGAGCTTAGGGTCTAGTAAGGAACACAGACAATAAACAGAAATTCCCCAAATTATTACATAATTACAATTGTGATAAATATGATAAAGGAGGGTGCATATAGTGAAGGCACCAAACCTTATAGGTAGGCTAAGAAAGGTTTTCTTAAAAAGTGTTATTTAAGTTGAGAAATAAAAGATCCCTAGGAGTTAGCCCGGCAGAGGTGGGGCTTAGGGAAAAGTTTCTCAGAGTGAGGGAACAGCAGATTTGAAGCTCTTAAGGCTGCCAGACCATCGCTGACTTTAAGGAATTGAAGGAACGGATGTCACCAGAACATAGCGTGAGGAGGAAATGGTTTGAGATGAGTCCAGAGAGGGGGAAGACGCTAGGCTTTGAGAGCCTCCTAGAACCCGCTACTCAAAGTGGGTTACTGAACCAGCTGGTCAGCATCATCTGGGACCTCAGTGAGTACAAAGATTTGTAGTTCCACCTTATACCTACTGAATCAGGATCTCTAAAAGCGAGGCCCAAACATCAGTGTTTGAACAAATTGCTGTCTGCCGCTGTGCTAGTTTTTGCAATTTCTTCGGAAACTTTCTCAGCGGGAGGGACCTTCCCCACACTCTGTCGCTTGACCCAGATGCTGCAGTCTGCAGGTAACATTTCAGGACCTGCTGCTCAGTTCTTACTCCAACAGTACAGTCCTCATACTCTCTCTGTTGGAGTCACCTCACCCTCGTAGGTGGTTCTTTGAGGCGAGTTCTGTTTTGAGGTGGAACACCAGGCTAGTTTCTGTGGTGTCCACTTGGTGCACGGGAAAACCCACATCTTTCCCCCATAAAGTTTGGAAATATAGGCTTCTTCCATTGAAGCCCTCTCTATTGTCCTTCCTTCTTGGGCAATACTAAATATCCTTCCACCTTAAAAGTTTCTGAGGCAAGAATTGGGTATAAGCCCCTGTACCCCCACAGACTCCAGAGGCTGTAAGTCAAGCTCTCCAAGGGCTTCTATAGAAGTTCCTGCCGTTGCCTACCGACTTTCTTTAATCAGACTCTTGACTTCATATATGCTCCCAAAGTGGACACGGATCACCAGACTGAATTGCCTGAATTGTTTTCTAAAGTATATTTTGAACAGATACTGAAGAATGTGTGTGTGTGTGTGTGCGTGCGTGCGTTCATGGGATAAGAATAATAACACAAACATCTGTGCGCCCACATTACTGTTATTTTTAAGACGGCTGTTTTCCTAATCCTATCCCTTCCTCCCCTTAGAAGTAATCACTAGTTCAAATCTTGTGTTTTCTCTTTAAATTTTTCTTAACAATTTTTTTTCATAGTTTTACAATATATTTTTATGTCCCTAAACAATATTGGTATGGAAACATTTACAGGTGAAATGACAAAAAACCCTGGACTTATATTAAAATAATTCAAGGTGGGAAAAAGTGGAGAATATAAAAGAAATACATTTGCCATTTGTTGATAATTTGTTGAAGCTAAGGGATATGTGTGTGGTGGTTCATTATACAGAGCCTCTACTTTGTGTATGTTTGACAGTTTCCATAAAAAAAGTTAAAAAATAGTATTAATGAAATTGACATATTTAAAAGTTTTTATGTAGATAGAATCATGATGTTTATATTCTTCTGCTGCTTGAATTTTTTTTCTCCAAAAACTATATCCATGATGTTGCACGCCACTCTAATTCACTCATTTTCATCCCTATATAGCATTTCACTGTAAGGCTAAAGGATTGTATTGTTCATGTACATTTGGGTTGTTTCTAGGTTTTTTCCTAAGATGAACAATGTTATTATAAACATTATAATATATTCTCCTGGTACATGAGTATGTCTAGGCATGAAATTGTTGATAGAGTTTGTACAACTTCAACTTTATAATAATACCAAATTTTTCCAAAGGAATTATTTCAATTTGCACTCCCACTGACATTGTATAAGAGTTCTGGTTGTTTTACCTCATTGCCAATACAGATATTACCAGACTTATAAATTTTTGCCAGTCAGATAGGTATGAAGTGTTATCTTGTTGTGCTTTTAATTTTCACTTCCGTAATTGTTGATGGAGCTGAGAATTTTAACTATGTTTATTGACCATTCACGGTTCACTTCTATGAAGGTCCTCTTACATCTTTCACTCGTTTTTCATCAGTTTGTTCATTTCTTATTGATTTGTAAGACTTTTAAAAAATATGATTAAGGTACTAATCATATGACATCTTGACATATATGTTATGAAAATATCCTTTCCTGGTTTGACTTGCCTTCTTATTTTCTCTATGGTACTTTAATAATTAGATATTTTTAACTTTGGTATAAAATTAATTATTTTTTGTGGTTTTGGATTCTATAGTGTGTGTCCAGCTTAAGAAATTTTTCCTAACCTCAAAGTAAAATATTCTTATATATTGTCTTCTAAAAGTTTTGTAATTTTGTCTTTCCCATTTAAGTTTTTAATCCATTTAAAGTTGATTTTTGTGTATGGTTTAAAGCAGAGGATCCATTTATGTTATTTTTAGATTGGATAACCAACTGTTTCGGCTCCAGTTTATTGAAAAGTATATTCCCCCCCAACTGATCTATAATGCCAGGTCCATCATAAGTCAGAATTTCATAAATATGTGGATCTAGCTCTGGGATTTCTATTCCTTTCTATTCCTTTCTTTTTATCTTACGGCAATAGAGTTTTCATAATTCTTATTTCCAGCTTTTTCATTTTAAGGAATTTTAGTTCTTCTTGGCCTTTTGCTCTACAATAGAAATTTTAGAACCATCTTATCAAATTTCATTAAGAATTTTTTAATGGATTAAGATTTTGGAGATTGCATTGAATCTGTAGACCAATTTAGGGGGAATTTGACATCTTTAAAACGTAGAGGCTTCAGGGCACCTGGGTGGCTCTGCTGGTTGTGCGTCTGACTCTTGATTTTGGCTCAGGTCATGATCTCAGGGTTGTGAGATTTTCCCCTTGATTCTTTCGATATGGTAAAGAAAATTGATTTTATAATGTTAAGCCAAACTTGAATTCTTGGATAAATAAAATCAACACCATCAAAGTGGTTCCAAATTGAATGAATAGAAGAATTTATTCTGAAAGAAAGATTAGCATAGTAAAACAGAAGAAAATTATACTTTAAAATATACAATATTGCAAAGATTCAAGTACATTGCGTCAACAAAGCTAAAAAATTTAACATGTTCATTTGTTCATTCATTCAATAGAAATTCACCCAGCACTCACTATGCATCAGGAACTATTCAAGGCACTTGAAATTCATTAGTAAGTAAAGCAAAGTTTCCTGCCATATTCGAGTCCAGTTGAGGTGAAGGAAATAGATGATAAACAGTAAATTTAATAAATAAGTAACTTATGTAGTAATTTAGTAATAAGTGTGATGAGAAAAAGAAAAGGTAAGAGTTCGAGAAGGAGACGATAAAAAGTTTCTAGTCAGCCCTACCCAGAGTAATTTACTCCTTTAAAAAATTATTTTAGGAACTGTTTTCATTTTCACTTCACTAATCCTCACTTTTATTATTAAAATTACCGAGGTCTTGATATCTCGATATTAACCAAGTGCTTATTTATGTTTCTCTTAACTTACCAAGAAGTTTCCACCTGGAAGAACTCAGTAAATTTTAATAAAATTTCAAGCATAGTCCTATCCCCTGCCTTGTCCTCGCACAGCCCCATGATTGAAATGCAGCCACTGGTCACGAACACTTGAATTTAACTCAGTAGCAAACAGGACATACAAAACACCAAATTGTGTTGCAAAAATCCAAATAACCTTGAGTTTTGTTAGAAAATGTTTACTGTTATCTTATTGTCCCGTATTCTCTAGAGTCCAACGCACTCTGCCTAGGGAAGGGTCGGTCCCTCTGCTGCATGGGGAGACCAGAGGACATCACCACGTAAACAAACTACTTTTGTCTATTTTAGGCCCTATGCCCTTCACATAGGCGATCAGGCATTGTTAGACAAAGCTGCTTAAAGTCAGTTCAAGGAAAGTTCTTTTTTAGCCTCCCAACCTTCTTGAAAAGTGAAAACAAAACAGGCTCGAGGCTCTGATAATTCTAATTTGAATTCACTCATTTAATGTCCATACAGCAAACACTTTTTGGAGCAGCTCTGATGTGCCATACACTGTGCCTGAACCAGACAAACAAGTGATAAACAAAACAAACATGATCATCTCTGCCCAGCGGTATTTACTATTCACTCAGGGAAAGAAACACTAAACAAATAAACCTGCAAACCACCACATAATCATAAGTGATCGGGAGGCTAGAAAAGGAGACAAACACGAAAAGGCAGTAACAGGAGGCAGGATAGAGACATTGGAAGGGCTGGGGCAGGGCTCAAGAAACGCTCTGAGTAATCATTCTTCGAATGAGCATTATTGCTGGTGAGTCAGAATGACACATTCAGATTACATTTAGAAGTCGTTAATGTGCTAAAGCAATGAGTCATAACATTTATCCCAGCCATAGTTTTGATAAAATAGTAACCTAACAGCAGTAACCAAAAAACCAGTTAAATCTGAAAAATGTGTCTCTTCAAGTGTCTTCATTCCCAGGCTTGGTAGCCAGCCCAGTTAGCGGATCTGGCAAGCCATCCTGAATGCACACAGCTGGGTCCTTCTTTTTCGTTCGGACCTGCCTTATTTTCCCAGATCACTGACTCATTTCTGCTGAGCCATGAATCACGTCTGGCACCACTGTCATTCTGTGTCATGAGGCTTTGGCGTCCTAAGACACGCACCTTGGGCGGGGTGTTTCTGTGAAAGGATTTCCTAACATGGATAGATGTTTGAAGAGAGTGTGTTTTCCTCCTTATCTTCAGAAGTCTTCAGAGGAGCTGGATAAAGTCGAATACTTTTTGAGAAGGCGGGCTGACCGGTGCATTATTTCTGAGTGGGTCACGGTCTTAAAGTCAGAATGACGGTTACTGATTGTTCTCTGGGACTGGCTGAAGCTATCCGTGCCATCTGAGTAGTAGGACAAAAACGCTTCTGACAGAGAGTTTGGGCATTTGAATCATTCCACTTATCGCCTTCTGGCTGTCCAATTGCTCTAGATGTTTCCACTCTCATTTTGGTAAGGAAAAAAAACATTAAAGAAATGAGGTAACCTTATAATGTTTATATAAGGAAAGGTATTTGTTTGTTTTGAAATAGCTATTTCTATTTGCTTTATTAAATTAATACAGGTACAGTGCTTAAAAAGCCAAATAACATTAAAGAACAGACCAATTTGAACTCTTTTTGCAGTTTCCTATCTATTTATCTCTAGATTTCTAAATCGCATTCCAGTAATTCTCATAATTTTTGTTCTCAGGAGCCTTTTACAGTCTCAAAAGTTATTGAGACCCAAAAGAGGTTTTGTCTATGTGAGTTACATCAATAATTATCATATTAGAAATGACAACTGAGAAATATTTTTTTTAAGATTTTATTTATTTATTTGACACAGAGAGAGAGAGATCACAAGTAGGCAAAGAGGCAGGCAGAGGGAGAAGGGGAAGCAGGCTCCCCGCCAAGCAGAGAGCCCGATGCGGGGCTTGATCCCGGGACCCTGAGACCATGACCTGAACCAAAGCCAGAGGCTTTAACCCACTGAGCCACCAGGTGCCTGAGAAATGTTTTAAATAGGCATTTCTTATTCATTTTTAAATAACAATAATGAGCAGGCTAATATAAATAATTTTATGAAAAATTACTGTATTTTCCAAAAAGAATTTAGTGAAAAGAGTGGCAATCTTTTATATTTCTTGTAAATCTCTTTAATGTCTGGCTAAATAGAAGACAGCTAGATTCTCATGTCTCTGCATTCAGTTTGTTGTAATGTGTTGTTGGGGTTGAAGTAAAATTTTAAAATCTGGCCTTATACAGATATGTAGTTGGAAACAGAAAGAATATTTCAATAGCCTTTTCAGGTAATGTGGCTATTCCTATTTGGTACTACGTCAAAATTCAGCTAGCAGTAGTTTCTCAAAGGTTAGTTGCAATGTGAAATCTGAAACCATACCAATGAATTTTGTACACTGCTGTACTAAAACCCTTTGTCCATCTTGGACTTTAAATGGATAATATCATGAAAGTTGACACATTTTACTATTCAATATTAAAAAAAACGTGTTAATATCATCATTTGATTTTATCAAAAAATCTTCAAGTATTGGGAAGTCCTAAATTCACAGTGGGGGATACAAGTTTTCCAAAACTTTAACTTTTCCTTGAAAGCTCCCATTTTTTCATTGGCAACAAAGGTATCAATTATTTTTACTTGAAACAAC
This sequence comes from Ailurus styani, assembly GCA_002007465.1. Classification (NCBI taxonomy): domain Eukaryota; kingdom Metazoa; phylum Chordata; class Mammalia; order Carnivora; family Ailuridae; genus Ailurus; species Ailurus styani. Next base: position 6,488,932 of record LNAC01000047.1, on the reverse strand, counting down.
AGGCTTATTTCTTTCATTTGTGAGAAAACATCTGCCAGACTCCCAAGTCTAAATAACCATAATATGTCAACTGTTCTTTCAAGTTCAAATATTGTTCTATGCATTTAATGCTTAGTTCAACTCAAAAAAATCACACCAACGTTCTTCCATATCCTATAGAAATGTTTTGTGCTACTTCCCATTCACCACCCAGAATGTTAAAAAGATACGGACTCAAGATTGAGATTTAATAAAAGTAGTGATTTGTACTGCTTCGCTGAGGACATTTTTAAATGAAACTGAAATTTTTTTTAACTGCGTGTGTGGAGGTGAGGAACACAGTGACCACAAGTCAATTTTTGGCAATGCCTTAATCCGTGCAGCTAAAGCATCAACAGCTTTACCCCCTGTGGCTTTTGCACCATCAGTGTAAATGTCAACACAGTGAAAAGGCAAATAATATTTTAATATTATATAAAAATAGCTTTGTCTTCACAGTAAGTGAACTATACTTTGAGAACCACTGTAATGTACTTGTACCATTACTGCTTGGCATATTGATGTTAACTATTTTCTATTGACTTTCTGTTCTGGAAGATGGGGGTTTGGCACACTTTTACTAAACCAGCACCACTGTTCCTTCAGTGACTCACTATAATCATATCACAATCTCGTTTAAAAAATATTTTATGTGGGACATGTGGGTGGCTCAGTTGGTTAAGCAACTGACTCTTGATTTCAACTCAGGTCATGCTCTCATCTGACCCACTTGCATTCTCTCTCTCTCTCTATCAAAAAAAATTAATGTTTGCTTTCTTCTTAGTATGAATGTATTATTCACTGGCAATCCAGGTAGGGTAAAATGAATGTTATCTTGCTTGTACAAGTGTTTGTTTGTTTGACCTGGAGTTGATTACTGTCTTCTTTTTTTTTTTTAATGTGCTTAGTTCTGTGGTCCTATCACAAATTTGTCTCGATTCTCCAATACATTTGTAAAGTGTCTCCTAAATATCCTGCTTCATGCAAGTGAGCCATCAGGTCCTTTTGTTTCTCTCTAGAGAAATCTCTCCAGAACCCTTCTTCCTCTTGTTCCAAAATGGAGCAAATGCTTATGCAGCCAGCAACTCGGCCTTCGCCCCAGGACATACCCTAAATTTCAGAAGAGAGGATGCTACCTACTGTGGGGATCTCAATGCTCATTTCCCAAACTTGAAATCAGTTACCCTATTTTAAGTTCTCTTCCCCATTATTAGTGTGTTCCCACACCCAAGCTTGTGTCTCCAAATTCTGAAACTTATAGGGTTGTGCAGCACAACTTGGCTCCTTTCATTGACATCCACAAATAGACACTTGATTTTCAGATTTCTCGACTTTCTTGGCTCCTCAATCTACTTTCCACCTTCTGAAAGTTTTTGAGGTCTCAGTTCTGCTCTTGTCTCCCTTCTCATTCTTTTGGTTCTTGTGCTTTTACACCTTTTAAAAATTCCTTTATTCTCATTTTAGGGGCATTTCAGAAGGGGAGTAAAGATAAACACATATGTGTAATACATCATGTTTGACTGGATGTTCACTGTATTTCGAACTACACATCCTCTGAGGGTTTGTTCATATAAGCTCCTCAGGGACTTTTTCTTCTTAAGATTTTATTTATTTATTTGAGAGAGGGAGAGAGAGCATGAGCAGGGGAGGGGCAGAGGGAGAGGGACAAGCAGACGTCCCACTGAGCGGGGAGCCCAACGTGGGGCTCGATCCCAGGACTCTGAGATCATGACCTGAGCTGAAGGCAGACACATAACTAACTGAGCCACCCAGGTGCCCCATAAACTCCTTGGGGTCTTACTGAGATGTATGTCTTGGAGATTTATGAACCCATTTCAGTAGCTACATATAGCACTGTCACGACAGATCAAAAACTGGCATAGAATTTGATGAATTTAATAACAAAATTCTTACAAAATATTAACTATCAATTCTTTTATCATTTGGTCTTTTAAAAATCCAATACATATTTTCTGAGTATCTACCACGTGTCAGGGTACTGTTGTAGGTGTTGGGATTACATTGGTGAATATAACTAATCAAGTCCTGTCATGGACACTTTACAATCCAGGGGTGGGGGCGGAGGGAACGACACAAACAATAGCAAAGTGAACTGATATCAGATAGCAGGTACTGTGAAGATAACAAAAGAGGGTAGTGTGATAGAGTGTCTGAGGATAACGGGGCTACATTAGGAAGAAGGCCGGGGAAGGCCTCTCCAAGGATGAGACATTTGAGCTGAGGCCGGCCTAACTGATGAGAAGGACATGTCTTTGTAAAGATCTGGGGAAGAGGATTTTAGGAAGAACAAAAATGCTAACATGGAGAAGAGTTTAATGTGGTTCACAGAGTAGAAAAAAGACCAATGTGGTTGGAACATAGTGAAGAGAGACTGGCAGGACAAGGTGTCCAGAGGTCAGGGCTGGAAAGACAGATTTGGATGTAATCCCAAATAGAGGTGATCATTGAAATTATGGGATGAGACAAGACGGCCAAAGGAGAGACTATACAAAGAACTATGCAAGGGCAACGTGAAGGGGAACCCTACCTTCAAAGAATTCACAATCTGGTGAAATTGATGGGAGAAGACAAATCCCCCAATTCAGGAATAATAAAGACAGTGTGTCATCAAGGCTTGCATGACATAGTACAGGTTTTTAAAAAAAGTGAAGTTAGAAAAAAGTAAGCGAAATTTTTAAAAAAGTAACAATCATTGAGAATTGATGGTAACAGGTTTTTTGTATAGGAGGTGATATCAGAGCCAAACTGATGGGTGGGTTACCTTTGCAGCAGCTGAAAGTCAGAGGAAGAGAATCTCAGATAGAAAAATATGAGCAGAGACTTGAATGTTGGGGTAAATATGACATTTTTATGGAAGAGTAGAGAAAAGCTTGACTGTTAAGAAGTAGTGCAATGGGTGAATTTGCCTTGGAATCTTGCTCTATCAATAGCGGAAGGTAGGGATTAAAGCACTGAATGGTTAGATCTGAAATTACAGTAAAGATTAGCAATTGCCAAGACTCCTTAATATTTCACATTGAATAGTGGTAACACCTCCGCACCTAATCACTTTTTACTATGATGTTGATGAATAATTATTATTTCAAGAAATGAAAACAATGTAAAAAGGGGTACATTGAGATATCTTGCTCCTGTCTGTCTTCACCCACCTTATTTCCCTTCCTTCCCAATAGGGAGCCACATTTGATTTTCACGTCAATCTTTCCAGTTTTTTTTATGCAAATGCAAACAACATAGCTATACCTTATTTTTTGTCCTCTGTGCTAGTTTCCTGGGGCTATAGTAACAAGATGCCACAAACTAGGTAAAATAAACTCACAGTTTTGGAGAGTAGAAGTTCAAAACCAAATGCTACCAGGGCCATGCTCTTCCTGAGATTCTGGGCAGACTCCTTTCTTGTCTCTTCCAGCTCATGGTGGTGGCTGTCAGTCCCTGGCATTCCTTGGCTTGCAGCTGCCTCTTTCCAATCTCTGCCTCTGCCAACACATGCCATTCTCTCTGTGTGTCTGTCTTCACATAGGGTTTTCCTTTTCTTAAAGAACCTGATTCATACTGGATTAGGACCTGTCCTAGTAATTTCACTGTAACTTGATTGTGTCTACAAAGACCCTATTTCCAAGGAAGGTCAGATTCCCAAGTACTGGCGTTTAGTACTTCAACATATCCTTTGGGGAAAGATAATTCAATCCCTAACAAACCACATAGTTTACAAAAACACCCCATTTTCACTATCCTGTACCTTCCTGTTAAAATTTTAACTATGTATCTTGGGGTTCTTTCCATATCTATGCATAGTGATCTTTCTCAATCTCTTTTCACAGTTGCACAGTGTTCCAATATGTGGCCGTACCATAGTTTATTTCATAGGACCCCTAGTGTTGGACACTCAAGTTCTTTCTAATATTTCACTATTTAAATGAGGATCATGTATATTTGTCATTTTGTATACATGCAAGGGGATCTGTGTAAGAGATTCCCACAAATAGATCTGTGTGAGAGATTCCCACGAGTAGGATTGTTGGGTCCAATGATAAACTCATCTGTAATTTTGTCAGATATTGCCATATTCCTTTCATGGGGGTTGTACCATTTTGCATTCCTACTAACAGTAGGTGACACTCATCACACTTTTAAAGTTTTGCTAGCGTGTAACATGAGAAATTGCATTCTGTGTAGTTTTGATGCCTTTTTCTCTTATTATGTGCCTCCACATTTTATTTTATTTTTTTTTAAAGATTTTGTTTTTATTATTTATTTATTTGACAGAGAGAGAGATCACAAGTAGTCAGAGGCAGGCAGAGAGAGAGAGGAAGAAGCAGGCTCCTCACTGAGCAGGGAGCCCGATGTGGGCCTCAATCCCAGGACCCTGGGATCATGACCTGAGCCGAAGGCAGAGGCCTTAACCCTCTGAGCCACCCAGGCGCCCATGCCTCCACATTTTAAACATTATTTTCTAGAAGATTTATTTATGTATTTGAGAGAGAGAGAGACAGCACATGTGCATGAGCAACAGGGAGGGGCAGGAGGAGAGGGAGGGCGAGAGAATCTCCCGCAGACTCCTGGCTGTTGCAGGGCTCGATCTCATAACCCTGAGATCATGACCTGAGCTGAAATGAAAAGTCAGATGCTTGACCAACTGAGCCACCCAGGCACCCCTACACCTTATTGTATGTATTATTCTATATAAGTTTTTGGCCAAAAAACTCTAATAAAAATTTCTGACTTCAAATATATAGAATCAAAATAAAATACCATAACCTATGGAAACATACTTAGGTTATTTGCCAAAGTTGGGCAGCTACTGAAGAATATGCCCATCCTCCTTACTCAGACGACTCAAGTAACCCAACAAAATAATTTTCATTTAGCTAGGCCAGATGCAATTTCATAGTAGGAAATGAATGCTCTTAACCTCATGAACTTTTTTTTTCAAAGATTTTTATTTATTTATTTGACAGAGAGAGAAATCACAAGTAGGCAGATAGGTAGGCAGAGAGAGAGGGGGAAGCAGGCTCCCCACTGAGCAGATAGCCCGATTCGGGGCTCGATTCTAGGACCCTGAGATCATGACCTGAGCCGAAAGCAGAGGCTTAACCCACTGAGCCACTCAGGTGTTCCTCATGAACTTTTAATATCCCTTAGATTCTCTCCAAATAAGCAAAGGAGCACTTACTTAACGCATGGTATGGAAAGTTGTACATCTTTTCAGGAGAAGCCAAGTTCCACCTCAAGGACCCTGTTCCTTGTGCTTGGCTGTATTTGCTTTCTCATCCATATTCTATCAGTTGTATCATTCTCTTTTTTTTGTTAAGATTTTATTTATTTATTTTAGACAGACAGTGTGCAAGAGCAGGGGAGGAGCAGAGGGAAAGGGACAAACAGACTTCATCCTGAGCATGGAGCCTGACTCAGGGCTTGATCTCACGACCTTGAGATCATGAGCTGAGCCAAAACCAAGATTCGGGCACCAACTAAGCCACCCAGGTTCCCTCGCTCAGTTGTATCATTCTTAATAGGAGCCATTTCCCAATTTCTTGAATAAAGTGTCAACATAGTTTGAATACTGCCAACTCCTCTTATTGTTACAATCGAATTATACCATTTAATGTTCTGATTCTAAGTTGTCACCGTTTTCCTCTTAGGGAACATCTGGAGCATTTATGTTATTAATTTTCACACTTCAGTCATGTGCAATACTCCCTTCTTTACAGGTGGTACTGTGAAGGAAAGGAGCTTGAAAACTCCCCAGACATTCATATTGTCCAGGCAGGAAATCTTCACTCCTTGACCATTGCCGAAGCCTTTGAAGAAGACACAGGACGCTATTCCTGCTTTGCTTCTAACATCTATGGGACAGATTCAACCTCTGCTGAGATTTATATAGAAGGTAAAACAAAATATTCTTACAGCATGGCCCTTACTGGTAAGAAATATATTTATAATAAATATTTATCAAAGGCCTACTGTACCATGCATTCTTCTAGGCAGTGGGGACAATAGTAGTGAGCCAAACAGATAAAAGTTCATGGACAGATGGAATTTACATTATAATGAGAGACACAAAAAAAATGAATGAGATAAATAAACAAAATATATAACATGATAAGTCTATGAAATAGTTCTGATCACCAATCCCAACCTGTGTGTGGTGTGTGGGGTTGGGTGCCCTATAATTTATCTCAGTTCTAGCACCACTTACCTGGGTCTAGTGTTCGATCCAACAGGTGAAGGGCTTAGTTCTACAAAATGGCTCCTACCTCCCTGCAGATGCCAATCACAGGTATTAGGCCCCCAGATAACCCACAACTTCTTCTCACTTGGCTACAAATTGGAGGTTTCTACAACCCCCTCCTTGGGTTCAATTAACTTGCCAGAGTGGCTCACAGAACTCAGGGAAACACTTACATTCACCAGTTTATTAAAGGATACGGTAAAGAATACAGATGAACAGCCAAATGAAGAGATACATAGGGTGAGGGAGGTCTGAGGAGGTCCAGAGTGCACAAGCTTCTGAACCTCTAGAGTTGGGATGTGTCACACTCCCCGTGTGGATGCAGTGGTGCATTTGCCAACCTGGAAGCTCTCCATGCTACTGGGATTTTAGGGAGGCTTCCCCACGTAGGCATGATCAATTATTATCTCCATTTCCTGCCCCTCTCCCCTCTCAGGAGGCTAGTGGGGAGGGCTGAAAATTCCAAGCTTCTAATCATGGCTTGGTCTCTCTGGTGACCAGACCCCATTTAGGAGCCATCCGGAGTCACCTCATTAGAACAAAAGAGGCTCTTGTGCTCTTATCACTTAGGAATTTATAAGAGTTTTAGGAGCCCTGTGGGGTTCAAAGACAAATATTAGGACAAGATATGCTCATGACTTAGGAAATTAGAAGAGTTTTACCAGCTCTGTGCTGGGAACTGGGGGCAGAGACCAATAGATATATTTTTTGTATCTCACAGTATATATAACACTACAGAAGAAATAGAAAGCAAGAAAAGGGAATAGGAAGTACACATATGCGTACATATTTGTGTGAGTGTGCACATGCATGGGTGTGGGGGGGGCTGTAGTTCTACAGAGAGCATGGTCAGGGAAGACCTCACTAACCAGGTGACATAGGAGTGAAGACCTGGAGGAAGGGAGGGAGTGAGGCACAATGATATTCAAGGGAAAACCACTCCAGATGGAGAAATCAGTAGTACGCTGACCCTGAGGTGGAAGTGAGCCTGTCTTTAGGTATAGAGATGAACCAATGTGGCCTGGATGGAGGGAACAAAGAAAAAAGTAGCAGCTGAAGTTAGAAGTCCAAGATGGCATAGAAGTGGGAGGAGGCAGGTGAACAGATCGGGCTGGTCTTTGTAGGTCATGGTAAGGACTCTGGCTTTTACTCTAAGGGAGATGGGAAGTTGTAGAGGATTCTGAGCAGAAATGTGACATAATCTGACTTAGCTTTTAATGGGGTCACCCTGGCTCCTGATTGGGAACATACCTCAGGGAGTCAAGGGTAGAAGCAGGGAGACAATTTGGGAGCATAAGACAGGCATTTACCTCAGCACCAAACTTATTGGGGGTAATTTTAGGGAAGAAAACAATTTGTGTTCCTTATATATCTACATAAGCTTTTGTTCCATTTTATCTCATCTCTGAGTTTTTTCTGAGGACTATTCTTTAGCACTTTTATCATCTATAATACCTTATGTATGCTTTGGTGTTAGCACTTAAATATTGTATTATTTTGGTATAAATGCTCATTCACCAACTAGATTATAAAGCTGGGACTGTCTCATTCCTTTTTATATCTTTAATACCTTATGTAATACCAAATATATAGTGAATATTTGGTAAACATTTATTGAATAGATGTGTGAATAATAATAATGAATAATATATGATAGGCATGTGTTGTTATGTTTTTATCCTCAAATTTTTGGAGTACAATAAATACCTCCAGATTTAGCTCAGTTGTATCTTCCTGGAATTCACTATCTTGAGAAGCAAATCTGAGATCAAAGCTTTGCTAGCAGTGTTGAGATTGGATTGCTGATTTTTTAACTTTGTAGCAACAGAGCTTCAAACACCCCCACTCCCAAGATGAAGTATGACTTGTTAATATTAGGGTTGGGCGGAAGAGCATCCACCCACACCTACAGTGTTTAGAATCCAGGGTAATCCCTCCTTTTATTTAATCTGTATAGGCCAAGAGCAAGAGGATTTATGGACAGCATAAAATGTCTGCAAAAACTGCTCTGTTAGAGGTATCAGCAGGTGTTTTCTATATACTTACCTTTGGTATTTAGACCAGTTAAACTGAACTCTGTCACTAACTGGCCATGTGACCTTGAACAAGTCCTTCAACTACATAGGATCTGTTTCTCAACTGTAAAATCACTGAGTTCATATCTAGGTCTGAAATTCTATAGGTCTTCAAATGCCTAGGAACTAGTTTAAGAAATTATCATCTTTAAGATTTCATGTCTTGTTTTTACTTTTCCAGGGGTTTCTTCTTCTGACTCAGAAGGGGACCCTAACAAGGAAGAGATGAATCGGTAATTCTAATTTTCTATCTTATGGCTTTAGCGACCTCAGATCCTGAGAAAGCTGCTGTTTGGTTTAGTAGAACTTGAAAAGGGTGGCTCCAGGATATGACCTCAAAAAAATAAATATTGAGTGGATTTGGAGAGCTCTACTTCTTTTGCTAGAAGAAGACTTTCCTAGAAAAGGAATTTTAATATTGCCAATATTTTAAGAACGAGGCATCACCTGTCATCATACTTATATCATCATGCTATGTCATACTTACATCTACAGAGTAAAAAGCAAATAGTCCAGGGCTTCAAAAAAAATTCATGTTTTGTGAATAATATTAGTATTCATAAGGATACAAAACCTGGTTACCCTAAATTATATATGTGAGTGATCTGAGTAAGTCATAACCTTTTTGTTAAACAATTACACCGAGTACTGAACAAAGTTACATCTGTCCATTCTTTACTTTCCCAACCATCAATTAAGCACCTACTCTACACCAGGCACTTCTTTAGACACAACGTGTAATAAGAAAAATCAGACGCTTCCTACTTTTGAGAGGCTCACAGTCTACTAGAGGGAAATATATAGCAAGAGATGTATACCAAGCATATAGAAAGTAAGAGTAATGAAGTGGAATGATATAACCATGGGCAGGGTGTATCAGACTTGACACAAAGGTCTCTTAATTGTTTGGGGGAGGGTTAGGAAAGGCTTCACAGAGTTGGTGACCTTGAGCTGAGTCTTAAAAGAATAGCAGGTGGACACCCCCAAACAAGGAAGGAAAGAGCATTTTCAGGCAGAGGAAACTGTGGACAAAAGGCATGGGCCCTGAAACAGATGCAAATTCCATTCTCTGGGATTACCTGAAACAAACAACAACATTGGAAGACTGGTTCAAGTTGTTGACTTGTATTTGCAAATTCTGTTCTCCCCTGCAGAGGGGAAGTCCTTTAAGGGCAGAGATCATGTCTTAGTCTTTAAAATACCTTTGGTATGTTTACCTTGGAATAATAATTTGGTTTTAGTTTTTGTGCAGATATGAAAATTCACAACCAGAGTAAATGCTTTCTCCCTTTTAACTCTCTTCCTTATCGTTCTTGGGGCCCTTGGTCAGTTCCTACTTCTTTCCTGCCTTTTTCTGCCAGGCACTTCCTTATGGTTGCTCCAGTCCTTTTCTCCCTCTCGCGGCCTCCAAACTACAACCAGACATTTTCTAAAAGATAATTCCCATCCTATCATTGCCCTGACTTAAAAAAAAAATGTATTATCAACGGGAAAATAAAAACCAAACACAAGGGGCACCTTCATGGCTCAGTTGGTTTAACGTCTGCCTTCAGCTCAGATCATGAGCCCAGGGTCCTGGGATGAGCCCCGCATTGCACTGGGTTCCTTGCTCAGCAGGGAGCCTGCGTCTCCCTCTCCCTTTGCCTGCTGCTCCCTCTGCTTGTATTCATTCTTTCTCTGTCAAATAAATAAATAAAATCTTTAAAAAAAAACAACCAAGCACAAAATGAACAACATTAAAAAAAAATTAACATGACATACAAAGCCTGATTGAGTAGGGTATCAACAGGCTTTCCTGCTTCCTCCTCCCGTCTGCCACCTCAGGTTCTCTACACTGCTCCTATCTCACTCAAGCAATGTATAGTTTATGTTTATCCCTTTGTTCAAGTTGTTCACTTTGCTAGGAATGCCCTATCTCCTCTGTCTGGAAAACTATGTATTCTTCAAGACCTAGTCAAGCTCTCTAATAAACTCGTCCCCCATTGCACAGTCCTTACTTCCTCCTCAAGGCTCTCCTCACATGGTTTACAAGCCTAATGGGTAGGAATTTTGATATACAAATTTAAATAAGCAAGAAATATCTCAGTTGATTATTTTCTTTAAATCTGCTGTTGGTAGTTCAGATTTAGTTTTGGTTCTGTGTGATACACACCCCAAATGACAGTGACTTAACTAAGACAGATATTTATTTCCCGCTTACATAAACATAAAGATTTAGCTGGTAGGATGGCTCTACACTTCACCGGGTTCCAGCAGGCTTCCATCTTCATTCCGTTCTAAGGGATAGCCTCATCTTAGTCCGAGATTGCAAGTAAAGAAGAGCATTCTCCACTCACTTCTTAAGGTCATTTCCCTTAGATGAACAGACATCACTATCCTTCATGTTCCATGACCAGAGAATAGTCATGTGGCCACACCTAGATTAAGGAAGGTCAAGAAATGCAGTCTTTATTTGGAATAGCTGTGTAAAGAAGTCAGGAATTCTATTACTGTAGAAGAAGAAAATGGATGCTTTGGGGACACTGATAGCCTCTGCATCACTCCGTAATTCTGCTTCTGAGACCCCACCCTTCCTGGCTGGGAACAAATTCGATCACTCATTATTGGGCAGCCCTTCCCCCCTCCATGGCTGTGCAAAGATGATAGATATAGACATAGACATAATGTTTGATATTAAACACCACTCTAATCATCTTACATGGATTACCTTTTTTAACCCTTACAAAAAAAACTCTGAAATAAGAATTATTATTTCCCCATCTTAGAGATGAAGAAGCTGAGGAAGAGGGAGGTAACAACTGGACTAAAGGGAAGCCCATCTAGTCATCAGTCGTATCCCTATGGGATTTGGGAAGGAGTCTTATCTCCCAGACCTCAAGGTCCCTTCAAGTCCAGCGCTTTGTTGCTTCTTGACATACTTGGGTACTGATACCTTTAGTAAGACTGGGAGCCTTTTGATTAGAGGGGTTGCCATCCCCTCTCAACTCTGGTTCTCCCTCTTGTCAGATTCTCTGACAAGATCCTCGGACCGCTCTTTTCTCCACAGCAAAACTAAAATAATCTCCCTTCCGCAGTCTTCTTGTGAATCCTTCCTAGCTCTCTTGCCCTTCAAATAAGCTTTTTAAACTTGAGCTTGTTGAGTCAGGCTATTTCTGCTTTATGCCATGCCAAAATGCCAGAAGCAAATGTCTATAAAGCCTGGACTTTTTCTTGGAATGGAAGAGGGAAGGAAAATACAGAGGAAAATACAACAACAAAAATCTCAAAAAATTATCTTCTGCACTTGTCTTGCTTGAATCTCAGTGAGTTATGAATATTCTTAAGTGAGAGCTGAGAGCAACTAACTCAAGGACAGTAATGGCATCTTCTCATTTTCCTGTTGACATTGCCCATCAACATGTATAGTAAAAAGGGGCGCCTGGGTGGCTCAGTGGGTTAAGCATCTGCCTTTGGCTCAGGTCATGATCTCAGGTTCCTGGGATCGAGTCCCGCATCCAGCTCTCTGCTCAGCGGGACATCTGCTTCTTCCTGTCCCCCTCCCTGTGCACTCTCTCTCGTTCTCTCTCAAATAAATAAATAAAATCTTTTTTAAAAGTGTGTATTAAAGAAATGTAAGCATTTGTGGAATATTGTTGAACAAAAATTTGAGTACATGTAACTTGTAAGAAATGATGACATTACTAGCTTTTCTGAAAGAATTTTTAAAAACGACAGGTCTGTTTTAAAATCTGTATTTTAATCATTTCTCAGAATCCAGAAGCCAAAAGAGGTGTCATCTACTCCCACTACTTCTGCAGCCGTTCCTTCAGCAGCACCCCAACCCCAGCATGTGGTGGCCCAGCCCAGGGTGTCAACCATCCAACAGGTACAAGAGTCTAAGTGAAGCACAGGTACCATGGACTGAGAGGGGCGGGCACCGTGACCATGGCCATTGTGTACAGCATGATTGTGTTGTCCTCTATTGCAACTGCATGACTTTGGGCAACACACTTACATGGTCATGATAATGGCTTTGTACTTCCGTTGTAGGATATCAGCATTTCTTATTCTTTGGGGAACACATTCTCTAGCTTCATAGGCAAAGTTCACAGGAAAAGAAGGTCTTTACTAAGTAGTCTTAATATTCCAGTTTAACGAAGGGCATTGATTAGGTTTATAAAGAGCTGCCGGCTCTCACACTGGCCCAGGCAGGACACTCTGTACCATGAAACTCAGTTTCAAGGAGCTGCGAATAATTCTACTTTCTAAGATACAACAACCAAGAAATGATATTTTTAGAAAGCATTAAAGGCTCTCATCCTTCAAGTGAACGATGATGATCATGACAATGATGATGATTATAATGCATATTTATCGTAAAAACATTCAAAAGATACAGAAATATATTCAATAAAAGCCTTGGTCAAGGTACTACTCCCGTGCTCCAACTCCTCAGAGGTACATCTTGTGAAGAGTTGCTAGCAGATAGTTCTAGGCATTTTCTGTGCATGTTTATGAATATATATAATATTTTTAAAATACAAAAATCATACTAATCTAAGTATATTTGTAATATGTTATTGATATATTTATTTATGGATAAGTAAACATATTGATCTACAACTTAAAAAAAATTTAAACACAGTTTCTTATTTAATCCATTTAGTCATGTAGAGCGGTCACACTGTGGTTCTAACCCAGTAGTTTTCAAGCTGTGATCTGTGGAGACAGGTTTTATGGAACTTCCTCAGGGGGTTAGGGTTAATTACAACCAGTAGAGCTCTCTCTATACGAGGCTGTGGGGAAGGATAGCACTTATTTATAACCACCATGACCTAGAAAGAAATACAATCAATTCGGTATCAGATTTGAAGTCTGTGATTCATAGATTTAGAAAACGTCAGTCTTTTGGTTTTAGAATAATCGCATATATAAAATTCTATAGATTTGTTCTATCTATCATCTAGGTAGTAATCATAGTGACAATTTATCTATTGTTGGTTCCCTTCTAATAGTGTCAGAGCCCAACCAACTATCTGCAAGGATTGGATGGAAAACCTATCATTGCAGCTCCTGTGTTTACAAAGGTAATCAATATATTACCTCTTTCTGTCATGACTTTAAACATACCACAGTACCCATCCAAAATTGTAGGATCCAAGATTTACTGATTTAGCTCAGGATTTTGGTCTTTTATAAGTACTGTACAGGGTTTGGGGTTTTTTGGTAGTTCTCACCATGTCATTTCAAGTCCTAGATTTCTAATACTGGTTTGCAGCATAATGAGAAGAATGTCTTCCCCACTCACCCCATTGATCTCTACAAGGCCATCTTATTGCTGTTAAATGAAGTAGCCACATCTAGGGGTCAGGTGATAAGTTTCTAGCCACTCCCTACTCCAGAGGTTTCTCTGGACTTTCAGAAGAATCAGGTTGCAGGCACATGTTTCTAGTGCTCAAGGAGATGGAGTTAAATGATCTCAGGAGGCTTTAACATAAAAGAACCCTCTAGGACAAGGAACTTTCTTCTTCTAGTCCACTATCAACTATTGCCATGGCATCAAATTCTGTGTCTCATAGTCTTTGTATGCAGAACTGGAAAATTTACTCAAGCACTTTCATTTACAAATGAAAACACTAGGGAGGGCCAGGGACCTGAAGCCATTTATCCAAGGTCGGAAAACAAGTTCGTGGCAGAATCAGGACTAGAAACAAGTTCTCCAATTCCCAGTCTATTATTCCTTCCTTTATATAACATACTTTATGTGTTGCCCAAGACTATAAATTTAAAGGTGAAAATTGAGTCACATTTTTTTTGGTATTATAAAGACTACATGGATAAAATCTATACCTGGATTTATAGCTTATTGTTTATATGAATGCCAAACTGAGGCGCAAAGAGATTTTGACCTGTCAGAAGTATGCTTTAGTTTAGTGCAGTGGTTCTCAATCATTAACTTTGCCCCCCAAGAGACATTTGCAATGTTTGTAGATACTGTTGGTGGTCACCAATGGGACATTGTGCTGTTGGCATCCAGAGATGCTGCTAGCCATTCTGTGATGAGGAGCTATAGTTACGGGGTGGAGTGAGGGCGTATGGAGATGTATGGAATTTTCCCTATTTTGGTAATCTTAGGAACTATGCCAGGTAGTAAATAGCCCATTGGTCAGTTAGGAACTGTGGTTAATGAGCTTGTTTGCATTCAGCTTGGTGGTCGCTGTCGGCCCTTTGGCCTAGCTCAAGTTTCCATTGCTCAAGCCTGTGGCCTAAAAGCAGCTTCTACACCTCCCACAGTAAAGAATTATCCAGCCCAAATTATCAATAGTCCTGAGACTGAGAAATCATAGTTTAGAGAAAAATGGCAAAAATGGCATATTTTCCAAAGAGTATGAACCCTGGAGAAAGAGCTAAATTCACAACTTCCACGGAAACATCAGTTTTAGGAAAGTTTCATCATACCAGTTCATCTAAGATGGTTTTCCAAAGTCAAGCAGAGTCTAGAGTGAGACACGTTTATTCAAATCCATATCAGTTGGGCAGACATTCTTATGTGAAGCAAGATGCCTCTCCATGTATGTATCAGCTTCATTTCTTGTAATCTCCTTTTGGAATTTCAGCCTTGCTATTTTCAAAGACTTGAGGTAGGAAAGCAACATATCTGTGATTTAGAGAATATAAGATTTTGATGAAGAGTTATAAGTGGACTTTTGTATAAATGTGTGCGTGTGCGCATGCGTGCGGGCACACGGGGGGCACACATACGTGTGTAATACAGCCAACAGAGCTACCTCTAATTATCTCTTATTTCACTACTAAGTCACCTAGCCTTAAAACAGAGCTTATGTGCCACAGAAGCAGGACTTTTTAAGAAGGTTTTATTTGTTTATTTGAGAGAGAGCACAAATAGGGGAGAGGCAGGGTGAGACAGAGAAGCAGGCTCCCAACTGACCAGGGAGCCCAACGTGAGGCCAGTCCCAGGACCCTGAGATCATGACCCAAGCCAAAGGCGGATGCTTAACTGACTGAGCCCCCCAGGCGCCCCGAATCAGGACATTTTAATTTTTCATGCCCTTTTGTCGCACCTTGGAGATAGCGCTGACTCTTCAAAAGCAACTAAACCCAGTATAAATTTATACCTCTCTCCTCTTCCTCACCACCACCTGCCCAGCCAGACACCAGACAGGTGTCCTTGTCTCCTGCTCACTTTCAAATCTTCCCAGGTGTTCTGTCTTCCCTGCATCTGAATCGCCTGGTGCATACCTTTGGTACAACATTTAACATACTCATAAAGCTGTTTGCTTTTCTGTCTCTTCCAAGCACCTTGAAGGCTATCTCTAATATCTAGATAGAAGTCTGTGAAGGAAACAATAGGTCCAAAGCTCTTTTTATTATTCCAATAAATCCAACAGGACTTTAGCACATATTCTTTACATTTAATTTTCATGGAACGGTTAAAAGAACAGGTTTAGAGACTTGTGTGTGGTGACTCTGATACCTCCTTGCAATTAGATGTGCTAACAGGCAGGTTCACATTTGCTTTGACAAATAAAAATGGGAAAATGAATTAATCATTAGTTACATCCTGGTAAACCTATTATAACTTGAAAATATCATAGGTCCAGATGCATTGAGTACACCTAGCTTTGCCTAGCCTATCTTAAACATGCTTGGAACACTTACATTAGCCTATAACTGGGCAAAATCATCTAATAGAAAACCTATTTTATAGTAAAGTATTGAGTATCTCATAGAATTTGTTGAATACTGTACTGAAAGTGAGAAACAGAAAGGTTGGATGGTTCCAGAATGGTTGTCAGGGTATCAGTGGTTTGCCTTCGTGATGGCGTGGCTGACGGGAGGCTCCAACTCACTGCTCCTGTCATCACCAGAGAGGAACACACCACTTCTTGCTAGTCCAGAAAAGATCAAAAATTCAAAATCTGAAAGACAGTTTCTACTGAATGTGTATCACTTGGGCACCGTCATAAATTTGAAAAATCATAAGTTGAACCATCCTAAGTCAGGGACCATCTGTGTATGGCGTTTCTTAGAAATATTTCCAAAAACACTAGGTCCGTCGTGGGAAAACAGTCTTTGGTACAAAGACCCAAACTCTGAATAGGCTTTCTCAGCCCTCAGGATATGTGCTTTTGCCTCCATAAATGGGCTCAGGATTGCTCAGACGTAGGGCACAGGGATAGGGTAGGCTGTGGCTCAGATTCCAGAGAGACTTATCAGCAACGTGTGCTTGCGTTAGTTTCCACCAGTGAGGGCAGAATTGAGGTCATAGTCATTGCCAGGGTCAGAAAATTTCTGAGTCAGGGCCACCGATGATGGTAATCACATGGCATGAGCCATGATAACTGATCATATGCATATGTTTGTTTGGGTTATTCCTGCTCGATTTACTTCTTTAGGGACTTCTGGCATTTCAACCCCTATCGCTGATTTTCTATACTGCCCGGCAAAGCATTTCTTTGCCAGTGATGGCAAGAAGCTATTTTTCTAAAGCAAAACTTAGAGAGCGGAGTTTTATTTAACGCCTTGTGCCTCCCTTGGTGATAGGGAAGTACCAGCATTATCTTCTTTTTAAAGAAGCTTAAAATGAAAAGGAGGGTTGCCCAGCAAAACAGTGGTAGTTTGAGAGAAGAACTACCATATATAGTTCCCTGCTCTACTCCTAGGCAACACCTATATTTTCTAAAATATTTTATGGAGGGGTGCTTGGGGGGGCTCAGTCGATAAGTGTCTGCCTTCGGCTCAGGTCACACGTCTTGAGTGCGAAGGGAGGTAGATGATCAAATTAGATGAGAATCTTACTGTTCCTGCTGCTTCCAGCCCCACAGCAGCTGCCCTGGCTGCCTTTCAAGGCTCCAGCCGCCCTGGCTCCAGCTGCTTCAGCAGTAATTTGAAGAGCGCGAGGGGGCAGGGGAAGTGAGAATTTGAAGAGCACCTCATTATATAATAGCAGAAGCAGGAAAACCCTGAAATAACGGAGCCAGCGGCCGGATCCAGATTTCTGAAGATGACATGGGCCCCCCCTTCCCAGGCCAACAATGCCAGAAACTTTTCTGGCTCAACTGTGGCTCTGGCCACCAGCGTCCACCAAGGGGTAGAAAGGTCCTCCCTCAAACAGTTCTTTATCCATAAAAACTCCCTTGAACCGACACCAGCCTAAAGCACTACCCACGTTCACTTGCAGCCTCTCTCTCCCAAGATACGCAAATATCAACTGGCTTAAAAAAAGGAATAAACTGGGGTACCTGGGGGGGCGCAGTCAGCTAGGCATCCAACTCTTGATTTTGGCTCAGGTCGTGATTTCAGGGTTGTGAGATCGGGCCCTGTGTCTGGCTCACACTGGGTGTGGAGCCTGCTTAAGATTTCCTCTCCCTCCCACCTGTACCCCTCCCCACCTCTCTCCTACGCTTAAAAAAAAGTGGGGGGAGCACCTGGGTAGCTCAGTCAGTTAAGCATCTGCCTTTGGCTCAGGTCATGATCCTGGGGTTCTGGGATAGAGCCCCACATCGGGCTTCTTGTTCAGTGGGGAGCCTGCTTCTCTCCTACCCACTCCCCCGCCTATGTTCCCTCTCTCGCTGTCTCTCTCTCGGTCAAATAAATAAATAAAACCTTAAAAAAGAGAGAATAAAATGACAGTGTGAACCTTATAGCTGACATCTTTTAACCAATAAGGGAGATGTCCTTCTCAAGGTTATCACTGTATTATATTTGTGGGTATAAATCTAAGCTCAGACTATGTCCTTTCAGCTCACTTGGCACAGTGCTTGGATGCCATATTTAATTTATTCAATCCCTTCGCCACAAATCACCACTTTTTTTTTCTTGGTCTGTAAATACCAAGAACATTCCTTTCTTGTCACTGGAAATTGTTGTTTGGGGTAGATCAAGAATAAGAAGGTGTTTCTTTGAGGGGGTTGTTATTGTTTTTGTTTATCAAATAGTTCCTTATTACTTCAGAGACCCCTCTGTACAAATCTCATCTTGAATTACTTCAGCAAACAAATTTGGGAGTGCAAAAGAACAGAACACTAATGTTGAACTACAGCGACCCCTGGCTTTCCCAATATCAACTGACATGCCTCTGAGGTAAAAGTCATCTACTATATATAGCTAAAGCTGCGTGGTTATCCCCACCCCTATATTCCTTAGACAAATGTCATAAATATGATGGGGCCACACCATGCACACACTACCATAAACTGTTCATAAAATAACTATAAATAATCACAGAATATTTATAAGAAATATATGACAAAAGCAAAAAAGTAACTAAATACCGGCTTTCCCTTTCTCTGACGCAGGAGCCGATATTTCCTCAATGCAGATCCCCAAATAGTAATAATAGAAAGCCTTGCAGCATTTGTTACTACTAGAGCTTGTGGTGGAAGTTAATCATAATCTTTCCATGTTTATAATGTTTGCTCCAACATTAAAAACAATAATATGAAAAAAACCAAACAGTAATATGCCCACACACATACCAAAGAAGAATTTCATAATCAAATGAAGTACCAGAGGCACCTGGGTGGCTCACTTAAACATGGGACTCTTGGTTTAGGCTTAGGTCATGATCTCAGGGTCCTGGGTTCGAGCCCTGCCTCAGGGTCCATGCTTAGCTTGGAGTCTGCTTGAGAAATTCTCTCTCTCCCTCTATTCACCCTCTCCTCTTCTCCCTACTTGTACTCTCTCTCTGTCCCTCCCGCTCTCTCTCTCTCAAATCAAATGAAGTACCAACTACACAAAAGAATGTGTGCCTTTAAGCTCACAAATCATGAGTGAAAGACTGGCTGTGAATGGAAACTGTGAGTGCTATTCTCTGGTAGATTCTTATAGAATATATTGATATGATACAGTTCAAAGTGGTTTTGTAGGGGCATCTGGGTTCCTCAGTTGGTTAAGCATCTGACTTGATCTCATCTCAGATTTTGATCTCAGGGTCAAGAGTTCAAGCCCCACACTGGGTTCTGCACTGGGTGTGGAGCCTACTTTCAATAAACAAACAAATGAAAGCAAAGTGGTTTTGTAAACCTTTTTTCATGGATGTGCAGAAAAGCATTTAATGATGCCTTCACAAAATTACAACTTATTTTATCGTGACATCAGACACCATTTGTGACTATGATTTTATAGAGATTGTCATTGTTTATATCCCTCAACAGATCATTGAAGCTATACTGTAAAGAACACATAAAGAAAACAAGAAAACAAAACAAAAGTCAATTTCTAGGAATACAGTATGTCAATAAGACAAAGCCAGGAAAATAGAGTCAGTTACTTAAGCCACAGAGATGTTCCACCTCACAGTGACAGTCTTGTGTGGAGAAATACATTACTCCCGGGGGCGCCTGGGTGGCTCAGTGGGTTAAAGCCTCTGCCTTCGGCTCAGGTCATGATCTCAGGGTCCTGGGATCGAGGCCCACATCGGGCTCTCTGCTCAGCGGGGAGCCTGCTTCCCCCTCTCTCTCTGCCTGCCTCTCTGCCTACTTGTAATCCCTCTCTCTGTGTCAAATAAATAAATAAAATCTTTAAAAAAAACAACAGAAATACATTACTCCCATGTTGACTACACCTAGTGGATACTCCTGAAGATTTCTTAAATTGTTATTATTTCTGGAAACCAAACTCCACTGGACATTTAAGAACAGAAGTACTTTACCAAAAGCCAGCATTTTCCCAAACCCTCCAAATATGCCACCTAGTATTTAATAAAGTTTTCTGGCACTGCAGCAGAGCAGGGAAAGGAAAAGGATAGTGAAGGAAAAGCTTCATATGGGCTCCGATGATTCTATCTTCAAAAATAATCCACAGAATTGAAACTGCTGGAGATGTAGACGATTTGGAGAAAATCCAAATATGAAGGCGATAGTATCTTTTTCTAAAATTCAGCACTGGAACTAAATTCCAAAAATGTATGCTTCTTCTTTTTTTTAAGATGTTATTTATTTATTTGACAGAGAGAGAGACAACAAGGGAGGAAACACAAGAAGGGGTAGAGGGAGAGGGAGAAGCAGGCTCCCTGCTGAGCAGGGAGCTGTGTGTGGGGCCCGACCCTCCATCCCAGGACCTTGAGATCATGGCCTGAGCTGAAGGCAGGCGCTTAATGACTGAGCCACCCAGGCGCCCCAAAAATGTATACTTCTTAGCTCTAATGATATTCTTCTCATTACAGATGTTACAAAATTTATCAGCCTCTGAAGGTCAGCTGGTTGTCTTTGAATGCAGAGTAAAAGGAGCTCCCTCTCCTAAAGTTGAGTGGTATAGGGAAGGGACCTTGATAGAAGATTCTCCAGATTTTAGAATTTTACAGAAAAGTAAGTTGATACTTAATTTTTAAAGTATTTTTCTGATAGTTAATTCTTATAAATGTATTCATTTATATCTATAACTTTTAACAACTAAGTAAAAATATAATGAAAAGAATTTTAAAAATTACTTGTAATCATAATGCTCCAAACTAAATCCCATTAACACTGTGTTGTCTAGTCTCCAAAAATTTCTCCAAGCATATGTTTTTCAAATATAAAAATAAATCATACGCTTTTATGTAAATTGATTTTTTTTCAATCAACAGACCATGAACATCTTTTCATGTTAATAAATATACTTTAAAAACAAATCCATACAATCAATTTTATATTTATTTGATTTCCTGTTGTTGAACATTTCGATTGTTCACAAATTCTTACTTTTGTAAACTGCATCGGTGCATATAAAAGAAAAATCATTTGTGAATATCTACAGGATAAAAAATATGTGACTCTTGATCTCGAGGTTGTGGGTTGAAGCCCCATATTGAGTGTAGGGATTACTTAAAAATAAATTCTCAAAAAAAAAAAAAGAATAAAGAGTACTAGATTTGCTACTATAAATTCACCGATTTTTAGTCTTTCAATATGTATTGCCAAAATGCCAGCCCAAAAGGTTGAACTAAATTGAGGATAATCACATAATTGATAATCTAATCTGGGACACTTTGGGAGTGAAAGAGATTGCTATTAATAATTACACAGAGATCCCAGGAATAAAACAGGTCTATCCCAAATGAGGCGGGACACGTGTTGTCCTAATTATAGTCTAATTATACAACCAACAACCTAATTATACAACCAACAAATATGTGGGAATGCCATTTGTCTCATACCTTCACTAAATATTTTTTAAATTTCACTAATTTTATAGGTCCAAAATGGGGATGCTTGTTTTAATCTGTACTTCACTAAGTAAATGGGGGGGGTGGAATTTTTTTTCGTGTTTATTGGGTCTTTGTATTTCTTTATTTTTAAATTACCTGTTCATATCCTTTGCTCATTTTCATACTGAAGTTTTGTTCTTTTTTACTGTAAGGATTATTTATATACTCAAGTGGTCAATTCTTTCTCTTATCATGTACTGCTTTTACCTTGACCCATTTCGGTCATAAAACACATGGTAGTTTATTTGCTCTTTTTGTTAATTTGTCTCTGCTTGTCACTGATATAGGAGTCAAACTGCTATCAGGTTTTAACAGTAGCAGCAACAGTAATATAATCTGAATACCGTTTAAACTTGAGGGAAAAAAACTTGATTAGTTCTAGCAGTGTGGAAGGTTGTAACTAAGTTCCACAACCCTTACTGAATGCCTGCAATTGAACACCTGTATTCTGTATTCAGTACCATGCAGGCACTTTCAGGAATGTCAGAGAATTTTAAGATAAAGAACCTGCTCCCTTGTTATCTATTCTGAGGCTTTCTGGCTATGAAAACACTTCCTAGCCAGTGAGTTCTTCCTCCACCTTGTATAGGCAAATATCCTTTGGAGACAGAATATTTTATCAAGCAGGTACAGCGTGGTGTGAATAAATTAATCAGATCTAGAAACTTTAAAGCAGGAGGTATAGTCTACGTTTTATTAGGAGAACCCTTTATTAGTGAGAACCCTTGCCAAGAATGAGCTCTCAGTCTTCACAAACTTTGTTTCAGGTACAGCTGAATGGGTACCAGTAAAAGCAGGTTGTTCCTGAATCCCTAACTCTGTCACTTTCCCTCACCTAAGGCTTCATGTGTCCCAAGTGGAATCCAGGTGTGTCCCGAGATATGGTAGCATCTGGTTAGCAGCTCTCTTGCTGCCCTTCTGTGACAACTGTCCTGTCCCCGCCGAGGTCTTTGGTGTTCTACTTGCACACTTACAGATTCACTTATCAGATTCACCTTATACTCACTCATGAGTATACAAGAGACTGAAATTTTATGGGAAGCTTCTGATGAAAATATGGGCTCTTGGTAAAAGAAATGCTTAGAATCTTCTAATTTTTTTTTTCTTTTAGAACCTCGATCCATGGCAGAACCAGGTAAGGATCATTTTAAATTTAATTTGTGAACATGTTAGCATCGGTGATTTTACATATGTGTAAATACACATATACATTAACCAGTGATTTTATATATCTTATATAAATAATAGAACATATGGATGTTACCCTGGTGTCAAGGAAAAAATGAAAAATAAGATTTTAGAAACAGAATTCAACCCATTCTAGCTATTATTGTAAGAGAAGGAAAGGAGGGGAGCACATGCAAATTTGGAATTTATATCCAATACTGAACATGAATGCAGTTAGTTCCTGGTTTTTAAGGGATGTTTCTTAGGAATATTTTCCTTCCTTTTTTTTTTTTCTGGCCCCTACACGTGACCTCCCAAAACTGGGCAGCGCAATTTCCATGATGCTAGATCAGTTCCATTTCCACAGTTTATGTGTCTTAAAACGTATCCGTCAGATTTTGAAATTTGCAGAATCAGTAAAACATCCATGGTGTTATTAGATTTGGTTGGGAAGATACCAAGATGAGTGGGAGTGACGGTAGATAAAGCTCTTACCTCTAGAAAATGCAAGTTACTCACAAACCACAGTGTAAATGTCTGAAAAGTCTTCTCTGTGATCATCCTGGAAAATTAGATTGTATTGGTACCCCTGGATAAGAATGTTGGTTTAGGATTTCATTATTATAATTCTCTCTTCTGGAAACTGAATGGAAAGGCATTCCAAAAGTAGACATGAGACATCCATATGGCCACAGCCCTACCCTAGGGCCTTGGAGATACTTAAGTAAAGAAAAGAGCGACCTTATTCTTGCATTACTTATGGAGTGGTATTTTTCCCCCTGAAAATATTTCAGGTTTTGACACTTTTGTCCAGAGCAGACCTTTCCACTACGCAATTTCATACACAGAACCATTTCAGAGTCACCCAAAAGGGGTCCCCTTCCCAAAAGGAGTGCTGCCTTTCCCAGCTCCATGATCTAAAATTTCATAGCCAGAGGTCTTCTTCCATCTTATATACGCGAATATCCTTTGGAGACAGAATACTTTATTTTATCAGGCAGGTACAGTGTAGTGTGAATAAATTAATCAGATCATTTCCTGAAAGTGGTTGTTGAAGCCTGAGAGTAGAAATGTTTGGGAAGGGGAACAGAGAGAAGGAAGCCTAGTGCAAGGGCTCAGAAAAAGTACGGAGAGGCCCCAGACCAAACTTTGCCTACCATTTAAGATTCTTGGCAACAGTGGCATAAGCATTAAGAAAAATATGTTTTCTCACATAGCAAGATGTCCTGAGGAATGTCTTGAGGTTGGGCGATTTCACATCTCTCCAAAATCATCAAGGGCCAAGCCTTTTCCCCCTTCCCCATTCCAATGTCTTCAGGCTTAGTCTTGTCATCTACCCAAGACAGCTGCCACAGTTCTGAGTATTGCATGCAGACAACATTGCAGAGGCAAAATTTGGGAGCACAACTCTCTTTTGTTCTCTTCAAAGAGCAAAGAGATCTTTCTCATGAACTCTCCAAAAGACTTTCTTTCCTTCCTTCCAAAACAAACCAACCAAACAACGACAACAACAACAAAAACCCCAAGACTTTCCCTCCTATTTCACTATTTCATTGACTGCAATTGTGTGGCGCATGCCATGCCTTAGCAAGAAGACAACTTAGCATGACCAGTCATGGTTTGCCGCCTGAGACTGGGAGAGGCCAAGTTGCCTTGAATCACGTGACCGCTCCAAGGAGGGTGGACCAAGCCAGAATTCTATTAGGAGGGAGGAAGGAGGGTGAAGAGCTATGGAGCAGGTACTCAACACTGTCTGCTGTGGCCTCCTGTCCAGTTTGCCTAGAGGCCGGCCAGCTAATTCAATTATCATGAGACAGTGAGACTGCCAAGTCCCTCCTAATACAACTATGCTTTCATTAATTTTGTTTTTCATGTCAGGTCCACTGAGTGATAGTTGACAGTTTATGCTACTGTTCTATACTTCTCTTCATGTCAAGGAATACCTAACTATAGTAATTTTAGGCTATAATCACGTGGTTCAATCTGGGAATCACTTTTGTAATTATTCAAAGGGGGTTCATGCTGTGTATTGAGATAATCCGTAAGAATCACCATAGCATTGCAAAGGAGAAGATGCTTTTCACTCTTCTTTCAAGTTACTCTATCAGCTAATTATTATTAGTGCAGCAAAATGGTTCTTGCCCAGTTTTAAATTGTGGCCTTCATTTAAAATTACCTCAGTGCAAAAGTTCCTCACAGACATAATGAGAGCCCTAGATTTAAAAATGTTTTATTAATCCTTTTATTTTATACAAATCTCCTTTTGCTTTAACTCCTGCCTTGTTTTTGTGATTATTAAGTTTACTGTTTCTCAGTTCTATTTTTATCATCTGGACTGATGACATAAAGACAGAAAATAATCTGGGAATTCACAATATATTAAGATATTTTATTATCATGAGATCTTCTTGCCAATAGTCTATGTGGAGTTTTCTGTTCTACATCTTTGACTCATTGAGCCTGCTCATCAGTCAATCCAGTCAGATAATTGTTTGGACTGATTACTTTCAAACAATTAATAGAATCGACTTCTTATATTGACTGTTGTAGAGTTCTTATCTGATATCAGTAAATTTTGTAATTCCATTTCCACAATTAAGTCAGTAACCATTCTGTTTTACTGGTGTTTAGAGGAGATTTGTACTTTGGTCATTGCTGAGGTGTTTGCAGAAGACTCTGGGTGCTTCACATGTACTGCAAGCAACAAATATGGCACGGTGTCAAGCATTGCACAGCTTGAAGTAAGAGGTAAGGGTGACTGAAAGGCCAGAAGAGTCTAGACTATGGAACAATATCCAATTTTCAATTTCTCATTGCATTTATGACCACCACCACCACCCATTTTCCTGCTGTTATCTCTTATATTCCTTAAGAAAACATGTCCTTGGTGTTTTATAAACTTCTAATATTCTTTCCAAAATGGTACTTAGATTTTTAGTTTAGGGTTTTTTTCCCCCTGTATCCTCACCATTCTTTAATGCCCCAGATTACGGTCACTGTTTTTGACAAGCATACTCATCTGGTTTGGATGCATGGCCCAGCTCACAGTGATAATCCTTCTCAGTCTTATTGAGTAAGGCTAACAGTTCAGGTCCTGTTGTTGTCCTTTCAGGAAATGAAGACCTCAGAAATAATGGGTCTCTTCACTCAGCCAATTCCACCACCAACCTGACTACTCTTGAGCAACAGCCATCCCCGCCCAACCCAGAGCCCCCTTCTGTGGAACAACCCCCCAAACCCAAACTTGAAGGAGTTCTGGTGAACCACAATGAGCCCCGGTCCAGCTCAAGGATTGGGCTCCGTGTGCACTTCAACCTACCTGAAGATGACAAAGGAAGTGAAGCATCTTCTGAGGGTGGTGTGGTGACCACCAACCAGACCAGGCCCAGTTCTTTCCCGGAGAGATTCAATGGACAGGCAGCAAAAATCCCTGAGCCTTCTTCACCCGTTAAAGAACCCCCTCCAGTTCTGGCCAAACCCAAACTGTAAGTAAAAAGTAAAATGGATGACCAAGGGTGCCCATGAGCCTCTCTGAATCTGCCGTTAAACATCATGAGGCTGAATGGGACACCTGGGTGACTCAGTTGGTTAAGCGTCCAGTCTTGATCTCAGGGTTGTGAGTTCAAGCCCTGCAATGGGCTCCGTGCTGGGTGCGGAGTCGACTTAAAAAAAAAATGGAGCTGAAAAAAGGGAATTACAGAATGAAAAGATACAATTTAAATGCTTTGCAAACCATAAATCCTTACACGCACATTAGTGTACTTGCACTACTATTCTTACTGTTAAATATTCTACCTCTAAAAAAATGTTACACCTAATGTTACCCCTAAACTAGCTGATGAAGATGTTTGTCTAACATTAGAGGCTCCAACTGAAGCACTTCTACACTCTTCTTATAAAGCCCTTTCTTGCATCTAATAATCCTTATACTCTGTAATTTCATCCTTATGGTTCCCATTTCTGCTTCAGCTAAAGCTTTTTGTAGTCATTACGGAAGAGATTTTTAGTACTTTTTTGACTGTTCTTTGCTATGGCTAGACATGCTATAGTAGCCACAGTAGGTTTCATATAATATGTGGGGATGAAAGAATGAAGAGTCGTAATTATCAGACTCACCTTGGGGCCTGATGTGGTGTCACCCTAGTCCCCTAGAGAGCCTCCATCGGAGCCACGTTGCAGTGTTTAATGTTCATCCATAATAAAGCAAACACAGAACACGATTCTACTACTGTGTTCTGTTGGATCGAAATTATAAAAATTATATTTGTAATCACATAACCCTTTAAAGGTCAACATTAAATCTATAGGAACAGTGCTCCCATCACGTGTTTCTCAGTGTGGAACACAAGATGTTCAAGTATATTCTTCTCACTATCCCATAAGGCAAAATTCTGGGCATAAAATTAAATGATATGAAGCATGCCTGTTGGAAAAACCATGTCCAAAGATGTCTCTGTCCCCTGAAAGTTCTGCTGGTCACAGGAAATAGGAATCCACTAAAGTAAAAGGAGGGAAGAGGCTACTGTAAGGAAATAGGCAGGAATGGGAACTCAAAGGCAGCCAGGTCCTGCCTGGAGAAAAATACCCCAAGCCTCTGTCCCCCACTCGCTCTCTGTCAGGAACACCTCCTTATTTCTTCTTTGCATAACCTCTGCACTCTTCCCTCTCTGAAGACGCGTCACCTCACACCTGGCCCATGATGGCATGTCCCATTCTATAATTTGTGTCGAGTTCCACTGCTAATTAAATCATTCATAGCAGCTCAGTTCCAAATACCAGCTGGTCAGGTGCAGAGGATTTATGTTTGGAGGAAAGAAGAGTCAAATGGGTCAATCAGAACTACGAAGGGCAGTGAGGTGGGGGGTTGGGGGCAGGGGGATTTCACAGAAAAGGGACTTTTGCGAACAGGTAATCCAAAACTTCCTTGGGAACTGCCTTCTTTATGGAGCCTCCTCTTACCCAGAGACCGTTCAGGGTGATTAGCTAAGTCAGTTAGGATTCAGTTTAGCTTTGTGTTGCAGAAAACCCAAATGGTGGGTTAAACACATGACAGTTTTTCTCTTAAATAAAGGAACTAGATGGACAGTCTGGGGCCATTAGAGTGGCCCCATAGTCATTGACAACCCAGGCTCTTGTCTTTCAGCTCTGCCACCTTCAGCACTGGCTTCTTCTCCGGGTCCCCCCGTGGTCCGGGATGGCTGATGGTGGGCTAGTCCTCACGTCTGATTTCAAGCTGCATTTCAGGGGCAGGCGAATGGGTAGAAGGCCTGATGTCAAACTCCATTTAAGGAGCCTTCTTAGGTCTTACCCAAAATCTTGTGCTTGTGTTTCATCAGCCAGAACTTAGTTACACTATATAGTAGCTGCAAAGGAGACAAGGAAGTGTAGTCTTTGGCTGCAGATGTTGCCTTCATGAATAGAATCAAGTTCTTTTACAAAGGGAAGAAGTAAGTAGTGAGACAGCAGCATCTGCCACATTAGACTTTGAATGAATATAATTCTTGCTCTTAAATTATGCGGTGACACGCTCTACAAATCCAGTCCTTGGCACTGTATAAGTCTTTAATCTTTTTTTGCCTTTCTTAAGTTTTCCCTTTATTGTGTCTACAGGTTTGTATTAGCAGAAGTAAGAATGCACACGTACGTGTGCACATGTACACACATCACCAGTCCTTTGTGAACCCATACGTCTAACAGCCTTTCTTACTGGTTTTGACCTCATTGGTTTTAATCCTCTAGGTTTTGTAGTACAATACATTGACTCTCTGAATAATCTTCTTGAGGGTACAATTTTCTGCTTGTTCCCTCAATTTGCCACTCACATGGAAAATAGACATAATTCTTACAGATCTTAAAACTGCAACAGAAAAAACTGTCCTTTAAAACACTGTATCATCAAAGCCTAGATAATTCAGACTTTGAAATACTCAACTTGAATTCAAGCTGTCTAGAGCAGTGATTCATCCTGGCTATACTCTCTAATGAAAGGTAGAGCTTTTAAAAAAATATTTATGCCTTCCATCCCAACTGAATCGGAATCCCTCCACAGATTATTTTAATATTCACCCAGTTTGGAAACTACTGGTCTAAAGTTGGACAGTCTGGGTTACAACCATTTATCATTCTACCCCACCCTATACACACACCGCTCCACGCCCAGAAGAACAGAATAATTAACATTTAAAGTGAGGAAAATGCAGAAAAAAATCAGCAGGTACTGGGAAAGCCTAGGTTTGGGGGACAAGTGTTTCTTTAGAGCAGTGGTTTCCAGTCCGATATGCATGGAAAACCCACCTAGAGCCTTGCTATTCATTCCCTGTGAGCTTGATAGAAATGCAGATTCTCAGATCCCACTCCAGACTTGAATCGGAAGCTGGGGGTTGGGGGCGGGGAGGGCAAAATCTGGGTTTCAACAAGCCCTCCAGAGGCTTCTGAGGCTCACTACAGTTTAAGAACCGCTGACCTACTTTTAAAAAGATAATAATAACTAGGCCTGGATCTTTTCCCAGGCCGCTTGACTCTCTGGGCAATTGTGCCTAAATCATTGAGGTTTGTTTGTCTTTTATGCTCTGTGGGTGATTCTAAAGTGTAGCCAACATGGTAGCCACCGCTAAAACCACAGCTAGAAGCCAACTGCAGAGACATGTTTACTCAGAATTAGTTATCCTAATCAGTGATGTGCTGGCAGATGTTTTAACAACGGATAAAGACGGGGAAGCCCTGATTTGTAGCATTTGCCAATTTTCTCCCACCGTGTTCTATTTCAAGCTACTAAAGAAAGGTCATTGAACTGGGAATTGGAATGAGATGTGCACAGTCTGCTCTCCAGAGCAATTGAGAGCTGATTCCAGCACACACTGCCCAAAATTTTTGTTGCCAAAACTGCTTTCAAAAGGACTTGATACACTATCCCAAGTTTGTTTTGTTGTTTTTGTCACTAAGCCTTTTTATCTAAACAGTTCAAAATCCCTAAGAGATTCCTTTGTTCCCCAGAAACCACGAGAAGCATCTTTATTATTCTGAAACTCTTAATTTTCATTCCTACAAATCTTGAAATTGACATTTGTAGTTCACAACCTAAAATCTAAAAAAGCCACCATTTTTGATTACGTATATGTTTTAGGTGATTTGATCAATTCTCATTAACAAAGTTGAGACAGTACTTATTCCTATTTTATTTATGGGGCAATCGAGGTCAAAAAAAAAATCTAGAAACTACCCAAAGCCACACAGACAACGAGTGGCAGAGCCAGGATTAGGACCTAAGTCTATCTGTCTGCAGAAACCATATTCTTGAGCATCATGCTTAAATTATGTGTTGTGGCAAAGGGGAAGACATATTCAGGTAACCCAAGAGAGCTGATAAATCTGCCTGGGTAAAAGAAAGCTTGATGTCAGCTTGAAAACTGATAAAAGAAAGGTTGGGTATAGACCTGATTTCAGAAATCTTCATGACAACAAGAAAAGAGTAGCTGAGCTTGTAGCAATTTATGGCAGGCTGTTACTTTGTATTAGAGATGTTACTGAGGATTTTAGAACTATTAGCCTTTGTAATTAATTTTCCCTTTCTTCATTCTTTCATTGCACTTTATACCTTCATTATTAAAGCAGTGAGTAAGTTTCACACTTTCTCTTCACTAACCAGTGGTTATTTATGTTGTATGTATGTATAGTAAGATTTTTGATCCCTGAATAGCTCATGTTATCTCAGTCCTATATATCTCTCCTACAGTGCCTAGCAAAGTTAACACAGAAGATTCGATAAAAGTTCGTCGAATAATGGCATTGACACCTGGTGTAATGAATAAGCAAATGCAAACTGCTGTTTCAAATCCCTTGTGAGACAAGACGAATGAAATAAGAAACAAACAAACAAAAACCAATCTTGTTCAAGCAAAAAGAGACATTATTCTCAAATGAATGCTTCCAGAAACTTAGATAATCAAAACAATTTGACACTGTATTTCACATATCATTATGTTTAAGGTTTGTGACCCTCTCTAATCTGATATATTTCATTGAATGATAAGGGCTACCATGCCACTGGAAGTCTTACTTAAAATAAAAAGCTTGTTTTTATTTGTTTATATTCAATAGGAACTGAAAGAAAATAAGAATCAGTCAATGCCAAATGACTTCCTGCCCCTTTTTATCATCCTTATATTCCTAAGATTACTTACTTGTCATATACTACTTTTTCTATTTCCATAGCCACAAGAAAAGGTTTCTGGAAAATCGTAAGACTAAAATTTGCATAGACTACTCTGTACCAAAGTATCCTGAAAACCGTATAGCATTGTCTTCAGCCTATAGCAACCACAGAATGTGACCTGACAAATATGAAATCCATTAAAACTCTAAAGATTTTTGTATTTTCATGCCATTAGGAAAGTTAACACTAGCAGAAACAATATTAATTGTATATATTTTATATTTTTCTAAGGATAATCTAACAAAGATATTTCTGCTTCTCTGATTGCTGAATCTTTCATCTATGATGAAACTGAAAGATTTAATTAATCTTTAACTATATTAATTTATTCTCTCAGCTTAAACACTTCGAAAAAGTAGAGAGAGAGAAAAGTTACTGTACCAAGTGGCTAATACTTCTGAATTCTTAGTTTAACTCAAAACAAGAATTTTTATCGACAAAGAAGGATTGCATATTATATAACCATTTGACAATATAAAGGGGCTCTATTTTGTGAAGTTACTTTGCCATATACTGTGATCAGAAATGTTAATGAAAAGAAGGAGAAAGGTCTTAAACCCCCAGAATTAAGAAAAATCAAGGTTCGGGACACCTGGGTGGCTTAGTCATTAAGTGTCTGCCTGCGGCTCGGGTCATGACTTCAGGGTCCTGGGATCAAGCCGCACATCGGGCTCCCTGCTCGCCAGGAAGCATGCTTCTCCCTCTCCCACTCCCCCTGCTTCTGTTTCCTCTCTAACTGTGTCTCTCTCTATCAAATAAATAAGTAAATAAGTAAAATATTAAAAAAAAAAGAAGAAAATCCAGATTTGGAGAACCTCCTCGTTTAACTTTATTACTATTGGTATTGAGTTTCCTAATGCTATGAAAATATCAAATCTCTCATTTTTAATAGAACTCATGTTCAACAGATCACCTTCTATGTTCCAAAAGCAACCTATGTTTCCGAAGAACATAAAACCATGGTAGATTTGAAACACCACAGTCTTCCTTATGGATCTTACTGTAGTTACTCATTTGAGAGTAAATTCTTCTAAACAGAAATATTTAGCAGCCCTGATAACTTTATGCATATAAGATTTTTAGAGATTTACACTTCCCATTTTCTTGCTTAAAAAATAGGGGCACCTGGGTGGCTTAGTCCTTAAGCATCTGCCTTTGGCTCAGGTCATGATCCTGGGGTCCTGGGATCAAGCCCTGCATCAGGCTCCCTGCTCAGTGGGAAGCCTGCTTCTCCCTCTCCCACTCCCCTTGCTTGTGTTCTCTCTCTCTCTCTCTCTCTCTCTCTCTGTGTCAAATAAATAAATAAAATATTTAAAAAACAAAAATAGTAAGCAGGGGCACCTGGGTGGCTCAGTCAGTTGAGCATCCGACTCTTGACTTTGGCTGAGGTCGAGATCTTGGGGTCATGGGACTGACCCCCGCATAGGGCTTACTCTGCGTTTAGTGGAGTCTGTTTCTCTCCCTCTTACCTTCCCCCCTGCCCCTCCCTCCATGCTTGCTTGCTCTCTCTCACTCTCTCTCTCTCTCTCAAATAAATAAATCTTTAAAAAAAATACTAATTAACCATTTTGTTAAGATAAATTAAATACACTGTGGGCAAATCACAGAATGCTTCTGTGACTCAGCTTCCTAAAAAAGAAGAAAGTACTCTCAGCTTGATCTTTCCCCTCTTAGGAGCAAGAAAGATCTAAGGCAATGTTTCTAATTAGGGTGGCCATGTCATCTACTATTCAAATCATGACATTTTTGAGAGTAAAAAAAGCACCAGGAAAACAGGCATAAACCAAGAGTGCCCAGAAGTACTGAGACATGTGGTCACCTTATCTATAACACTTTGTTGTCAAGAGAGGATGAGAAACACCAAGACACAACCAGCGGCTTCCTTGAGCTTGACTTTAAAATGAGGCAGAATGAAGAATCCTTCCACTCAGTTCCTTCCATGGGTATGTAGCTCCCTGCCTTCCGTCCCAAAACAGATACAGTCCGCTCCTGTCAGAACTCAGGCCTTCCCAACAGAGGACCATTGTTTCTATTCCTTCTTTCTAATTCACAAACATTCTAAAATTGTGCTGCCATGTTTCAAGGTCACAACACAACGAATACAAGGTGAACGATGCCTCGGGGAGTGGAGCGTTGTGGCGGCTTTCCCCCTTCTTCCGGACAGGAAGACAGATTTAGAAAGGAGAAACAGCTCGGGAGGAATCGATTAGCTCATTTCTGGCAACTCTGGTTGTGTGCTCTGAGTCCGCACAGCACTGTAAACAGCCCGTCTCTGCGTCTTCTGACAGGTCAGGCCGATGGTGACGGATTTGCCCCTCTCTCTCCCCACTGTCTTGTGTAGGGATTCCAGCCAGCTACAACAGCTCCACAACCAAGTCTTACTGGAACAACAGCAGCTGCAAAGCCCATCTCCTTCGTCCCCGAAGGACTTTCCTTTCAACATGAGCGTTCTGAGCTCCACTGCCTCCCCGGCGGTGACCATGCCAAGCAAGCCGGTGAAGGCTCCTTCATCACAGACTTTCAGCTCGGCCCGGCCCAAGCATCTCTTCCCCTCTCCAAACACCGCCGCAGCGCCTGGGTCCCCGTCCAGCTCTCCAGGGTTCACCCCGAGCAGCACGCCTCACACCATCCAGAGGACGGTGAGCAAAGAGAGCCTCTTAGTTTCTCACCCCTCCGCGCCAGCCAGATCTCCAGGAGGAGCTTCCGTCCCAGACGAGCCGCCCCCTCCGGCTCCCGTAGAGTCAGCGCCACCGCCACTCACGTTTGCCGTCGCCAGTGGAAGCCAGTTTCAGCCCCGCTGTGTTTCCCCAGCTCCTGTCTCTCCCACCAGCCGGATTCAGAACCCAGTGGCTTTCCTCAGCTCCGTTCTGCCTTCTCTCCCTGCCATCCCACCCACCAATGCCATGGGGCTGCCCAGAAGCGCACCGTCTGTGTAAGTGTCGTTAAGATTTCTCACGTAAAAGATGTGGCTTCAGAAAGGACATACGTGCAATAGCTTGATGTGGGACAGGACTCCCATTTAGTGGATTCCGAGATAATCCTGTCTCCGAGGCACTAAAGGGATATTGAACACCTTACAGCAAAGGGCATGATTATTTTATGTAAGTTCTAATAATTTAGATATTGAAAACACCTCTACAGACACAGAGTCTCTGTGCAGTGCTCAACTTTGGTACCCGAGCTGCCCTCCCTAAGTGCCTGATGACTCCTAGTGTCCTAGGAGTTACTAGTGTCCACTAGTGTCCTAGTAGCCATTTCAGCCACTCTGATTTCTAGGCTTTCGGACACTGGAAAGGGTTTCTCATGGGTGTGTCAGGTGTGAATTTGTTTTACAGGCCATCCCAGGGACTAATGAAGAGAAACACAAAGTCTCCCCAACCGGTGAATGATGATTACATCCGTGAAACTAAGAATGCCGTCATTCAAGACTTGGGGAAAAAAATGAATTTCAGTGATGCCAGATCAAACCAGCAGGTAAGATTGTTGCACTCAATGGTTTATTGGAATTTCACGATAAGAAATATCATTTCACTTAATTTAGTCCTTGGATGGTCAAGTCACCAGACCTCAGTGAGCCTGACCCTACACTTTTAGAACTTAGAGCTTAGATTAACCAAGGGTCATATAGGAAACTCATCCACATGGATCTACAGTTCTTGATTACCTTGGTTGTTAATTCTGTTTAGCTGTTTATATGTGTTTACAGAGAATAGGATATGTTAAAGAAAGAGAAGGACTAACTAGTTTGTTGGCCATTCCCGCAATCCTCAGCTCAGTATAGGCAAACACCATCACATCTTTGAAATACTGCAATATATGAGAAGATCTAGACTTAAAGGAATGCTGGGACACCATGCTGTCCTTTATCTGACTCCTACAATCTAACCTGCTCGCAGTCCGTTCACCAGTTCCTCTCACTCGTTACATTACCTTGAATCATGTGAAATAGCCATCAACAGTCAATATCCTGTGATTCAACTCATACAACTCCTGGCTTACTAGTAAGTGCTCACACTGAAGGAGAAAAAGGAAAGCCATAGGTGAGGATCAAATAAAAGAAAAAGAGACTGAGTATTTTGTTATTTGAGCCATTTATTTTTGCATTTCATAATGTGGTTATTTTTTAAATGTAAGTTTACATTTTAATAACCTAACTCTTGGTTTATTTCCCAAGGTGGGAACTGGTAAAAATCTATTTTGAAACATAACATTAGATTTCAGGCAAAACTAGATGCCAAGTATTGTAGAACTCGTGGCATAAGTGATCCCTGGAAACGAGGCTCCAGATTTCCCCGACCATAGGCTGCTTTCCTTTGTTTCTGTCTTTTACCTCCAGGGGAGCCGTGGCTATACAGTATTTTACAGTAGGGTCTTTTGAAAATATGTTGCTTAAAATCTTTTAAAACTTGGCTTTAAATTATTGAACTGAAGAGGAACATTTAAGCTTCCTATAATTGAGTACACTTTTCACATATTATTTCACCAAATTGTGTATGTTTCTGGCAGACAAATGCCAGGACAACTATCCTTCTCCCTTCCTTCTTCTAGATCGAGAAACAGGGGCACAGTTGTCAAACTGTCTGTGGTGGAATTAGAACTACAGCCCTGGTCTCCGGGACACTTTGCATTTTTCCCGATACTCTGCAGCTTTTTTCGGTTTTATGACAATTACCTTTAAGCTTCCATAAATGTTGCTCTGTCTGATGCAGATTTGCTTTCCTATAATACTGTCATCACATTTGTGGTTTTTAATCCTTCTAAGTGTCGCTGAAATCAGAGCTGTGTTCAGCCTATGTCTTTTGCAAGTCAGAGAGGGAGCAATTGGGACCCTGTAAAAATAATACCAGGTTAGCACACAAGCCGTGTGATGTAACTTTCATGGTTACTCTGTAGGTAGATCCATGCTAATCCCCTGCCCAGTTCATGGCAAAGTAGGATTTTTCTCCTGAAATACTGAAATATGTGAACATGAACTTCTATGAGTTGAGTGTCATAAACCTGATAGAGCTCATTATTAACTCCAGGGCCAATAGCAGGGACTAGGAGCAGTTTCAAAAAGCGTCTTAATACTCTCCATTTGAATATCTGTGACATGCATCAGTGTTCTCCTGAGAATCATTATTCTGGGAATCGCTATGGTGGTTTGCTTACAGAATTGGCTCTAGACTAAGTTCTATGCCATGGGTAAGAAAACCAAGCTGCATAAGTGGAATTCAGGAAACTAAGGATCTGTCTAAGATGGAAAGTTTACATTAGGTTCGTAGATGTTGATACTGATTAAGTTTTAAGGAATAAAATGATGACCACATTATAATACTGCCTCATCATGGTTGCCTTAGGAGATGATAGTGAAGATGTTGTGAAGAACTGTCTAAAATGTATTGTGGCCTGTTGGCAAAGTTAGAAGAAGAAAATTTGCTTGGGAAAGTGGAAAAGCAATCATAAAGAAACACTTGCATGTTGATAGTCATCCATATCTGCAGTCTGGGGACACAGGAATCAAAATGATCCATTTTCTCATTCCCATATTAGGCTGCCCATATGATGGGGAAGCAAATGATTTCTTCTGAAGAGTGTGCATTTGTTTTTGTTTTATTTTGCTTTGAAAACTTTTAAGTCCAAAAGCTGGACTCTCTGGCCCTATTTTACTCCTAGCCAATGAAGAACAGCAACCTCTTAGAACAAGTATGCGGTCTAGCCTTATCTCATTATGCTGAGCATGAAAAATAAATCAGAGGCCCTTAATCAATGAATATTTACTATAGACAATTTCCTCCCCAGAACTCATCTCTTAAATTAATGTTTTAGAAATGGGTTTTCTTTGACATATCTACCACTTTGCCTTTCCCTATTGTATTATTTCAGCATTTACCTTCTAACTCATTTTATATAACATTTCTAAGTAACAATCAGCATTTGCTTATTGATTCTTAGGACATTGTTGTGACACAAAGGTGCCATCCTTTCAGATGTTCATATTTATTAAAATGGTTAGCTTTCTAAACTGACAGTGATGTTTCTTTGAGTTGGGGATAAGCTAAGAGAGGTGCCCAGACTCTAGATTTTAGGCTGCATCATTTCTTATTTTGAAGTATCATTCACCGCCAGTGGAACTTCAGTGGACATCAACAAAATGTAAATGGTTTAGGATAGTAAGGTGAATCTGAAAGGTCAAAGGAACCCAGGATCACAAAATGTAATAATGAAGGTTTCATGACCAACGACTTTAATTCACACATGACTTAATGTGATTTTCTGCACCCAGTAAATATTTGGTGACTGTTAATTTCTAAACACACACACACACACACACACACACACACACACACACACACACACACACACACACACACACCCTTATTTCAGCTTTCCTCCTTGACCTCATTTCTCTGGAAACCTTCTCATCTCTTTATTCCTGCTCCTTCCCCCAACACGCTTTTTAAAAAATACTTCTTTAAAACTCTCTGTGGTTCCCAGATACTGCCATGCATGAGAAAAGAAAAAAATATGCACCAAATTCTTGCTATGCTTTTTGTTCCTCTAATCTTCTTCTCTAAGCTGCTTAGTCATTTCTTCTATCTAAAGCATACCTCTTTCATCTCTTGCTATGAACTCTTTATGAAAATCCTATTTTGTGAGCCTTGCCATTCATTCCTTTTCTAATAAGAACTCCACACAGCCATTGACCTTAGATTGTTTACCTTGAGCATTGTAGAACCTTGGGATGGTGAAGTGTCCCTATGCCATCTGCCGTGGACCCAAACACGATGCACTGGTCACAGTCTCCCTGGGAACTGGAATTGCTGGGTGTCTTAATCATCGCTGCACCCCTATTGTGTTTGGCACAGAGTAGGTGTTCAGTAAATATTTGCTGAATTAGCACACGACTATGGGATTTATATTAGTTTCAGATAAGATAATGAAACTTTTGACCAAATAGAAAATTTTGGATTTGAGGCCTATCTATGGAAAATATCTCACTTGCATGTATAGATTCTGATTATGCCTAATTGTGGATACTACCCTATGATAATAATCCATTTCAATCAATAGATTAAAAGATGAAAACACTGAAATTAAGCAAAACTCTGGTGCTAACTGAATGTCAGCTTCACACAGAAAAACATTCTCTCCCTTGACCACAGACATTACTTACAAGCAGCTAATGCAGAAACTGCTGCTTTTACTCATGAAGGGATAAGGCAAAGGGAAATGGAGAATGCAACATAAACTCAGTCCTGGAAATTCAAAGTCTGTGTCTACCAACAGTGGATCAGTAGTACAACCTTTGTGCAGAACAGTGCAGAAAGCACTTAAATTTAACATAAACATATTGCTTTTGTTTGCAAATTTCTTTACAAAGTCTGAGTCCCATCAGTCATAACTTGGTATGATAATCTTGATTTATATGTAATGAGAGTAGTTATCCTTGGAATAACCAACTCTTAGTTGCAAAGCACTATAAAAAGACATCAATTCTTGCTTTGGGGATAGTATACATCTTTGGTTACAGCTCAGAAGTAAAGATGCCATGCTTTGTTTTTTGTTATCGTTTTTTAAGATTTTATTTATTTATTTGAGAGACAGAGAGAGAGAGTGAGAGAGAGCATGAGAGGGGAGAAGGTCAGAGGGAGAAGCAGACTCCCCATGGAGCTGGGAGCCTGATGTGGGACTCAGTCTTGGGACTCCAGGATCATGACCTGAGCCGAAGGCAGTTGCTTAACCAACTGAGCCACCCAGGTGCCCAAAGATTCAGTGCTTTAACAACAAGCCACGTACCCCTGCCATACAACTTCATAGTTTCCTTGTTCCTGTTTCAGATTGCACAAATATTTTATGAAATCTTTCATGAAAATTCCTTGATCTACAGTATTCATGTTTTGTTGCTCACTTGCAGTTTATACATTACATACCCGGTTATATACATTAAACAAAAATGTCTAAAAAAATTTTTTTTCTCCCAGAATCCCTTTCAATTTATTCCATGGGACTATTTCTTTTCCAGCTCCTGGCGGTCTCAAATATAAGGCAATCTTAAAACAGTTTTGGTCACATTAAGTTCATTTAAGGTTCTAGGGTAACTTTGTTACAAAATACAATCTTGATCCAGTAGTACAAGAGTTCCAGTTCTTGTAGTAACCAACGCTCCAATCCTTTTTCAAATGTAAGACCCCCCCACACACACACACAAACACCCCTATCCATACCCCACACCGCAGGGACTGTAACAAATGGTGAACCTCAAGCCAGGAAGGGAAGTGTGACCAGCTACTCTCTTTTGTGCTCCCTCTTCCCCCACTTTCTTAACTGCTGTTTCTCACTCCCTTTCCCAGCCATGGAGAGACGAAAACTGACTCCACAGTGGCTTTGTCTTGTATGTGGCCCACGTGTGCATGACGGGACCCATCACAGGTCCTCTGCCCTGACACAGTGCAGGAGGGAACGTTACTCAAAGTAGCCTTTAGCTTGCCCACTGACAAAAAGCTGCCTCACGCCTCACTCTAGCTTTTTTAGGCAGGAGTCAGATACTAACGCACTATAGAAAACAAAACAAGTTTTCCTAATGGGTCCGTTTATTTTTTAATTTTAATTTTTATTTTATTTTATTAACATATAATGTATTATTTGCTTCAGGGATATAGGTCTCTGGGAATCATCAGTCTTACACAATTCACAGCACTCACCATAGCACATACCTTCTCCAATGTCCATCACCCAGCCACCTCATCCCTCCCCCCGACTCCCCAGTAACCCTCAGTTTGTTTCCTGAGATTAAGAGTCTCCTATGGTTTGTCTCCCTCCCTGGTCCCATCTTGTTTCATTTTTCCCCTCCCTTCCCCCATGCTCCCCCCCACCCTGCCTCTCAAATTCCTCATATCAGAGAGATCATGAANCCCACCCTGCCCCTCAAGTTCCTCATATCAGAGAGATCATATGATAATTGTCTTTCTCTGATTGACTTATTTCGCTTAGCATAATACCCTCTAGTTCCATCCACGTTGTTGCAAATGGCAAGATTTCATTTTTTTGGTGANTGTATATATATACCACATCTTCTTTATCCATTCATCTGTTGATGGACATCTAGGTTCTTTCCATAGTTTGGCTATTATGGACATTGCTGCTATAAACATTAGGGTGTACGTACCCCTTTGGATCACTACATTTGTTTCTCTAGGGAAAATACCCAGTAGTGCGGTTGCTGGGTCATAGTGTAGCTCTATTTTCAACTTTTTGAGGAACCTCCATACTGTTTTCCAGAGTGGCTGCACCAGCTTGCATTCCCACCAACAGTGTAGGAGGGTTCCCCTTTCTCCGCATTCCTGCNTGACTTGTTGATTTTAGCCATTCTGACGGGTGTGAGGTGGTATCTCACTGAGGTTTTGATTTGTATTTCCCTGATGCCAAGTGATGCTGAGCACTTTTTCATGTGTCTGTTGGTCATTTGGATGTTTTCTCTGCAGAAATATCTGTTCATGTCTTCTGCCCATTTCTTGACTGGGTTATTTGTTTTATGGGTGTTGAGTTTGAAAAGTTCTTTATAGATTTTGGATACTAGCCCTTTATCTGATATGTTATTTGAAAATATCTACGCCTNTTTATCTGATATGTCATTTGCAAATATCTTCTCCCATTCTGTCAGTTGTCTTTTGGTTTTGTTGACTGTTTCCTTTGCTGTGCAAAAGCTTTTTATCTTGATGAATTCCCAGTAGTTCATTTTTGCCCTTGCTTCCCTTGCCTTTGCCGATGTTTCTACAAAGAAGTTGCTGTGGCCAAANTTTTGATGGATTCCTTTCTCACATTGAGGTCTTTCATCCATCTTGAGTCTATTTTTGTGTGTGGTGTAAGGAAATGATCCAGTTTCGTTTTTCTGCATGTTGACTCTCCAATTTTCCCAACACCATTTGTTGAAGAGACTGTCTTTTTTCCACTGCATNTTTGTCGAAGATTAGTTGACCATAGAGTTGAGGGTCCATTTTTGGGTTCTCTATTCTGTTCCACTGGTCTATGTGTCTGTTTTTGTGCCAGTACCATACTGTCTTGATGATTATAGCTTTGTAATAGAGCTTGAAGTCTGGGATTGTGATGCCGCCAACTTCAGTTTTCTTTTTCAACATTCCTCTGGCTATTTGGGGTCTTTTATGGTTCCATACACATTTTAGGATTATTTATTCCATTTCTTTGAAAAAATTGATGGTATTTTGATAAGGNTGATGGGGATTGCATTAAATGTGTAGATTGCTCTAGGTAGCATAGACATTTTCACAATATTTATTCTACCCATCCATGAGCATGGAATGTTTTTCCACTTCTTTGTGTCTTCCTCAATTTCTTTCATGAGTACTTTATAGTTTTCTGAGTACACATTCTTTGCCTCTTTGGTTAGGTTTATTCCTAGGTATTTTATGGTTTTGGGTGCAATTATCAATGGGATCGATTCCTTAATTTCTCTCTCTTCTGTCTTGCTGTTGGTGTATAGAAATGCAACTGATCTGTGTATTGATTTTATATCCTGACACTTTACTGAATTCCTGTATAAGTTCTTGCAGTTTTGGAGTGGAGTCTTTTGGGTTTTCCACATAAAGTATCACATCATCTCTNTTTGGGTTTTCCACATAAAGTATCATATCATCTGCAAAGAGTGAGAGTTTGACTTCTTCCTTGCCAATTTGGATGCCTTTTATTTCTTTTTGTTGTCTGATTGCTGAGGCTAGGACCTCTAGTCCTATGTTGAATAGCAGTGGCGATAGTGGACAGCCCTGCCATGTTCCTGACCTCAGGGGAAAAGCTCTCAGTTTTTCCCCATTGAGAATGATATTTGCTGTGGGTTTTTCATAGATGGGTTTATGATATTGAGGTATGTATCCTTTATCCCTACACTGTGAAGAGTTTTGGTCAAGAAAGGATGTTGTATTTTGTTAAATGCTTTTTCAGCATCTATTGAGAGGATCATATGGCTCTTGTTCTTTTATTAATGTACTGTATCACACTGATTGATTTACAGATGTTGAACCAATCTTGCAGCCCAGGAATAAATCCCATTTTGTCGTGGTGAATAATCCTTTTCATGTCCTGTTGGATCCCATTGGCTAGTATTTTGGTGAGAATTTTTGCACCCATGTTCATCAAGGATATTGGTCTGTAATTCTCTTTTTTGATGGGGTCTTTGTCTGGTTTGGGATCAAGGTAATGCTGGCCTCATAAAATGAGTTTGGAAGTTTTCCTTCCATTTCTATTTTTTGGAACAGTTTCAGGAGAATAGGTATTAATTCTTCTTTAAATGTTTAAATGAATTCCCCTGGGAAGCCGTCTGGCCCTGGGCTCTTGTTTATTGGGAGATTTTTAATTAATATTTCAATCTCCTTACTGGTTTTGGGTCTGTTCAGGTTTTCTATTTCTTCCTGGTTCACTTTTGGTAGTTTATATGTCTCTAGTAATGCATCCATTTCTTCCAGATTGTCAAATTTGCTGGTGTATAGTTGCTGATAATATGGTCTTATAATTGTTTGTATTTCTTTGGCGTTGGTTGTGATCTCTCCTCTTTCACTCATTATTTTATTAGTTTGAGTTCTTTCTCTTTTGTTTTTGATAAGTCTGGCCAGGGGGTTATCAATCTTATTAATTCTTACAAAGAACCAGCTCCTAGTTTCATTGATATGTTCCACTATTCTTTTGGTTTCTATTTCATTGATTTCTGCTCTGATTTTTATTATTTCTCTTCTCCTGCTGGGATTAGGTTTTCTTTGCTGTTCTTTCTCCAGCTCCTTTAGGTGTAGGGTTAGGTTGTGTACTTGAGACCTTTCTTATTTCTTGAGAAAGGCTTCTATTGCTATATACTTTCCTCCCAGGACCACCTTTGCTGTGTCCCAAAGATTTTGAACAGTTGTATTTTCATTTTCATTTATTTCCATGAATTTTTTAAATTCTTCTTTAGTTTCCTGGTTGACCCATTCATTCTTTAGTAGGATGTTCTTTAGCCTCCACGTATTTGAGTTCTTTCCAACTTTCCTCTTGTGGTTGAGTTCTAGTTTCAAAGCATTGTGATCTGAAAATATGCAGGGAATGATCCTAATCTTTTGGTACCAGTTTAGACCTGATTCGTGACCCAGGATGTAATCTATTCTGGAGAACGTTCCATGTGTACTAGAGAAGAATATGTATTCTGCTGCTTTTGGATGGAATGTTCTGAATATATCTGTGATGTCCATCTGGTCCAGTGTGTCATTTAAAGCCTTTATTTCCTTGTTGATCTTTTGCTTAGATGATCTGTCCATTTCCATGATGGGCATATTAAAGTCCCCTACTATTTTGTATTATTGTCAATGTGTTTCTTTGATTTTGTTATTAGTTGGTTTATATAATTGGCTGCTCCCGTGTTAGGGGCATAGATATTTAAAATTGTTAGACCTTCTTGTGGACAGTCTCTTTAAGTATGATATAGTGTCCTTCCTCATCTCTTATTATAGTCTTTAGCTTAAAATCTAATTTATCCAATATAATGATTGCCACCCCAGCTTTCTTTTGATATCCATTAACGTGGTAAATTGTTTTTCACCCCCTCACTTTAAATCTAGAGGTGTCTTTGGGTCTAAAATGAGTTTCTTGTAGATAGCATATTGATGGGTCTTGTTCTTTTTAACCATTCTGATACCCTGTGTCTTTTGACTGGGGCATTTAGCCCATTTACATTCAGGGTAACTATTGAAAGATATAAATTTAGTGCCATTGCATTTCCTGTAAAGTGACTGTTACTGTATATTGTTTCTGTTCCTTTCTGGTCTGTTACTTTTAGGCTCTCTCTTTGTTTAGATGACCCCTTTCAATATTTCCTGTAGGGCTGGTTTTGTGTTTGCAAATTCTTTTAGTTTTTGTTTGTCCTGGAAGCTTTTTATCTCTCTATTTTCTTTCTTTC
Organism: Ailurus styani; assembly: GCA_002007465.1. Lineage (NCBI taxonomy): Eukaryota > Metazoa > Chordata > Mammalia > Carnivora > Ailuridae > Ailurus > Ailurus styani. The sequence continues at coordinate 6,445,105 of LNAC01000047.1, read as the reverse complement.
TTTCTTTTTTTAATTTTATTTTTATTATTTGCCCAAGGGGTACAGGTCTGTGAATCATCAGGCTTACATCTTTCACAGCATTCACCAAAGCACAAACCCTCCCCAGTGTCCATAACCCATCCACCCTATCCCTACCCTCCCACCCCCCAGTAACCCTCAGTTTCTCTTTCTATTTTCAATGACAGCCTAACTGGATACAGTATTCTTGGCTGCATATTTTTCTCATTCAGTGATCTGAATACATCATGCCAGTCCTTTCAGGCCTGCCAGGTTTCTGTGGATAGGTCTGCTGCCAATCTAATATTTCTAATGTTGTAGGTTTCAGACCACTTGTCCCAAGCTGTTTTCAGGATTTTCTCTTTGTCACTGAGACTTTAAGTTTTACTCTTTGGTGACATCTACTCTTAGATGACAGGGTGCTATTTTTATTGATTTTGAGGGGGGTTCTTGGTGCCTCATGGGTTTTGATGCTTGTTCCCTTTGCCAAATTAGGAAAATTCTCTGCTATAATTTGCTCCAATATACCTTCTGCCCCCCTATCTCTTCTTCTTTTGGGATCTCAATTATTCTAATATTGTTTGGTCTTCTGGTATCACTTATCTCTAGAATTCTCTCCTCGTGGTCCAGTAGTTGTTTATCTCTCTCTTTTCCTCGGCTTCTTTATTCGCCATCATTTGGTCTTCTATATCACTAATTCTTTCTTCTGCCTCATTTATCCTAGTAGTAAGAGCCTCCATTATTGATTGCACCTCATTAATAGCTTTTTTGATTTCAACTTTGCTAGATTTAGTTCTTTTGTTTCTCCAGAAACTGATTTTATTTCTCCAGAAAGGGACTCTCTTGTATCTTCCATGCTTTTTTTAAGCCCAGCTAGCACCTTGACAATTGTCATTCTGAACTCTAGTTCTGACATCTTCCTAATGTCCATATTGATTAGGTCCCTAGCCATCTGTACTGCCTCTTGTTCTTTTTTTTTGACGTGAGTTTTTTCACCTTGTCATTTTATCCAAATAAGAATAGATGAATGAGAGAACGAAATGCTAAAAGGGTAGCAACAACCCCAGAAAAATATACACTAACTAAATCAGAAGAGACCTAAAACCAGGGGGAGAAGAAGGGGGGGATATATAACACATTAGACTGGCAAATAGAACAGGGCCACACATTTGATTTTGGGTCTATTTTGGTCTGTTAGAAGAAACTGCCTCCCAAAATTTTAAAGAAAGAAAAACTTATATATATACAAAAATAAGGGTATACACAATGAAGGGATGGAATATGACTGTAAAGATGAAAATTTTAAAAAATTCTAAAAAAGGAATTGATGAGATAAGAAGTTGGTTGAAAAATAAAAAAAAAAGAAGAAGAAGAAGAAAGAATGTGATCAGGCTGGAAACTAGAACAAAGCCATGAGCTAGGTTTACAGTATATTTTGATCTGTTAGAAGGAACTATATCCCAAAATTTTAAAGAAAGAAAAACCTATATGTATACAAAAAATAAGATTAAATACAATGAAGGGATGGAATATGACTATAACAATAAAATTTAAAAAGATTTTTTAAAAGGTATTGATAAGATAAAATAGTTTAAAAAGGTTAAAATAGGAAAGAGGAAAAATTTTTAAAAATAGAATAAGAAAAAATAAAATTAAAAAATTTAACTTTGAAAGACTAAAGAATCATGGGAAAAGAGCCATGAATTCTATGTGTTGCATTCCTCTAGCTCCAGAGTTCCGCAGTTCTCATTGATCAGTAAACTTGGTCTTGGCTGAATATTCCTGCTAATCATTTGGGGGAGGGGCCTGTTGCAGTGATTCTCAAGTGTCTTTGCCAGAGGTGGAATTGCACCACCCTTTCCAGGGACCAGGCTAAGTAATGTGCTCGGTTTCCCTCTCAGTAGCTTTTGTTTCCTGAACGCTTTCTGTACAGCTTTGGAGGACAGGAATGAAAATGGCGGCCTCCCAATCTCCCGCCCTGTAGGAGCTGAGAGCTTGGGGCCCCACTCCTCAGTGTGCCATCCGAGAAAAGCAGTCAATCCCTCCCATCTCCCTAGTCTCAGGCTGCACTCTGAGCTCATCCAGACTGTGCCCGAGTGTTTCTATCTCTGGCGCATGGCCCATTTGGAGTCTCCAAACCCAGCGGATTCCTGCAGCCGCTCCCACGCTGCTCCTCCTAGAGGAGGAAGGAGGGAGTCTCTCTGGATCTGCCACTTGTGGGGTCCCTGCCCAAAGAATAGTGGCCCGACTGCACCTTGGATCACAATTTAAGGTAACCCCAAGCTGAGAGCCCACTCCTTAGCTCCATCTCTGCAGCCAGCTTCCCCGCTCCAATGCCTGGGAGCTCTGCCACACTCAGACACCTCTGGTCTTTCTGTGACATCACGGGTCCTGAGACTACACTGTCCCTGCAAGGGCTCCAACCCCCGCTTAGCCTCTGGAGCGATGTCCCTCAAAGGAGCAGACTTCTACAAGATCCCATTTTGTGCTCCACTGCTCTACCGCTTGCCAGGAGCCGGCCCCTCCTCCCACAGGTTATCTTCCCATATAGCACCTCAGATTCACTTCTCCGCATGTCCTACCTTCCAGAACATGGTCGTTTTTCTGTTCCGGGAATTGCTGCTCTTCTCTTCATTCTCCTGTTGAATTTGTAGGTGTTCAGAATGGTTTGATAACTATTAGCTGAACTCCTAGGACCCCATGATATTTAGGTCTCCTACTCCTCCACCATCTTGCTTGTAGTTCCCCAATGGGTCCATTTAATCTCCCTCACTGAGCTTGAAGTGAAGGCAGGTACCCTTGGGGTAGAGGAAGAGGTAGGAGATGCTGAGACACAATAACTCCAAAGTCCTCTCACTGGATCTTCTGCCCTCCAGCTCCTTGTATCTCTGGTGGAGGTGAGGGGTTTAAATGGTCTAGCCTGTCTGTAAGCAACTGCTTTGAAATTTCTGGAGAATAATTTGTCTGTCAACTCCCTTGTTTTCTGATATCTAGCCCATCTTGGTACCTCAATAAAAACTTCCAATTAAGGGACACCTCATTTGGTTGGGCATCTGCCTTTGGCTCAGGTCGTTATCCGAGGGTCCTGGGATCGAGCCCCACATTGGGCTCCTTGCTCAGCAGAAAGCCTGCTTCTCTCTCTCCCTCTGCCTGCTGCTCTGCCTACTTGTGCTCTCTTTCTCTCTGTGTCAAATAATAAATAAATAAAATCTTAAAAAAAAAACTTCCAATTAAGATCTGGTTGCAACTGTATCCTCAGTACATAGTTATCAGTAGTATTTTTTAAATAACTCATTGAATGTTCTGTTTCTATCACCTCTCAATTTGTCGTACTGATAAAATAATAAATATATAACCAATATGCCTACATTTATAGTAAAAAAAAGTATACATATTTTCATCATATTGCTTCTGTAGTTCCTTGGATCAAATCAATTCAAACATTTATAAATTCCATAAAATCAGACCCCAAGTTGGTAAAATCAAGTTTGGAATACATGGAGACAATGTGATATTTATATTCTCAGGCAGACACGGCCTCATATATATCATCCACTGTGTTCTTGAAGGTTAGGTGTAATCATAACTTACCACTCGGTACAAAACACTTCTTTGGGAAAATTACTTCATACTTTCAAAATAGAATTTCAGGAATTCATCTCTCCCTATAATAACTCTGACAATGTATTTAGCCAGGAAGTTACCAGCCCCTCTAGGTCAGGCAATAAGAGAAGCTTGGGGGAAGTGTCTTTAATTTAGACCAAGGACTCCATTAGAACAATGGCTAGAGCTGGTATGAAATGGACTAGGAGTTTGGGGACTTAAATGAGACAAGATGAGAAGCTAGAAAAGGCTAAGCCCTCCTGCCACCCTCACAAAAACTCTGGTGTTTCCTGAACCCTAGGATCTGTGTATGATGTTTGAGAACTATGTGAATTACTCTGTTTGGATGTAATTTTTAAAATAATAAAGCTTCTATTTAATAACTACCTCATGCAGTAAGGGAATAAAATGACTCACTGGTTTTACTCTTAAATAGCCCAGAAAATAAACAAATGTATTAAAAAGAAAAACAATATATATTCAGAAGCATAAATGCAATTCAAGAAAGAAGAAATATACATTCTTCATGTGATTTTAAACTGGCAAGACCAAGAAATATTTCAAATTTGAGGGGGCATTTATTGTATTTGTGGAAAACATACTCATTGTGAAGTATTAGATTGAATCATATGAAATTCTACATTTTTCTACATTTTCTACATTCTACAAAAATGTCAGTTTCATATAATTCAACCTAATAGGTATATAGTTAGAAGCTTTAATGATTAACTTTTTAAAAACTCTTATAATGTAGAAAATAGTCTTAATACTTTTAAACTAGGTTTCTTAATACTTAATACTCGGATTCATTTCTTCTTTAAGTATTAAAACAATTTTTTGCTTTAACTGGTTTGAATTAGCTGATAAAAAATTAATAAGCTAACCGGAGATTAATCATTTTCTCTACCCTGAAAGAGCTGTGGATTTATTTTTGCTTACCCAGTGTGAGATGTGGCCAAGAGAGGAGGATTTAAAATTAGTTTCAAGAAATTGAGACCAAGGAACATCTGATTTCTGTACTTCTGTGTCTCCTAAGTTCCAATTCTACACAAATTCCAGTGATAATATGTATAAGACAATAACTAAAGAACATGAGTCATGTGACTTGATAACTTGAGAATACATCTTATGAGTCTTAAACTCAGTCACTCTGCCTAAGACAGGGGGCAGGTGTATACCAGCCACGTGCTTCCAAATTCTATTTCAGGAACATCCTCCTGCCATCTCCATGGAGCCCCCCTAAATTATGAAATTGTGGTTAACTAGAGTCACAAGTGTAACAGAAGGTCTTACCCTCAGCCCAAAGCCACGGCTCTGGAGTTCCCAAAGATGCAGTTGGAACAAGTGATTGCCCCCATGTCATCCATGTCTTCGCTCATTCTTCAGATACTCACTGAGCACACTATTCCAGGTGCTGTTGATATAGTGAGAAGCAAGATAAATAAGATCTCTTCTCTTGTGGAGCTAACATTCTAATCCTTAGAGATATTCAATCAATCAATAAACAAACAAGAAATATACTAGATAGCAACAGTACTATGCAGAGTATTAGAATGGGAGTTCATTTCCATGAAGTGGACTGGGAAGGCTGCTTTGGGGAGGTGACATATGAGCTTGATGGAATTCAGCTGGGTGACAGGAATTCAGAATAAGTCCTAGATTTAGAGATTAACTTGGTACACTCCAACTGGGGTCTGAGATTATAGCAATCTGCAAGCTATCACCTCTCCACCTTGGCATAAGCACAGAAACTGAGAGTAACCATTAAGAAATTTTTATAGCAATTTGACAGAAAAATTTTATGCCTATTCAATATAATAATTTTGCATGCCTCCTAAATTTCATTTTGCTACTCACTCATTTTTATTTCACTTTACAAAACTACACAATGGAAAAAATTTTTTAAATGGTTTTGATAATAATTTTGCATGCCTCCTAAATTTCATTTTGCTACTCACTCATTTTTATTTCACTTTATAAAACTACACAATGGAAAAATTTTTTAAATGGTTTCGAATGGAATATTATGCAGCCATCAAAAAACCAAAATCTTGCCATTTGCGATGACATGGATGGAACTAGGGGCTATTATGCTAAGCCAAATAAGTCAATCAGAGAAAGACAATTATCATATGATCTCACTGATACGAGGAATTTGAGAAGACAGAAGATCATAGGGGAAGGGAGGGAAAATGAAACAAGACAAAACGAGAGAGGGAGACAAACCATAAAAGACTCTTAATCGGGCACCTGGGTGGCTCAGTGGGTTAAAGCCGCTGCCTTCGGCTCAGGTCATGATCCCAGGGTCCTGGGATCGAGGCCCACATCGGGTTCTCTGCTCAGCAGGGAGCCTGCTTCCTCCTCTCTCCTCTCTCTCTGCCTGCCTCTCTGCCTACTTGTAATCTCTCTCTCTGTGTCAAATGAATAAATAAAATCTTTTTAAAAAAAAGACTCTTAATCTCAGGAAACAAACTGAGGGTTTCTGGAGTGGAGCAGGGTGGGAGGGATGGGGTGGCTGGGTGATGGACATTGGGGAGGGTATGTGCTATGGTGAGTGCTGTGAATTGTGTAAGACTAATGAATCACAGACCTGTGCCCCTGAAACCAATAATAAATTATATGTTAATTAAAAAAATAACCCTGGTTTTCACCAAACATAGTGCAAGAAACACTGGGTTAACTATTTAACCAAGTGGATGAGTCATGGCACCATTTTCTGAGATGGGGAAGAGCAGGGTAGGAGCATCTCTGGGAGACAGAAATCAAGTGTGTGTTGTTTGGATCATGCTAAGTTTGAGATGTCTCTTGGGCACCCACACCATGATATAGAATCAGTCACTGGGTATATGACTCTCATGATGTACAATAGATCATTGGGTATATGAGCTTTGTGGAAAGATCAGGCTGGAAGATATGGATTTGGAGTCATCAGCATACAGAAGGTATCTGAAGCTGTAAGATAGGATGAGACCACCTACCTATGACTAGGAGCTAGCAAAGGAGACTGATAAAGAGCAACTAGAGAAAAAGAAGGAAAACCAATACAGTGTCATGAAAGCAAACAGAAGAAATATTTCAAAAAGGAGAGCGTAGCCATCCTTGTCTAATGCTGCTGAGAGATCAGGTAAGGTAAGAACAGATAAGTGACAACTGGATTTGGTGAATTTGGAGACCCTGACAATAGTCATCTCAGTGGAACAGTGAGAACACAAGCTTAATTAGAATACATTAGTGAAAAAGTGGGTGACAAGCAAATGACTCCGTGACAATACAAAATTATTTCAACTAGTTTTGTTGTGGTGAGAGTAGAGAGATGGATACGGAATTGAGGGAGATTTATTCAAGACCGGTTTCATCAAGTATGGAGATGGGAATGTCCAGTAGAGACAGGAAGCTGGTAGTGCAGCATGCATCAGAATGCAATTCAGAGTAGTTTTGCCATATTACCAGTTAAGAAGTTCTACATATTGAAATGGACATTAATAGTAGTAATGGAAATTACATTCCATCTTCATTTCTCTACAGGATGCTACTGGGGCTCCATACTCAAGGTGAGGAATCAGGATTCACTAAGGCAGTTTGGGATTATAGTAGAGACATTGGCATCTCCTTTAGTGCTCCATGGTGAGGAACTGGAAATGGAACATGCCTGGTTTCTTGGGTTTCCATGACATATATTTACCATCTGAGTCTAAAAAGTTCCATCCTCAAATTATACTGATAGACACCTTCTTTCTCACCCATAGAATTGAAATTGAAACATGTTTGCCATTTTGACAGGAGTACAAAATTTCAAGCTTTGAACAGCGGCTGATGAATGAAATAGAGTTTCGCTTGGAACGTACCCCTGTTGATGAATCAGATGATGAAATCCAACATGACGAGATTCCCACGGGCAAGTGTATTGCTCCCATCTTTGACAAAAGACTCAAGCATTTCCGGGTTACAGAAGGCTCTCCAGTGACATTTACCTGCAAAATTGTTGGAATACCTGTTCCAAAGGTAGGAGAAGATGACAAGCTGGTTGGCCAACCAACAACACAGAACTGTAGACAGTGCCTTCCAGAAAGTCTTATCAGATTCTAAGGAAGTATCCACAGAGAGAATAAAAACCACTACCAGAAAAACTAACAAAGCCCAGATAATTTCACTAAAAAGAGACAGTCGGGGATGGGATCGTTAAATAATTAGGCTCGAAATAAATCAGACTTACAAGTAAGTTAGAATTTTAATAAAAGTTTAAAATAAACTTCTTAGTCATAATCCTCCACTTGGGGCTATGGATTCTCTCAACCACCAAACTCACCAAATCCGATTTTTCTTTTTATTTAACACTTACTGAATCCCCACAAAGTGCCTGTTGTTGCACACAGTAGCTATATTTGTATCATTACTATTAGGTTGGTAAATGCTGAAAATGTCATATCATTATCACTGACTGCAGAAAAATCTTATGAGTCACCAGATTTTTTTTGGCAGTCAGCTGAAAGAAGGATTTACACCCGGTATGGCTGTGGTAGGGGATCTCTCCGCTCTACTTGCACAAACATTAGCATGGTGTTATCATGTATGGTTAGGTAACCAGGAAATGTGGAAGAGAACAGCTGCAGCCGTTACTTTAACCTCCCTGTTTTTGAGAGATCTCCTTGATACATGCACAACTCAACATGAAAAATCTATTTATTTAAATGTTTGCCAGACGCGAAATTTAACAAGTGAATCCTGGCCTCCTTCCACTTGGTATAATAAACCATACTATCTTTTCAAGTAGGGTGAGCTGTTGTAGATCTGGAGATCTGTGACTGCAGAAGACTTGAGCTTATAGATAGGATGATGGGGGAAAAATTCAGGCTCCTGGTTTTCATTATTTTGCCTCTGAAGACATGTCTGCTCCTTGGGGTGACATTTTAACAAATTATGAAATACAATGAAAAGAGCCAAAGCTTTATCTAAATCCTAAGTTATACAGAATTTTTAAAAAGATTTTATTTATTTATTTGACACAGAGAGAGATCACAAGTAGGCAGAGAGGCAGGCAGAGAGAGAGGGGGAAGCAGGCTCCCTGCTGAGCAGAGAGCCCGATGCCAGGCTCGATCTCAGGACTCTGGGATCATGACCTGAGCCGAAGGCAGCGGCTTTAACCCACTGAGCCACCCGGATGCTCCTTATACAGAATTTTTAACTTAAGTATTGTATATATACAAGGGTAGGAGCATATTATAAAAAAAGTCAAGTTACAAAAAGTCATTTTTTAAATATTTTTTTCGAAGTGCTTTATAAGGGATGGGGCCCTTGTCAAGACGCCCTTGCCTCACCCTGCTCCCTACCTCATTATCCTCAAAAGATGTACAGAACAGTGTATGTTCTCCTTGATTATCTTCCATCGCAGGTTTACTGGTTCAAAGATGGGAAGCAGATTTCAAAGAGAAATGAGCACTGCAAAATGAGGCGAGAAGGAGATGGGACGTGCTCTCTGCACATCGACTCCACCACCGGTGATGATGACGGCAACTACACCATCATGGCTGCCAACCCCCAGGTGGAGAAGCAGGGTTCTGCGCTGGGCGGCCCTGAGGAAGGAGCACTTGATGTCATTGTGAATGAGACCTTGGGAAGTGAGAGTTACTAAGGAATGCTGAGGAAAATGAATGAGAAGCACTGTGATTGTGTGTAACTGAAACACAGGATCACAGCTTAAAAGACCAGTTAGCCATGGATGGGTCACTCAAGCCTTGAGCCTTTGTCAAAGACACTAGCAGTATCTGTGCGCTATGCCCCTGATGTGTTGGGCTAAATCTTATATTTATCAACTCACTGACTCACTTGAAGAGTCTATAAATCATTCTATCAAAGAATGATTTGTTTTTGTTCTTTAGAGAAGAAGCAAATAACTCCAAAAAGGCTCATAAATATTCCTCGAATCCATAACGTCCCCTTTTTTTTGGTATAAGTTGGAAAGCCATAATCTTTCACTTTTCTTTTCTGAATGAGATCAAGGATCACGACTTCAAATTCCCCTAAAAAATATGGCAGAATAAATATCTTCAACTACTATTAGAATACAAAGTATAGAACTATAATTTCTACTCTCACCCACTCTCTCCTTATTAAAATGTTAGTTTGGAGGACAAATCTCTATTAAGAAAAGTATAAAATACTTGGCCATAGTCTCTGCATGCAGCTGCAGATGTTCAGTGCACAAGAATTCAAATTTTTTTACATTTGTGTTCTATTCATTTCTCAGCTCAAAATGAAAATCATCACAATATTCTTTAAAATCCCCCCCCCTGGAATATCGACAGTGATTTAAGGGGTAATATTTTATTGTTTTCATTCCCCACCCCCCAAGTTTTCTTTCTCATAATAGTTAGCCAAAAGGTTCAAAATTGTTCCAGTCCAGAAAAATTTCTATAAATTGAAAAAAATGGGGAATTCTCTTATTTTTAATTCATTTTTGTTTCTCAGGGGAGAATCAGCTGCTCTGGCCACTTGATGGTACAAAGTTTGCCCATTCGCAGCCGACTAACATCTGCTGGTCAGTCTCACAGGTAAAAACAGTAAGAATCTCCCTTCTCTATCCCCTCCCAAGCATCCACCTACCACAATGAGCATCAAAGTGTTGGATCTACAAATTGTTACTTAAAATGTAGTCTTGCACCGGCAGCATCAGCATCCCTTGGGAGCTTGTTGCCAATGTGGATTCCCAAGCCCCACCCAAGACCTACTGAATCAGAAAGTACATTTTAATAAGATCCCTAGGTGACTTGGAAGCCCATTAACTTTGAGACGCAGTGGTCTGTCCCACACTCTTGATGGCTCCAAATTTGTGACCATCAGTAACACCTGTGCAGATAATATAGCAACCAGAGTCTTTGAACTAAATTAACATATTTTCTTTAATAAAACAGAAACGGCTAATGGTTATATGTCTATAGATTGAATATTTTTGTTGCTGTTGTCTGCAGTATAATAATTGCCTCTGACATAGCAACTGGCTTTCTTCCTCTCTGATTTTACTAACCTTTAAGAATTAAAAGCCTGGCTTCCCCTTGAGTCTTATGGTGCCACAAAGTCTTAGCAAAGCATTCCATAGTTGCTGACATGGATGAATTATATTTGACTTACCAAAGGATCAAAAATAGTGACCCAAGTTTCAGATACAGTATTTCATCACCGCTGCAACTATACCTTCTTCTCCATTTTTTTTCCCTTCAAGAACAGCTGTTACTGTTGGTCAGTCTTAACCAGTTTAAGTTCATGATCATCTTTAATGGTCTGCCATAATTTATAGCCAGGTTAAATTTTATTACTCAGAGACATAGGGATTGCAGCTGCCTTGTTCTGGGTAATAAACAGGACTTGTCTGTTGGCTCTCGTTTGAGATTCGGCTTGAATACTGATTTATTTGTTTATTTTGAAACTTTTGAACAACTGGTCAAAGCCAAGGCAAGGGGAGCTGAACCACTTAACCCAGAATGACTTCAGAGAGAAAGAAGCTAAAGCCTGTTTATTTGATTACAGATTTCATAAGATAATCCTACAGTGTATGAGATGCTTACCACTTTGCTTTGTACATAAGCTTCACACCATTATTTATTATTTTATCATTTGTTTACTGTCCAGCAACCTCCTTCCCCACCCCACCCCCAAAATATCTGTTCTCTGGGCCCTGTAGCCATGCCTAAATGCTTGCTGTGGTAGGTTCATAGATCGGTTCCTATGTTTAATGCCTGAACATGCTTGTTTTTATAGAGGAAGGTCCCGAGTACAAGAAAGAGACAAAGAGCCCTTACAGGAACGATTTTTCCGACCACATTTCCTGCAGGCTCCTGGGGATATGGTTGCTCACGAGGGGCGCCTTTGTCGGCTGGACTGTAAGGTAGACTCTAATACTCATCCTTGGTTCCAGATCTGTTCACATTTTGCACTTGTTTGACTTATTTTTGTTCGTATTTGTTTTACGTTTTGTGTAGAGAAAGGGGGACTGGGGAAGGGAGAGAGATCACTTCTTTTCTCGCAGGGCTTGTTCAGAGCATTGAATACCAGACAGAAGAATTTGATGGAATTTTTAAGTCTTTATACCTTAATGAAATTACACTGGTGTTGTATCAAGTTGACTCTGCATTCGTAAAAGACAACCAAAGAACTGATATAATTCAGACATGTTCCATGTGGTGCCAGAAAGTCTTATTACTATAAAACCAAAAATGCGATTTTTGCATCCTTGAAGTGAGTTTCTGTGATGTATAGACTTTGAAAAAGTTGTATTCATGAGAAGATGGCTCTGAGGTGCTTTATGAAAACGGAAGTTGGTTTCTCATACTAATCCACATCCAACAGCTTTAGCTGTTCTGCATTCTAATTCTTCAGCCAGAAACTGTTCAGCCGAGCAGCGTGGATATTTCTCAGTATGAAGAGAAACCTAAGTCACCTCTTCCACTCCAGACAAAGATGAAGAATGCTACGGAATTTTTAGATGCTAAGTGGTAAAGGCTTGAGGTTAAACATTCATAGAAGTGGTTCTTACCCTGCCTAAATAATCCTCAGGATTGATCGTTACTTCTTCCACCCTAACCCCTGAAAGATACCCATTCCAGGTCCCATTCCTAGAGATTCTGACTTAATATAGTAAGATTGTGATTTTCAAATGATCCCCACGTGATTATAACACACAGCAAGTTCTGAGAACTCTAATGTCTGCCCTTTCTTTGGTTGGCTCTTGCTGATTCTCAGGTATGTAAGCAACATATCATCTGTAAAACTGACTCTCCAGGCCTATTTTATCTATTCATTTAGTTTTTATTTCTTACTTATTCTAATCGAAAATATAATCATCACCTGAATTGGGGTCAAACTACTATACGGTTTAAATTAATATGGCCATTCACCCAGCCCCTCTTGTCCTGATGCCCCTACAAAGAGGTTTCTCTCCACCCCATGTTTTTTCTCACTATCTATTTGGTGCCAGACAAGGATGAAGAATTCAGCCACCAAATAAATCTGCCTGTCATCGGTCTGTCATTTGCCTCAGCTGTCCTGTTATTTATTAGGTGAGTGGCTTACCGCCCCCAGAGCTGACGTGGCTGCTCAATGGCCAACCGGTGCTACCAGACGCCTCCCACAAGATGTTGGTCAGGGAGACTGGAGTCCATTCTCTGCTCATTGACCCGCTCACGCAACGTGACGCAGGGACCTATACCTGTGTTGCTACCAACAAAACCGGACAGAATTCCTTTAGTCTGGAGCTCACTGTAGTAGGTAAGGTTTGCTTCTGGGACCCCCAAGCATAACTCCCTTTAAAGTTATTGCCCAAATAGGCACAGCCTCTAACAGAATTCCTTAATCCTTTGCCCTGCCAAGTTTCATCTCAGTTTTTCCTTCCTGTAGTAACGGCCATATTTCCTACATTGCTATCAAAGACCTACCAGTAAAAACATAATATGGTATCTTGTGCATATATGCATGGAATAAATGGGGGCCATTGTAATAGTTAATCAATTAACTAGTATTTTGACTACACTAAATTCAAGTCACTTGCCCTACAGTTCATCATTACTGGAACACACTGGATTCTTGTCCCTACTCCAAACTTCCATGCCTTGGCTTCACCGATCCTTCTACCTGGAATGCCCTTCTTTGCCTAGGAACCTCTTCATCATTCTCTAAGGCTTAATTCAAATGTCACCACCAAGGCACATCCTCCTCCGTTTCCATAGCACTTAGAAAAGGAGAGACTCCTCAGAGCACTTGTGGCCTTAGATGTAACTATTATCTCCTTTGCCTTCCTGAAGAGACGGGAAGCTTCCAAAGTCAGACATTCTGACATTTTCTGTCTCTCCTGTGTCTGACTCAATGCCTGGAACATGCACGGTGCTCAACAAATGTTGAGTTGATAATTAAACAAATGAACCTTTACCTCGTAAGGTGACGTGAACAAAACACTGTAATACCTACAAAAAAGGGCAACAAGTCATCATCAGTTGGTTGACAGCAGGCCTCGGGGGAGGAGCCCAACCCGAATTAGATTTCAGAATATATGAATTCTAGTGCTGAGCTTTCTCCCATGTGCGGCCCTTACTGGGAATTAGGGAGACTTCAGCATGCTCTCCTCTCTACAGGCTAGTGCCTGCTTGCCCCACATATCTTTTTCTTTTTCTCACTCTGAATTTTCTCTTACCCAACAGAGTAGGAAAAGCTCATCCTGCAAGGATATATTGATTGCAAGCTTTTACTTTTCCCCCCAATATTTTGCAAATATTGACCCTGGAATCCTGAAATATGAGGTATCTTTTTTTTTTTTTTTTAGATTTTTTATTTATTTATTTCACAGAGGGAGAGAGATCACAAGGAGGCAGAGAGGCAGGCAGAGAGAGAGNAAAGATTTTATTTATTTATTTCACAGAGGGAGAGAGATCACAAGGAGGCAGAGAGGCAGGCAGAGAGAGAGAGGGGGAAGCAGGCTCCCCGCTGAGCAGGGAGCCCGATGCGGGCCTCGATCCCAGGACCCTGAGATCATGACCTGAGCCGAAAGCAGAGGCTTTAACCCACTGAGCCACCCAGGCGCCCAATATGAGGTATCTTTGCCTCATCTGGTTCTGGCCGACACACACACACGCACACAAAGACTTCCTTAGGAAGCATAATTGGTGTGGTTTTTTTGTTGTGGTGGTTTTTTTTTTTTAAGTAGTGCCCTTCTGGGGCACCTGGCTGGCTCAGAGGAAAGTACGACTCTTGATCTCAGATCTCAGATTTTGATCTCTTGAGTTGGAGCCCCCTGTTGGGTGTAGAGATTACTTGAATAAATAAAACTTTTTAAAAAAACGTACTGTATTTCTTTTCTGTAGCTATAAACTTCTTCAAAATAAAAGTTGAGGGAAGATGAATACACCTTTTACAAAATCATCTCCTCTAGAAAAGAAAAAGGATAGATTCAGTACATAAAATCTGTTGTTTCTCAAAATTTACTGCTGGGAATAGAAGAGACTCCTTAAATTCCACACCCACCATTCACATCCCCCACGTGCAACCCAGATCCCAGAGTGTTGTCTCTCACACAATACGCAGAGATTCCCTCATTTCCCCCCCCCGCTTTTTTTTTTTTATCACTTCTGGAGCTTTTATCAAAGCAATGATCTTCACTTAGGGGTGTGAGAAGTGCTCTGAAGAGGAGGTGAGGTGGGTGGGTGCCCGCTCTGCTAAATTCCAGAACTGTAATGAGTTTGAGGCATGAACCCCAAGGCGCTTACTCTTCAAACGAGAATGGCCCTTCTCTCACTCAGCCAAAGAGGTGAAGAAAGCACCTGTGATCCTGGAGAAACTGCAGAACAGCGGAGTTCCCGAAGGCCACCCAGTGAGGCTGGAGTGCCGGGTGATAGGCATGCCGCCCCCCGTGTTCTACTGGAAGAAGGACAATGAGACCATCCCTTTCACCAGAGAGAGGATCAGGTACAACCCGCTCCCACATTCAAGGGGACTTCCGAGCTCAGTGGGACTTGCTGGGCACCCGAATAAGTCCGTTGTCTTTTGAATCTGGCTTCTTTCACTCAGCATGATCCCTTTGAGTTTCGTCCGTGTTATTGTGCCTATCAAGAATTTATTCTTTTTTGTTCCCGAAGGGCAGTCCATGGTATGGGTGTCCCATTGTTTTAAAACTTTAACTTCTTTCAGGAATAATTAGCAAGGTTTTTTTATTTACAGTGTTTTCTTAAATTCTACATATGGGTGAAATCATATATTTGTCTGTCTCTGACTGACTTATTTCTTTTAGCATTATACTCTCTAGATCCATCCACGTTGTTGCAAATGGTAAGATTTCATTCTTTTTTATGGCCGAGTAATATTCCTCCGTGTGTGTACACACACATGGATATATGTATCTTCTTTATCCATTCATCTACTGATGGACACCTGGGTTGCTACCATATCTTGGCTATTGCAAATAATGCTACAATAAACATGAGGATGCAATATATTTTTGGATTAGTATTTTTGTTTTCTTTGCATAAAAACCCAGTAGTGGAATTACTGGATCATATGGTGATTCTATTTTTTTTTATTATTATTTTTGCCAGGGGTACAGGTCTGTGAATCATCATGCTTATGGTGATTCTATTTTTAATTTTTTGAGGAGCCTCCATACTGTTTTCCAGTGACGGCACCAGTTTGCATTCCCACCAAGAGTGCACGAGAATTCCTTTTTCTCCGCATCCTTGCCAACACTTGTTTCTTGTGTTGATTTTGATTTTAGCCATTCTGACAGGTGGGAGGTCATATCTCATTGTAGTTTTACTTTGCATTTCCCTGATGATGGGTGATGCTGAGCATCTTTTCGTATGTCGGTTGGCCGTCTATATGTCTTCTTCGGAGAAATGTCTGCTCGTGTCTTCTGCTCATTTTTAAATTGGATTATTTGGTTTTTTGTGTGTTAGGTTATATTAAGTTCTTTATATATTTTGGACACCAACCTTTTGTCAGCTATGCCATATGCAAATATCCTCTCCCAGTCAGTAGGTTGTCTTTTAGTTTTGTTGACTGTTACCTTTACTGTGCAGATACTTTTTATTTTGATGTAGTTCTAATAGTTTATTTTTTTTTAAGATTTTATTTATTTATTTGATACACAGAGAGAGATCACAAGTAGGCAGAGAGGCAGGCAGAGAGAGGAGGAAGCAGGCTCCCTGCTGAGCAGAGAGCCCGATGCGGGCCTCCATCCCAGGACCCTGGGATCATGACCTGAGCTGAAGGCAGAGGCTTTAACCCCTGAGCTACCCAGGCTCCCACTAATAGTTTATTTTGGTTTTTGTTTCCCTTGGCTTAGGAAATATATCTAGAAAAATGTTGTTACGGCTGATGTCAGAGAAGTCACTGTCTGTGTTCTCTTTTAGGATTTTTATGGTTTCAGGTCTCACATTTCAGTCCTTAATCCATTTTCAGTTTATTTTTGTGTGTGGTATAAGGATGTGGTCCAGTTTCATTCTTTTGCAGGTGGCTGTCCAGTTTTCCCAACACCATTTGTTGAAGAGACTGTCTTTTTCCCACTGCATATTCTTTCCTTCTATGTCAAAGATTAATTACCATACAATTGTGGGTTTATTTTTGGACTCTCTATTATACTGTTCTATTGATCTATTGGTCTGTTTCTGTGCCAGCATCATACTGTTTTGATCACTACAACTTTGTAGTATAACTTTTAATCTGGGATTGTGATACTTCCAGTTTTGTTTTTCTTTTCAAGATTGCTTCATCTATTTGGGGTCTTTTGTGGCTCCATACAAATTTTAGGATCATTTGTTCCAGTTCGGTGAAAAATGCTGTTGGTGTTTTTTTATAGGGATTGCACTTAAATCTGTAGATTGCTTTGGGTAGTATGGACATTTAAAAATACTGGTTCTTCCAACCCATGAGCATGGAATATTTTTCCATTTGTTTGTGTCATCTTCAGTTTCTTCCATCATTGTTTTATCAGTTTCTTTCATCAGTGTTTTATAGTTTTCAGAGTACATATCTTTCATCTCCTTGATTAAGTTTATTCCTAGGTATTTTATTATTTTGGTGCAACTGTAAATCAGATTGTTTTCTTAATTTCTCTTTCTGCTGCTTCATTATTAATACATAGAAATGCAATGGGGGGGGTGCCTGGCTAGCTCAGTCAGTGGAGCATGCAACTTTTGATCTTGGGGTTGTGAGTTCAAACCCCATATTGGGCGTAGAGCTTACTTTAAAAAGTGTTTAAAAAAAAAAAAGAAATGCAACAGATTTCTGTATATTGATTTTGAATCCTGCAACCTTACTGACTTCATTTATCAGTTCTAGTAGAATCTAGGGTTTTCTATAAATAGTATCATGTCATCTGCAAATAAGGAAAATTTTATTTCCTTCTTACCAGTCTGGATGCTTTTATTCCTTTTTCTTGTCTGAGTGCTGTGTTTAGGACTTCTAGTACTGTGCTGAATAAAAGTGGTGAGAGTGGACATCTTTGTCCTATTCCTAACCTTAGGGGAAAAGCTTTCAGTTTTACACCATTGAGTCTGCTGTGGGTTTTTCACCTAAGGCCTTTATTATGTTGAGGTATATTCTCTCTAAAACTACTTTTTTGAGAGTTTTTATCATGAATTAATGTTTACTTTGTAAAATGCTTTTTCTGCATCTATTGAAATGATAATATGGTCTTTGTCCTTTCTCTTATTTATGTGATACGTCACATCACAGTGATTGATTTACGAATATTAAACCACCCTGGCAACCCAGGAATAAACCCCACTTGATCATGGTGACTTTTTTAAATGTATTGTTGGATTCAGCTTGTTAATATTTTGTTGAGGATTTTTGCATCTGTGTTCATTGGAGATATTGGCCTGCAGTTCAATTCTTTCTTTCTTTCTTTCTTTCTTTCTTTCTTTCTTTCTTTCTTTCTTTCTTTCTTTCTTTCTTTCTTTCTTTCTCTCTCTCTCTCTCTCTCTCTCTCTCTCTTCCTTCCTTCCTACCTTCCTTTCTTTCTTCCTTTCATGTCTTTTTCTGGTTTTGGTATCAGGTAATGCTGGCCTCATAGAATGAATTTGGAAGTCTTCCTGCCTCTTCTATTTTTTGGAATAGTTTGAGAAGAATAGGTATTATCTCTTGTTTAAATGTTTAGTAGAGGGCACCTGGGTGGCTCAGTGGGTTAAAGCCTCTGCCTTCGGCTCAGGTCATGATCTCAGGGTCCTGGGATCGAGGCCCACATGGGGCTCTCTGCTCAGCAGGGAGCCTGATTCTTCCTCTCTCTGCCTGACTCTCTGCCTACTTGTAATCTCTCTCTCTGTGTGTCAAATAAATAAATAAAATCTTTAAAAATAAATAAATAAATGTTTAGTAGAATTCACCTGTGAAGCCATTTGGTCCTGGACTTTTGTTTGTTGGGAGTTTTTTGATTAGTGATTCAATTTCATTGCTGGCAATTGGTCTGTTCAAATTTTCCATTTCTTCCTGATTCAGTTTTGGGAGGTTTTATGTTTCTAGGAATCTATCCATTTCTTCTAAGTTGTCCAATGTTGGCATTTAATATTTTATAATACTCTTTTATAATCTTTTGTATTTCTGTGGTGTTGGCTGTTATTTCTCCTCTTTCATTTCTGATCTTGTTAAAACTTAAATTTAAAAAAAACTTTAATTTTTAACTTCAAAAACATATAAGGAATTTGTGAAGATCCTGCATGTTTTTTGTCTCATATCTTCAGTTATATTAATACCCAGGAAACCCCTTTGACAGTAAAAAGCTAAAATAAAATAAAGCAAAACAAAACATTAAGGCAGTTAACTCCTTTTCTATTCATCACAACATGGTTATTTTTAAAATAACTCAGGATCCAGTTTCCGAAAATGGGTACCTTGCTAGATATCCTCTAATCAACCTTATCTTTGCCATTTGGTTTTATGCCACGAGGGGGCAAGCCAACAAAAGCAGCTTGTGTACAAAAGTTTCTACTGAGAATTATTTCTTCACAGTAAGCTGTATTTGCCCCAGGGGATGTTGTAGCTGTCAAACTTTACAGAATTTTGGCATCTAGGAAGTCTACATATATATAGGTCAAGATTTTTCTCTGGTAAAACTTAAGCAAGCACAGAAAATATTCTTGAGTTAACATTTCAGTCTAAATTAATGTAACATGTTGAGGTGCCTGGTTGGCTCAGTCAGTACAACATGCCACTGTTGATCTTGGGGTCATGATTTCAAGCCCCATGTTGGGCAATAATAATAATAATAATAATAATAATAATAATAATAATAATAAACATAGCATGTTAAACCCAGCCTGAAGTTCTAGTGTAATTATCCAAGATTGCCAAGGGTGAGAACTACCAATATGGAGGAAACGGGAGGAATTTGCTCCTAAACTGTATTAAACTAAATGCTGCACATGCCCAATTGGTTCCATTAAGAACTAACCCTTCCATGCTAACAGTACATCTATCCCTGGACTCTCATTTTGGTCTACTTTCTTATAGCTTCCTAGCAAAGTTCTTGTTGAAGTGTCCAATCTGGTTTGGAAGACAGATTCTTTCTGGACTTTGGTTTTGACAAGTGGGGGCCCCTCTGGTGAGGAGTACAGCGCCAAAAGAGGTGGAGCAGTGGGGAGGCCAAGAACGGCTCTCAGCCTGGGCCATCAGCCCTCCTCTGGGCCTCCCTGGGTTGACTTCTGCTCTTTGGTGACTCCTTTCCACTCTTCAGTTTGCCTTTGATAATTGCTTTAAGTTGATTCCCCCATCCCTCCCGTTAGGGTCAGGGAGGAGAGGGGATGCACTGTACTGCTGGATTCGCCCCAAGAGTTTCCCCAAGCCCTGAACCACTCAAGGCCTTCTCTGCCCCCAGGTACAATGCAGATATGTTCTCTTTTTTCTCCAGTATGCACCAGGACACAACAGGGTATGTCTGCCTCCTCATTCAGCCAGCCAAGAAATCCGACGCTGGATGGTACACGTTGTCAGCCAAGAATGAAGCCGGCATCGTGTCGTGCACTGCGAGGCTGGATATATACGGTAGGTGTAATGTCCCCAGCTAAACATCTGTGTGTGAAGACAGCTTAAAACAATTTTTTTAAAGGATAGGCGTAGCATGTTTTTATAACTGAATTTGTGAAACTATATTTTAGTGGTTAAGTGATGGATTTTAAAAATCATTTCATCTTAGGGGCACCTAGGTGGCTCAGTCGTTAAGTATCTGCCTTCGGCTCAGGTCATGATCCCGGGGTCCTGGGAATCCAGCCCAGCATTGAGCTCCCCGCTTGGCGAGAGGCCTGCTTCTCCCTGTCCCACTCCCCCTGCTTGTGTTCCCTCTCTCACTGTGTCTCTCTCCATCAAATTAAAAAAAAAAATCATTTCATCCTAGTCACTTCAGGGCTTTTGTACACTTTTGCATTTTACTATGAGCTTAAACTTCTTTAAAAAAATGTCCAATAATGTTAGGAATTACAACTATTTCAGAGTTTAACTTTGTTTCTGCTTCTGATCATATGACATCTCCTGCTGTCCCCTTAATACCATGGGCCGCCCACTGGCACTCCCTCCCCACTGCCTGTCATTCTGCCCAGGCAAACCTCCACGCAGCAGAATTTTCCTGCCCCCATTCATCTGTTCATTCATTCCACAAATATTTATGGTGCCAATCCCACAACCGGACTAATAATAGAGAGCTGTCCTAATAATAATATCAAATGATGTTTGTATAATGGCTTGTAATTTACAAAATGGTATCCTTAGACCCTCCCAATTATTGCAACTCTTATCACCCTCATCTAAATGCTGAAGAAACTGAGACTCAGGGAGGTTAAGTGTCTATAGCCAGGATGCAAATGCCAGTTTTTTATCATTCCTTTGAGCTGTGTTTCTAATTTTCAAGAGAATTTAACAAGTTAATCGTTATTAATGTAATGTACTCTGCTCTTCTCCTCTATACTTTTGACATTAACTGGTATTTTTGGAGACACATTCCTTAATCCAAAAGGGTGATTCCTTTTTTTCCTCTCCTTTAAAATTTTTTAAAAAATAATTTAATAATTAATAAATTATTAAGGTCCCCGCTATTCATCGGTACATACTAGGAATTCCTTTTTTTTAATACCATACAGGAAGGGCCTTGGCCTGCCATTTTTCCCTAGGTCTAATATTCGGAGGCAATATATAGCTATCTGATTATATTCCTTTATCTTTGGACTTGAAAAGAAATTCAGCTGTGAGGGGATGCTGACTCTAATGTACTTTCCCCTGGTGAGGAGGTGGGAAGAAGGCCATTGATATATTTAACCTAGGCTAAATCCCCTATCCATTTCATCCACTTCCCCATGTCAGAGGGGGATAGCTCTCCAACTAAGAAACTCAGTACTAGTAAAGCCCTGAAACTGATAAATCTTGTCCCAATCCTGCTCTCCACTTCCCAGTTCAGTTTTCTCGGCTCACCTCTGCCAGGCTCTTGTCTTAATTGAGTAGCACCAACAACAGGGGGTGCTGTTTCCTCGATTAAGACCTGGGAGTGGAGGAGGAGATGGAAGACTTGGGCTAAAATCAATCCCCTACCCCCTCACCACTACCACCACCACCACTTCCTGCCTGTCTAAGGAACGGGGACAGCAGGCGGGCTCCCCTCTCTCACCCAAAGTAGGGCTTCCGATAGAAGCAATTGTAGTAGTCTGGTGAAGAGGTTTGGAGCAGAGACTTGACTGTTCACAGTGGCCTCACTGAGTGCCTGCTCTTCAGTGGAATTGCTGTAAGTTTTGTCCTCACTTTTGTAGCTTTCAAAACTTGAATTTATCAATTCATTCAGAGGTATTTAGATTTGAAAAAACTGATTCAAAACAATGAAATCAACAAAGGTCCAGTTTGTAAGTGAGAATGCTAAATAGGTCCACAGCTTTCTAAGATCCAGATCACCCGTGTTCCCCACCTGGTGCTCCCCCTTCTCCACACCAAGGTCCCTGGAAACCTACTCAGAAAACTGCTTCGAAATCTCTGAATCAGACACAACGGGAGGGACAAAGCAATTTGGATGGACATTTCATTCAGTCATGTTCAAGCCTAAGGATCATCTCCTTTAGACAGTGCTTGCTGCACATGGAAATTCTAATACATTTTCTTTTATCCCTCAACCATGGTTAATTGCACTTAAGTTACTTTTCAGTCTTCTTGCTATAACTCATTAGAACCTGACTAGGGTGGTGGATAGGTAGTGGCTGATTAGTGATTAGGGTGTGGGATAAGTACTTCTCAGAGGTCTGGACCCATCTTTTGGCTTCCATTACCTCGGGTTTTTGTCTCTACCTCTGAGGTACCTGCCCTGAGAGCCTACAGCTCTTTGTACACTGCCCCTGGGAGACTCCGTGCTGGGTCAGTGAGAAGGGACCTAAGAGGAGATATTTTGATAAGGCATTCTATACAGCTACTCTTTTCTTTTAAAGATTGTTTATTTACTTATTTGAGAGAGAGTGAGCGAGAGAGAGAACACAAGCGGGGGGGGCGGGCAGCAGAGGGAGAAGCAGGCTCCCCACTGAGCTGGAAGCCTGACGCGGGACTCAATCCCAGGACCCTGGGATCATGACCTGAGCCAAAGGCAGATGCTTAACCGACTGAGCCACCAACGTGCCCCTCTTTTTTTTTTTTAAGACTTTATTTATTTGTCAGAGAGAGAGAGAGAGAGAGAGAGAGAGAGAGAGAGAGAGAAGTCACAAGCAGGGGGAGGAGCAGGCAGGGGGAGGGACCAGCAGAGGAAGAAACAGGCACACTGCTGAGCAGGGAACCTGACACGGGACTTGATCCCAAGACCCCATCCCAGGACCCTGGGATCATGACTCGAGCTGAAGGCAGACACTTAACCAACTGAGCCACGCAGGCATCCCCCATACAGCTACTCTTATAGTGTCAGATCATGGGTTTTGGAATTTGGAGCATAAGAGATCGCCAGCCCAGTTTGCCTAGTCCTGGCAGGGAAGGAGAGATTTTTTTTGTTTTTTGCAAATGATGCATTTCAGACCCAGATCTATTTCACAGGAAGTGGCTAGATGAGGACAGAATACACCCCTGCCATGTACCCACTCGACTGCATTCCCTTGATGGTAACATGTTACTTGGTCCATTTTCCAGCTCAGTGGCACCAGCAGATCCCAACGCCCATGTTGGTCCGGCCCAGTGGCAGTCGCTATGGATCTCTCACCAGTAAAGGACTTGACATTTTCTCTGCCTTCTCCTCCATGGAAAGCACAATGGTGTATTCATGCTCTTCTCGGAGTGTAGTGGAGAGTGATGAACTTTAGGAATGTCTGGGTGCCTGCTGTGTAAGGGGGCAGACTTTGAAGGGGGAAGGAAGACAAGCCAGACAGAGTGGTTTCCAAGCAACTGGATTTGAGTAAGTTCCCATGCTGCTGGACCCGGGGCAAGAAATGCTTTGAATAAGTCGGCTGGGGACTCTTGCAGTCTCAGCTGGGGGAAAGATGTAGGGCTGTGCCTTTTAAAGATTCCAACAAAAATGTGAGAAGACGATACAGATGAACCAAAGATGTCATGAAGTCATCCACTGCTTTGGGGAAAAGCTAGCATGCTCCCCTGCCCCCCGCTATGTTAGGGATATTTAGGCCCCACTAGGAGCAATGAGGGGCCATATGCTTGGGCTGAAAGGAGTTAGACAGTAGTGACCTTAGGTATCACGAACTCACCAAACAATACAAAGGAAAAAGGTGGGGAGGTCTCCATTACCTTTCATCAGTTACATCCATAGCAGTAGTTTTGATGGATTCATTTAATCAGCTTCTACACAGCCTGAAGAGATCATGCCATACGACTCACAGATGTGGACAAGCACTTTTGATTTACTTATCCCGAGTGTACCGAGCCACATATTAAGGTGCCAAAATGTGCTTGAGATACAAAAAATTCACCGAAACCCTTAAGATTGCACAGTGCACTTGTTCTAGAGCCCAAACAAGGCCCCATTAGCCTGTCTGCACCATTTTCTTTTGGATCTAATGGTGAGTGGTTTTTCTTTCTGACTTTATACATCCCCAAATTCTAGAACTTAAAGATTACTAGCAAACCAACCAAAAAGAAATCTCCTGTGGGGTCACTTTTAAAGCTACCAGCTTCAATTGCCACTTGCAAAATATGCAAGGGTCATCATCATCTGCCCCTCTTCTCTCCCCAAAAGTCTGGAAGTGTATGAGGCAGTGAGAGAGGAAGAATTGCAAACAAGGAGAGGCAGTGCTAAGAGAGTGTTGTTTTTCACTTACCCTAGAAGAGCAGTGGGTGTGGAAGGAGACGTCTTTAATAGGTATGAACTGTTTTTCAGATAATTAAGTTGCATTTTCTATATAAAAAACATCATGCTAAGCAGGAAAGTGGGAGGAAAAGGGAACATGCATCTTTGTTCTAACCCGCCTATTCAAAACCTGCCTCTTAACTTAAGCGATTTTTAGAACTAAGTTCACTGAGCTTATCCCCAGCGCCTAGAAGAGTGCTTAGCACCGCGTAGACATTCAATAGATATTTGTTGGATGAATGAATCTTATATTAGATAGAGAAATCTGCAATTCACGCAGCAGCCCCAAAACTGCCCTGGGCATGGTCATCACAGCACAGCTTGCTCCAGACTCACCTGTGAAATGAATTGGAGGTGTCTGTTACCAATTCCTGGTGCCCAGGTGTCTGGTGTTCTCTGAGCCAGGCACCCTCAGGTGGCATCTAACTCCAATGAACAAATAGTTGTTGTTTAGAAAGGCTTGAAATTTTCTTCACTTCAAGGTGAGGATTTCCAGTATAAAAATAAATTCATTCACTCAAAAAAAATCATTTGTGTGTCTACTCTGTATAAGATGCTATGCTAGAGACTTATGAATAAGACACAGTCCCTGACCTCAGGGAGCTTACAATCTAGTAGGGGAGGTAAGATATAAGGCATAAAGAGTGCTGCTTTGGGAGGGGGAAATCTATTCTTTAACAAGGAAGTTTCTAGTACTTTTCACCCTATATTTTTCATGACTCTAAAATCATCTTAGTATTCTCAATCTTTATTTCTTAATGAAATGAAATGCCACAGGTTACATCATTAAGAAGTAAAGATTACAGTCAATTATTCAGTGAAACTATTAGATTTTGGTTTTCTTTTTTCATGTATTCAGGATCAATACTAAAAATACAGGCAATTGTAATGACATAGCATACATTTCATACAGAATGAGTCCTATAAAATATTCTGTTTCCATGTTGGGTTCTGTTATGAAATCTCTTCTAGCCAAAGAGAACTTTCTAACTCCAGGATTGTTCCTTCTCAGTCATTCACCTGACCTGCCCATCACATCTATTTCTGTAAACCCTAAATAGTCCTCCTATGAAAGGATATTTTTCACCCCGATATGTCTTTCTAAATACTTTTTATCTGTTGTCTTCTACTGTTCACCAGAGAATTAGGATAAATATATTTGACCACTGGATGGCGTTGTCTGACCTAAAATATAAGAAACCTAAAAATTTCTGAAATTGGAGATTTTGGATTATGTCAAGGCACAGTTTCTGAACCTCGGAATTACTGACATTGTGGATAATTCTTCATTGCAGGGGCTGTCCTGTGCAGTGTAGGATGTTTGGTGTGATGTCAGTAGTATCAACGGCCCGTCCCCAGGTTGTGACTACCCAAAATGTCTCCAGACAATGCCATATGCTTCCTAGGAAGCAGAATTCTCCACTGTACAGAAGGAATCGGTGCCCTGCTTTGAGAATTCCATTAGAAGTCAATTATAATGAGGGATACGTATATAAGAAATTTTGGTTCGACTGGATATGTTTGGAATCAACATGTCCCAAATCAGATTCATCATCTTCCCTTTCATAAATCATTCCTCACTCTTGCTTAATGATTTCTATTAATGGCACCATCACATTCCTAACAATCCAAATAAAAAGCATCCAAGTCATTTTTTGCTTCCTCTAGCCAATCGATCAACAGATCCCATTAATTCTATTATTTCTTTTACATGCAATCCTTCCTGTGCATGCCCCTGCAGTTCTCCAGTTCAGACTTGCATTACTTTATTAACTTCCCTCAATATTTCTGACTTCAACCATAGTAAAGGACTTCTAAGTGGCCTTTCTGCCTCTGTCCCTGCCATTTCTCCCATTCAAATCCAGCCCAGACCACAGGGTCTGCTCTTGCTTCCTGAAGTACTGTTCCACTCATACTATTCTCCAATTTCAAACCCCCAGTGGCTCCCTGGAGCCAAACCAGGTACCTGCTCTTCTGTCCTCTAGTATTCCAGGTTTGCTCCAATATGACGCCAAAGCTTTTCAACCCATTCCTCAGAAAACACACCCAGTATGGCAGCAAACCTAACACGGGCCCCTGCTTTCCAGCTCTGTGCCTCTCTGTCGCCTCTACCATGGAAGGCTCTCTACCCCCAACCTCCACCTATGGCAATCTTAGCTGTTCCTTAAAGCCCATCTAAAATGCCACCGCCTCTGTGAACTATTTTCTGATCCCCCAGACCCCACCCAGATCCAATTCTACTCTCTTTGAAACCTTATAGAAAGTTTCTTGAATCAGGAAGAAGAAAAGATGGCCTTGTATACTATTTTATATAAAACATAGCCTCTCTATACCCTCCCTTGCACTAGTCAGTCTCGCCCACACTAGGTTTTAGCTACTGTTGGTATGGACTGTGTTAAAAGTTTGTCATGTACCTTATACAGAGTAGGCACTCAGTAAATAGTCATTGACCTAAACTAACTTTAAATTTCTATGTAAGTCAGTATGCTCCCCTATAAAGGGAATTGAGACTAGAGCAGTGGTTCTTAACCTGGGCTGCATTTCAGAATCTCCTGAAGAGCTTTTAAAAATCTTGATACCCAGGCCACAACTCCAAATCAGTTAAGTCATAAACTCCCGAATTGTGGCATAAGCGTCAGTGTTTTTTAAAGCCTCCCAGGTGATTCCAAAGAGCAGCTGCGAGTAAGAAGAATAATTTCAGAACTTACCCAGAAAGGTCCAAAGGGATGCAGATGGCATAAAGCTGTAGTTTGGGCACCTGGTGAAGAATATACTCCCCCTTGTGGTACCTGCAGTGCATGCCTAGAAAGTAGAAATAAACACACACTTTGGCCTTATTAGACCCTACTGTTTTATGCAACACTCATTAGACATATAGCATTCATAAAGCCCCCAGAGGAAGCTCAAAAACCTGCAAAAACGGACCAGGGAAAGAGGGAAAGTCGATGCAATTTGTCTGGCCCTTTGTTTCTAAAAGCCATAGAGGTCCCATAACACTCTTCTCTCCAAACAACTTGAAGGGCTTTTCATAATTTGATTAGTCGTGGAAATGGGGATCAAAGGGAAAATGGGGAAAGGAAATGCACCATTTAAATGAAATTGCCTTTTGGAAACATAGCACACTTCACTGAAGGAAGGTTTTAATCACAACTACCAAATAGTGGAACTGGTTTCAATGCTTCTTTCTCTTTTTATTCCTCACTTAATTTTTGTAAGCATTCAATGCGAAATTGAATAGTTGAGAGACCAGCAGTAGATAGAGCCAGAGCTCTGAATGAAACGTACCACGGAGAATAATTACCAGAGGAGTCAAAAGCTGACTTTTATAGAGACAGGTTAATTTGAATAATCCTCAAGTGACAAATGGGTTGCTTTCCAGATGTTCACTTATAAATTGATTGTTTAAAACCCGGAATAGATTTCCTTACAAAGCACACAATGCTAGATTCCCAAGTGAACTCAGTAAAGTCAATTTAATTCATGACTGAGTTACAATATCTATTACACCTGATTGGGTTATGGTCCCAAGAACAGGATCCAGGCAAAGCAGCCAATAAGAAAAGAGAGACTACTTCCTCCTTTTTTGTATCTATAATGTGTTAAAGCTAGAGCGTGTCTAAGGTCCTTTGCATCTATCCCCCATTCTGCGTTTTTCTCCCCAGATGCCCTGTGCTCCATGTTCTATAACCCACCACACCCCCACCTTTGGTAACCCACCCCATCTCAGCCTGTCAGCATGCTTCATGCTCCAAAATGACCTAACTCCAGTTCCAGGCATCTGGGCCTGATGGTCAGAAGAAAGCAGTCCAACTGAATGAATTCTGAATACCTGAGAATCTTTTAACTTTCCAGACAGGCTGCATTTTTTTTTTAAGCAGTTGCCTTCTTACTCCCATCAACTTCTAATTGACAGAATTGCTGACAAAGTAAAAAAAAAAAATCAGGTTGGGAGGGGAGGTTTAGAAAACTAACTGGGTCAGACATGCAAATTCTTGTTGATCACAACCTCCTTCTGTCCTCTTCCTCCCCACACACTCCCAAAGTACCTTCTAAGCTGAGGTCCTGGACTGAGTCTGTTTGTATTTGGGCTATTTATGAATTGGTTGTAAAGTCAAAGGCAAAATTCCTAATAATGACCTTTATTCAAGGTCCCTTCCAGGGTCCTTAGGTTACCTAGCCTCAAAGTATTTCTGCTGATGGTTGAGTAGAAAATCAATTTACCTTACCAGTAAGATGAACAGTTACTTCGATTACAATAAGCTTGTTGAAGTCTTTTTCACCACTAACTGCCTTTTCTTGTTTTACGTGGGTCAAGATTTCAGAAAGTTAATTACTGAAACACTGCTTGAAGAATGCCAAACATCTTCTAAACTTTGACAATGCAGTGGTCATCAGTATGCTAAAAAAAAGTTGCTAATACCATGTTTTTAAAAATCTGTGCAGTGCAAAAAAAATGCATATTTGTTAAAAATATGTTTGCTTCTTATTTCTAATTATATTAGCTAGCATACTTGGTATTATAGAATGATAAACAGGCTGCCTTTTGTTAATATGTAAATAATGGCCACCTCAAACTCCAAAGAGCGATAGCCTTGAAATTGCAAGAAGTAGAGAAAGAACACATTTTTCAATCCTCTGAGAATTGTGCCAAAAATGCTGAGAGTAAGCATAAAGAGAATGGCTGTACTATAGAGGCATATAAATACTAATTTACAAGAAGATTTTAACATACAAGTAAATGGAAAATGTTTCCCTAATAATAAAAACTAAAAGAGTTCAATACTATTTGACAATAAATATTCTAAAGCTGAAATAAATGCATATTTTTCTTTAAAATGAAGTAAACAGTTCTAGTTTCCAGGTTTAAACTTTCCGATGATGATTCAACCAGTTTTTTAATGTACAAATATACTTGACATTTGTAAGTGATTTTTAAAAAATATTCGAATTGTATAAATTACAACATGAATTATAAGCTGGTTAAATATCAGTGGAGCAACAGAAAGATAACTAGGTTTTAATCTTCCTAAAATATCCAGCAAATCCAGTAGACTTTTAGAATAGAAGGTTAACTCTCTAAGATAAAAATTCACTCTGCCTCCTAACTGAAAACAGAGACACAATAAAAAATGAGACTTAAAGATGGGAAAGATGAGGGTGGAGAGGCTTGACCAGTTTAGATTGAAAATTAATGGAAATACTATAAAGAGGTGTTTGGGGGTTCCTGGCTGGCTCAGTCGGTGGGAGCATGCATCTCTTCATCTTGGAGTTGTGACTTTGACCCCCACGTTGGGTGTAGAGATTAGTTAAAAATAGAGTCTTTAAAAAAAAGAAGAGGTGTTTTTATACCCATAAGAAATATGAGTTATTTTCATATAGTATGGTAAGAGTGAATTGTTCGACGTTCCAAAATTCCCAAGAACCTGATGTTTTTCATAGATTCAGTGAGTTATCTGCAAACTAGAAGATTCTTGTAATTTTCCCACAATTAGTAGTACAAGAATTCAGTGAATTATATATTAATATTCACAACAGCAGTTACTACCAAAAGATTACTACATGTGTATGTGTACACAGTATAAATGGTTTTACTGTGCTTAAGTATAGTTAAAACCCTCAAATAATTCAAATGAAATCATTTGCATGCAACTGCATTTTTTTAATGCACATGGGTAAATTAAATTTCACTTTTTCAGTATTGTTATTTCGGAGACACTTTATCTTCTTTTCTGATTCTCACTTACTTTTCCAATCTTTAGCATTAAGTTTCTTAACCTACCCTTCCCCCTTTGTTACCTTTCTATTAAGATTTTAAAAATCTGTAAATTCTTAATAGCATTAGGAAAGCTCCTTACTTCCAGGCATTCTTAGGTGAATTCCTAGGAATTCAAGAGGGATTTTAATAATTCAGACGAATATCAGACACATTCTCTGATTTTTCTATAACTCTGAGGTCTCTTGTTTATCTGTAAAGTAAGTAAACAAAATACTTGATTTCACCTTTCCCAGGATGGAGAGTAGGATAACAAACATTTATGAAGAATTTACTTTGGAGACCCTAAAAAAGTAAGAGCAGTTTTTTTATTCCAAGGGAAACATTTAAAATATTTTTCTCCAAAGTAAGTGGTTAAATTTGCTTTAAAGGTTCACATTTCGTTCCTGCCCCCATTACTTTGTTTCTCTTTAGGAGAGTAGTACATAATGGTGGAATCTTCTTCTAAGATGGTATCTAGTTAAAAGAAGAATCTAGAGAAAAACCCAAATGAATTTAAGAAATATTCCATCTGCTTTCTGCAGGCAGATTCCAGGAAAATATTTTGGCATAGGTAGAATAGCCTCCAGGAACTCTGACTCCTGTGTTCATGATTGAAGCTAGTGGAAATGACTCTGCAGCCCACAAAGAAAGAGCAAAAGAGTTCCTGTATTCCTTTCTTGCTTGAGCAGTTCAGGACAACTTCATTGTACTATTCCAGACCCCAGTGGAAAAAACGTTCCATGCTAGCGTGTCAATGGCCTTATGTTGAAATGAATCAACTTCAGGGTAACAGATCGATAAGGACCCACAAAAATAAGCATAGCCTTTGGCCACTGTTTTTGCATTCTCAGTTACATCAAGTCTGAATTTAACCCCAGTGATTCATTTCAGCCGTGAGGACTGACAAAGGATGTACATAAGCCCACAGGCATGTGCACACATGCACACGAACACACACACACACACACACACACACACACACACTTCAGCTGAGGCACAGAGCACCTACAGCTAAGATAATTCAATCAGAATCAAGAGATGCCTCTTACAAACATGCATGCTTCCATCTTAGGAAGCTTGAGTCAACTTATTTTCTAAAGTACTTTTTTGGTTATTGAAATCCTAATGGAAAAACCATTATAGAAGCCATTTTGAAATGTGTGAATTACATAAACTGTATGTTTTGCTTCCATTACTAAAAAGCAATTAATGGATCTTGGCTTTTATTCCTGTTCTTCTGCATCATGCATGTTAGATATTCTGTGGAACTGAAAACAAGTGATCGCTAAGCCCAAATGTTTGTGAGCATAAACTGTGTCTTTCTTCAAAAGGTATGTGTTACTGTATTCCAGTAGACCAGTCATCTCCATGACATTGTTACTGTTTCTTAGTCTTAGTGCTTTCTTAAAGATTTGTTAGGGGTTGTGCTTTGTTTGGGAATTTTGTAATTAGAAGAAAAAATAAAAATTAAGAACTAGTATTTAATTCAACCTGGATATTTTTAAAAAGAAATTTAGAGGATGTGATGGACTGTTTCTTTATGCATTAAATAAAATTTTATTTATTCTCAATTAATCGTTGGGTTTGTTTTGCTTTGTAGCTTGGTTCCAGACTATATATGTAGGTGAGATAGGTAAATTCTTGCTTTCAGTGGTTATCTTTCAGCTCAGGTATTTTTTGGATACACTGCCAGTTTAAAATAGCAATCATAAAGACCTGTGTTATTTCTATAAAACAATTGTTAGAGCTTGTACCCACTTGTCTTCATGACCAGAGAAGGGAATGGGTGTATACCCATGTAAGAAGACAGGTCATATATTTATGGTTTTATATGCACTTTGAAATTCTTTTCACCGTAGGTAGCAAAAAGAGGTATCTCTAAGCAGAGAGCAGAGGCTAGCCAAATTCAGTCCAAAAATAGCACTTTGCTTTTACTGTTATGATGGCAAAATTTAAGTAACTGAGCCTTAATTGTTGAATCCTACAGTTCTATTAACCACAACCCAAATACATTCTATCTGGCTCATATCTAACAGAAATTTTAGATCTTCATTAGTATACAGGCCATTAACTAAGAAACTGGCTGTATTAGATGTTAAAAAAGAGCCTGATTCTCTTAACATCTGCAAATACCCAAAGCTGGAAGTCAATATAATCAGTTTTGGGTAATGAGGTTAATGGTGTCATAGTACATATTGTTTATTTAAGTGTTTCTTAATACTGACAGCCCATTAGAATCACCTGGGGAGAATTTTAAACTATGCCAAGCCTCACCTCGGAGCAGTTAAATCAATTCTTGATGTGGGGGCCCCAGACTTGGTATTTGTTTCAAGACTCCTAGGTGTGAATCTAATGAGCAGGCAGGGTTGAGACCACTGGCTAGGATGGTCTTTCCCCTCATGACAGCCCTGTTCACTTGCATATGGTTCTTCAAGACTTCTGACCCTGCGGTTCGGGGATTCAGCCTCCAGCTAGCACCTAGGAAGAGCCCCGATGTAATATTTAATCAAACTGAAAACCTGCCCAGGAGAGTCTTCTTTGATTATTTAATGTCCCCTCTTAAGAGTTCATGTGGCATATGTTACCGGTACTACACCGCCGAAGCATTCAGCAATACTCTGTTTAGGTCTGCTCGTTGATGAGTACGTGTGTGTTCTTCTTGGCTGCATACCCAAGGTCAAGGGTGGTGTTGAGTAACCCTGGGTGTGGGTAGGTGCTTGATAGTATTTGATTTTTTTTAAAAGGGAGCCCAGGTAAAAGAATATTTTTTTACTCTCAATATGCCCTATTGTCAAACTGGAAAGGACAGATTTTTCAAATGTGGACAGTATAGAATACTGTAGCAACTCTTATGTGTTTTGGTGATCTACAATCTATTATGTATAATAATATACGAATCTTAACTTCAAAAAGATTTTATACTTGTGGTATCCAAGCTCCTAATCCATAAATCATAATGGATTTCCCAATGTACAGTTTTTGGAGTTTTATCGAAGACTGGATTTGATCACTAAGACTCATTTACGTTTCCCTCACATGTCTTCCAGGAAAAAATAATACCTCAAGTGGGGTGGATAGCTTAAGGATTTGGTAAGAGCTAAATTGCTTCCAGAGATTTCAAAAACACAGAACAGGCAGCTATAGGCAAAATATTTAATGCAGGGATTCCCATTCTTTTCAGAGAATGGGGATGGGGAAGAAGAGACATGGGATTAGGATCCTATCTTTTTAATTGTTCAATCTCATTAGGAAACTACTGTTTGTAGTCAAAAAAAGAAATATTTATTGAGAGTTTATTCCGTCTATCCCTCTATACTAAAAGCCATTAGAGATAAAATGAAAAGCACAGTTCTCTTTTACAAGGTATTTACAGTCTAGAGAGTGGGATACGAAGCCTACTGGGAAAAGGACTCCATCTTAATACATTTTTGAGACCTTTCCTAATTAACACATTTTTTTAGTACTGATTTTATTCATTCTCAAACTCTACAACTTACTGGGTTTATTAATGAAGCTTTCCAAGCCTAAAAATAAACTATTGTACCCAAATAGTAAGAAAGACAGAGGCCCAGAGCTTTGCCATTAGTTCAAGTACATACTGCAGTGTGGAGTGTGGTCAGAAAGAGGACCTGGTATTGTCTCTTCTAGAGCTGTGTAGTGTAAACTATAGTGTCTTCTAAGAGCCTAAACATTTTACCGTCTAACTTGCAGTGAGGAAGCAAAATCCTGAGCCCTCCTCAGTTTCTTATTCACGGTTATCAGAAGGAAAGGGAAATTCAGCAATTGTTTCTCAAAGCTTTCTAGAGATACACTTGTGATTTTTTAAGTTTATGCCCCGGGGAAGACATTTTCATTCCTGACAAACCAAATGGATTTTGCTAATTAGGGGCAACTAAGAAAGTAAAAATTCTGTGGAGACTTTCTATAGAAATAATATAAATTGCAAATAGGTAGCTGCATCTGATGTTAGGCATTTGAATCCATAATAAGTTTGGGGGATGTCGTTGTTTCGGTTGAGTCGTGAAAAATGCCAAATGTACACATAACTTAGAGTCCTGCTTTTCTAGTTCATTATTTCTAATTACTATTATTTCTAATAATGCATGCAGTGCTGTTGATCACCAAGTCACTCTTTACATTAAGGGTTTGGTTTGTTCATCCAATGGTTAAGCAAATTTATGGAAGTGATTCGAACAAATACCACGCATATTATTTTGCGCTAATCTTGATTAGCCTTGATGGTAGTGATGCCCTTTTTGCTCCCTTATACTGATTAAAAGGAAATCACTTACAAAAGCAACATTGTAAAATTTCTCAGTGCTAGTTATATTTATATATATAATATTAACATATATATTCCTATATAGGAACAAATATATATATTTGGATACTTGTAAGGAATTAGTAGTAATTGGCTTAAATAAAATATTGAGGAATCGTATACTTACTTAAAAGCTAAATGTTATTTCGATTAATTTAACCTTTAAAAAAACATGAAAAATAATACATTTATAGTTCCAAGTTCACAAAGAAAGCTTCCAAATTAATTATTTGTAGTCTCATCAGCTTGCCTTTTTTTTTTTTTTAACAAAGTATTACAAAAGGGCATATTTGCCAGTCGGTGCAATTAGATTTAAACATTCCACATCTTCACTCGGGGAAGCACTCAATATCAT
Organism: Ailurus styani; assembly: GCA_002007465.1. Taxonomy (NCBI): domain Eukaryota; kingdom Metazoa; phylum Chordata; class Mammalia; order Carnivora; family Ailuridae; genus Ailurus; species Ailurus styani. The sequence continues at coordinate 6,410,301 of LNAC01000047.1, read as the reverse complement.
CGCCCCCAAATAGGCCTTTATTGCCATCAGGAAACTAGCAGGGCACTTGGGATGGAAAACAAACTCACATTTTTATTTCTATATTATAAAATCTATATTTTAATAATGTAAACATTTAAAAATACAGAGCACTCACGCCTATGTAGTCTAGCAAAAAAAAAAAAAGACTACTTCATGCATACACGCACAATCCACTAAGTATAAATGCATTTACACGGGTAGGCAGCTGTTTAAAGCATACACACGTAATGGAGAGTGTAACTTCACCCGAACAAACTTACAAAGTTTAAGAAAGTGATTATTTCTCTGGGGACTAAAACTGCAGTATAGCTTAATCCTATTTTTTCTTAAGATTGTTTTCCCTTAGAGTGGTCCCAAAAAAGGGAGAGGGGGCATTCTTTTCACAGCAATCAAAACCATTCACAAGATCCATTCATGTCTACAAAATACTGATAAGGAGGAAGAGAAAGGCAATAAAATCGTGTCCACAAGACCGGTGACGCGAATAAAAGTAACCTGAACGTTCGCTATTTTATTCTAAGAACGCATCCCTGGCCACCTCCCGGGGAAAGGGCTGCGGCTGCGGAGCTCGATCACCGGGCATCTCCCCTGGCAGGGCCGCGCGCCCTAACTGGCCATCTGGAAGGGCTCCGGCTGGAAGCCGAAGAGCCTCTGGCCGTAGGGCTCGCTCTCCCCCGGCAGCTTCGCGCCCGCCAACGGAAGGTAGGGGTCGCGGCCAAAGTGCTCACAGTGGAGACTGACCCAGTCCCGCTCCGAGCCGAATCGCTCGGCCTCGGCCAGGATACGGGTCAGCGCCATGATGTAGCTCAGGGCCATCTGCAGGGTCTCGTACTTGGACAGCTTTTTATCCTGGCCCCACTGGGGCACCACTCTACGCAGGCGGTCGAACGCCGTGTTGAGGCCCTGCATGCGCCGGCGCTCGCGCGCGTTGGCCGCCAGGCGCCTGCGCGCCGCGCTCTCCAGCCGCCCGGCCCCGGCGCACGCG
>LNAC01000047.1:6383804-6408498 GCA_002007465.1 Ailurus styani | reverse complement strand
GGGGGGGGGGGGGGGGACGACGCACAGCAAAATCCTGACACTACAGCCTTCGTCTGTTGAAGTTTCTCCAAAGCTATGTCCGACAGTAGCACACCATCTGGAGCGGCCTGGCTGTCCCCAACGAATAACAGCGTGGGGGTGGGGAAGGAGCTTGGGCCATCTTTTCCCATATCAGCGAGCAGCTTGCGTATCAAAAACTTAACCGAGGTTTTACAGTGATTAGAAATTGTTTGTGGGAACATGTTGGTCTTGGAATTAAGAGATCTATTAGAAGTTTAAGAAGATTTAGCTTTGTCAAGATGTGTGACATTTTTGGTTCATGCCGATCTAATATATTGACATTTTTATTTTAGCTATTAAGTAAGTTGGGACAAATTAGTAGGTCCTAGGATTATAGACCTGGAATTTTACTGTCCAAACAATTTGACTGTTTTCTGCGGAATAATTTATTGTCACATGTCAAAAGATATTAATGGTATATCAAAAAATATTCTAGGTACATAGTTGGATTGCATGAGTTTGGATACTTAGGCAAATTAACTCAGAATTTATACTCTGTTTCCCCTGAAAGAGGTTCATAAATGTTTTGGGGGCATATATTGAGATGATAATTATTTAATTTGACATTTAAGTCTAATAAGACTAATCATAATTCACATATATATGCACAATGGAAACATCTAAGTAATCTGTGAGATTTAAAAAAATAATTCCCATTGGAAGACTTTTTTCCCCATCACATAAAGCTATAAATATTTCACACTGCGTGGAAGTTTCAGTTGTATCAACTATCCTCAGGAATAATAACAAATCATCATTTCCACTATTGATAATGATCTGATTTATGCAGAGAACCCATTAACTTGATTCTCTCATCACAGCTTTTTTCAGCTCTTAAGGAAGAGTGAAGTGGCAAAGAAACCAGCTCCAAATAGATTCAAGCCAGGATAACTTATGGATTCTTCAGGAACACCGGTATGTTCTTTCTCCTTTTGAAATATGGATTATGCCAGCATTATTCTCAGACATTTTTGTTTGATTCAGTTTTCAACAAACTCACAAAACAGAAGTCTTCTTACTATAACTTTCTTCCCCCACCATAGGCACAGACTGAAACCCCATTGTGTCCTGAATCCCCAAGTCCAGTCTTCCCATAAATAGTTGATTAATCCCCAGCTGAAGCAATGACAGTGAAATGAAGTTGAGTAACATGAAGACAATAGGATGCAATTGAACATTAATGACCTCCAGCGTGACAGATGTTGAACACAGACTTTTGCACGGAGCCACTCAGCTCTGTTACTCTGAGTCGTAATAGTCTTGGTCAGTCCTGTGACAGGAAAGACCGTGTTATTTCATCATCAAAATGTCAATTATATTTTTTGAATTTTTATGGAAATATGCCCTATTAATCCTCTTATTTCTCATGTTTGCGTATCTCATCCCTTTCCCCCAAGGAGCCTCCTCTGTGATACTCTTGGGAGTGTTGTCCCACAGAACATACTGTGCGCTTCTTCTGGGCATACTGATCAAAGTGCTAATAAGATGTGTGATTTATTCAGGCCATATATTCAGGCCATATATTCATGTTTGGAGAGATTATAGCCTGTGTACCAACCAAGAGAAGCAAAAGCACAGCTTAAAGAGAAAAAGGGAAAATAGCAGTATGCACACAGCACATAAGAACCTAAGCTAGCAGATATCTATGACATGAAATTGATCCAAGATAGAGAACATTGCTATAATAAAGGGCCTGAGGAGTATACAGTGTGTAAAGTAAGACATTTCCTAAATGTATTCTGAAGGACTATTTACTAGTACTACAAAGAGGCTATTGGGGAAAAGGGTTTCATTGTCAGGTAAGTTTGGGAAACATATTTTCTATCTCCTGCTTGGAGAGACATGAAGCAAAATTTGTATAGTAAAGTTTCTGAGAAGTCCTAAGGTAAAGAAACATACTGACTTTAGCATTTCCTAGACCTTTTTGAACATAGAACCCTTTTTTTCCTAGAAAAGCCTGTTGACAAAGTTCCTTGGAATACACTTTTTCACACCTGCTCTAGTACCTCCCATTTACTATATAGAGGAGGTGAGTATAGAAACTAAACACTATTCTCAGAGGTATTGAGTAACTTAGTGACTGTATTAAAATCTCCTGTGTCCTTTGATTTTAGAGGCTTTCAAACTATAAGATCACTTAATACAAGCCACTCAATTTATGGTGGGAAAACTGAGATCCACCAGTGACTTCCCAAAGTCAGACAAGTCACTAGTGAAGTTCTAAGGAATAAAGTTAGAAATTTTGTACTTAAAGGACAGTGTTATCTATTTTATAAATCTAATGTCTAGCACAGTGCTTAGACAATGAAGGGTAACACATGACACAAACTGAATGGCTAGAAAAATAAATTAGGTAAATGAGAGATAGATGCTACAGAATGAGTGCATTCCTGGTGAATAACCCATATGAATGATTTGCATTCCCTCACCTTGTAAAGACCATACACATTAGCTCCACATTTTGAATGCAAAATTAATTCTTTCTTACCAAAAAATATAGCCATTTGAGCCAGAAGAACATGCATGTCAGAAACTCTCACAATGTTTCTATACTGAAGGTATGATCCTACATTTTTATCTCAGTTACTTTTTATCTCAGGGTTGGCCAGAAATCAAAACTGGCAGATGGAGATGCGGGAAGAGGGAGAAATAGAAGGAGCTTACACCTGTAGGAGTAGAAAAATGGGAGCAATATTATTTTAGAGGAAAGATGACAAGGATGCAGGGGTTCCTGTCCCAGGCCCCAGAAGTGATTACTTATCTCCAGAAAGTATGGGCTCACCACAGTGCCCCAGGTGATTCTCCAAACCCCATTGCTTCACACACTGCTTGAAAATTCTGGCTTGACAGTCTGATTTACAGATTCTCATCACCATGAGCCAGACTGACTTGTATGGTTTGGACTCTGCATTCACTCTTCTCCATAGTGAATCTTAGCCTCCTCTTACTGTTTGGGTTAAGCACCATCTTTGGAGTCAGTTTTGAATCCTGTGTCTCCTGTCAACTAGCTGTGTGCTCTTGCACAAATCACTTCTCTTTTTCCATCTGCAAAGTGGAATCGTAGTACCTACCTCAAAAGGCAGTAGAAAGCATGAAATGAGACTGTAGCTATAAAGGACCTGCCTGGTTCCTAAGGAAGTCACTCTTTAAATGACAGCTAATACTACATGTTGTGAGTAGTTTTCACAAATGATAATGAAAATGAACATAATGAATCGTTGTTTGAATCTTTTATACATAAAACTACAGTTAGTGCAAATCCCAGCTGTGCAACCTTAGGCAACTTCTCTATGCCTCTTAATCTGTTAAAGAGAGGGGTAATAATAGAACCAATCTTACAGATTTGGTATGAAGATTAGATAGTTACTCTTTGTAAGCACTTAGGTCTGTGTTTGGCATACAATTAAATGCAGTACAGGTGCTTATTTGGGTAAATAAAATGACCTATGGCAATTGTTCAAGATGTAGATGTAGCCACCCCTCTTTTCTGCTCATTTTTGCTTTATTTTCCTGCTCTTCTGTACAGGGAGCAGGAACAGGGAGAGAAGAGTAAATTGAAAGGAGCTCCTTTTGCTGCTCAGGGCCTTACTGGGTAGTAAATTTGGGGGTTGCTTTATAGTCTGAGGTTCAATTTTATAGATAGAGACACATGTTTTAAAGTGTTAATTTTCAGGGGAAGTTCTCTTTTTCCAGTGAGTGGAATATTTGCATTCACCATCCAGGACCTTCCCTTCCTGGTAGTGAGGTCTTTGAGAAGACAAATCAGTTACGATTTCTTTTCATGAGTCTAGAAGCCGAAAAAAGGGAATCAATCCAAGGGATGTGCTGCACTGTTCTATAGTAAATTTGGACCAGAAGCTATGTTTTTCAGAATGCCCATCCCAGTGTCGTTCTCGATTTGAGGTGGGCAGAGGAAGTTACATGAGCTTTAGGAAGCAGAAGTGAAGCCAAAATGTTCTGAACATTATTGCAGGTTAGAGGCCATGAAAGACAGACACAGGGGTGCACCTGGATTCCAGTTTGTTCTTGAACTTTTTCACTGTGTATCTACTCCTCCCTCCAGACTGCCAGCTCTACTGACCAATACCTCCCCACCCAGTCTTATTTAAGCCACTGGAAATACATGCCTCCCAGACCCCCTGCAAGCTCTTCCTCATTCACCCAACCCAGGGTTGCTTAGTGACTATTCCTTGATGCTTCAAAAACCCCTCCTGGACCCTTACATTCTTAGTTCCTTCCCCTATTGTGTAAGTCCTCATCCTTATAACAAATTCCTTCTTCCATAGTCTGCACAGTGGCCCCATTTCCCTGGTTGAACCCTGACTGGTACAAGAACCTTTTCTCCAGGCAACAGCAAAATCACAGGACCCATCCCTGCCTCCTAGCAAAGACCCTCTACACAGGTGTCTCCTTGTCTGTGTGTCCACCAGTAATTACTGTTTCCATCTGTTCAGCCCTGTGCCAGACAACATCAGGGATGACAGCCCTTAGCCTAATGGAATTCACAATCCAGTTGTGGAGATAAGACCCAACACCCATCAAAAAACTAAGCCTGAGTCATAAACCAGGGTTATATTCCCCAAACAGCACATGAGACAGTCCATTAGAGTATGTGAAAAGATTAGAAATTCTGATGATACTTATTTTATCTCGTTTTTAAATTTCTATCTTGGGGTGTATTTATAGCACACAAAATATAAAAACATATATTTATATATGAGTATATACCAATGCTTTTTTTTTTCTGATAGGAGTGTATGATCAGAAAAGCTGGGACCACTGTCCTAGGCTGAAACAGTATGTGATTATACCATTAGGAGCTCAGAGCAGAGATTTTTACTGTGCTCTGGAGGAAGAAGGATTTCGGCTGGTGACCTCACCCCTCTGACGTCATCTCTGACTGCTGTCCCCTCAAAAGTCTGCTCCTCCTCCACATCCCATGCTTTCCCCCACCTTGGACCTTCTTCCCTGGTTGCTCCCTTGGCCTCAAATACAGTTTCCCCAGCTCTCCCCTGGCTGGCTTGGTTGTGTCAACTCCTGTCCTATCCGATGTTTTATGTCTTTCACTGTTTGTTTGGCAAGTCCAGGAATTCAGGGGTTTCCTCTATACTATTCCTAGATGTATCTCCAGTACCTAGAATTGTGTCTAGCACATAACAGATGCTCAAGAAATATTGGTTGAAAGAAAAAAAGAAGGGAGGAGGAAACGGTAGATGAGGGACCCCCCACACAGAGGAAGAATAGACACAGTTCCCTAGGAACACAGCTCTTTTTCTTCCTGCTCATATGAACTCTTTTGGGGGAAATCGTGCCCTCCATAAGAAGTGGCAACAGACCTGCTGCTTTTGTTTCTGCTCTGAAATTGTGATATTCGCTGTTTCGCAGTGAGCAGGTGGCTTACTTCCCCAAAGGGTGGCTCTCATTACAATCCAGGTTTCAGGCAGTACCTGAGTCAGCTCAGAGTTAAAGCCCAGAGGCCTTGCTGGCCCAGGCCAGCCGCTGATACCCGCTCCCTACCCCAGGGGGAAGTGGTTTTCTCTCGATTTTAGTTGGTGTTGCTTTTTTGTTTCCTTGTGCAATTTCAGTAGCTTGGCTGAACAAGTTTTTCTAAATGTCTGAAGACTTGGGTCTTTTAATTCTGTGTTCCCATTCTTCCTCACCATCATGTTTGATTCTTACATCCCTGTCTGTGCACCAGCCTCCTACTGACCTTCACTGAGCAGGGAACAAAAAGATGTCATGCCTAGCTGACCATATATCTATACCAGTCAGATTCCTGGTTGTCTCGATAAGTGATATCCAACAGTGGTAGCCATAGGAATATATCTGCTTTTCTATTCCTTTGGCAACCATATACCAACTTGCTTCATTGTTTCAAACTTTCATTCATTTATTCAAATATTTAGTGAACTTATTATGTGTCAGGTGCCAGAAGTAGAGCTGACCACACTGCAAAAATCTCTACCCTTATGGATGTTTAAAACTGGTATTGTAGGTATCTTCTTTTGAATTTATTTCCTGTTTCTCCAAATAAGTTATAAGTTCTTTGAGGGAAGGACAAATTTCAGATACCTGGGTCTTGCTAAATATGTTTTTTATATTTTTGCTGCTTGGTTGACTGAAGTTTTTGTTCAGGCTGACCTTAAGCCAAAGAAACCACTATCATCACCATAAATAAAGTAATGCCTTCAGGAAACACTAAATGCTTACCAGGTATTAATTCCTATCTTCACAATACCCTTTGGGTAGGGGCTGTTAGAATCTTCATTTTGTGACAAAGACAATTCAGAGCCCTGATTAAACCAAACTGCATAGCCAGTACGTAGATTTGAAACTCAGTTCGCTTTCTCCCAGAGCGCATGCTCTGTGCTGCACTGGCCCTTGTGATGTTAAGGACGGGGCCTTAGTGTACCCCCAGTGCCTAGTATTATGGCCGGCACATAGCAGATGTTCATTAAAGGTGCTGAGACCTATATGCACCACTGTGTCAGTGCCAGCCTGCCTTAGCCCTGCTTAACAGTAGGAGGTGGAACTGGTAGCCTGCAGGCACAGATTAGCCTATTTCTGTGAACCAGATCTTAGGTTTCCATGGAGCTCCATCTCCTACTAGTGGTTTAGAATTAGTACTTAGCCCTGATCTTAGTATCTGATGTACCTGGGGCAGAATCAAAGGCTCCTGAGGATTTATTGAGTTTATCCTTCTTCTTCAGACCCTCCTGCAATTATGCCCCCCTACACACACACACACAGTATGGCCTCCTCCTTAGATTCCTAAAGGCCTGCGCTGACCCTCAGTGTGGTTAATGGTATCCCTCATTTACCATGAGCTCTCTGTTCCCAGGACGTGGAACCTTGCTGTTCTCACAGCAGAGGACTAATGGCCTTCTTCAACCCACATACGCCTCCCTAGCCCCAGGACTTGATCATTTCCACATTTCACCAAATTTATGGCTTCCTGCTTCTGCATCTCCTCACATATCAGATTCTTGTAAGTCAATACCAAAAGAGAGAGAGCCTAAGTTTTCAATACCCCTCTGACCCTGGGCTTCTGACCATCCCCCTCATAAGCCTAGTTCATCAGAGTCAGCTCTTCCAGCCCTGGTCTTCCATTCCTTGCCTGCGTACCTCTCACCACTGTCTCTTCTCGATGCTTCAGTGACCCAGACAGCTGAGCACCCTGTGCTTTGCCATTTATGCAACCACTTCCAGCTGCATTGCTCAGATGCCAAGTGATGCCCATAGCCCCCTTCCTCCAGCACATCGGTCCTATTCCCCAGTAGCTAATGCCCACTTTCCATATAATCCCTCATTCCAAGTCACTTGAATCACTTAGCAAATTTGCTTTGACAAATACTGATTTGGGGCCCACGAAACATAGATTCATGCCTCCATGCCTCCTGATGGTATGCAGGATGTAGGTAAGTCATCTCAGATAGAAGCCAAAAGTTTACTTAAATACTTGATGGCTTTAGGCCAAGAAATACCCCTAGAACACAAGTTTTCTGCAGAAGCCCATTATGAGAACCTCTTATCGATTCAATCTCCCCAGTATCCCTGGACTCAAGTGGGTCAGAGAAATTCCCAAGTGCTGATTCTAGCCCGCAGTGTCCTCTTTCTCTCATGCCTCACTTTACCCGAAGACCAGCTTTGTTGGTTTCCCAAAGAATATTCTGAAACTGTTACCCTTCAACAAAGAAAAGGAAATTCTGGTTTAAACAAAGCTATACAGGCTTTTTACTGCAGGACTTTTCAGACCTTTTACTATGATCACGGTCCTTCTCAGGATGAGATACATGGAGTTTCCCAAATTATGTGGCCACAGAAACTCTTCCTCTCAGAGGATATCCAGAGAACAGTATTCACACACAAAATTTTTGGAAAATGCAAACTGAATCCATAATCTTACTTCAGGAAGAGACCACCTTAAAACATTTTAGTGTTTGATTTTTTTTAAAAATATCTGTATATCTTGGGGCGCCTGGGTGGCTCAGTCAGTTAAGCATTTGCCTTCAGCTCAGGTCATGATCTCAGGGTTCCTGCTCAGCAGGGAGTCTGCTTCTCCCTCTCCCTCTGCTCCTTCCCCCGGCTTGTACACTCACATGCTCTCTCCTTCTCTCTCAAATAAATAAAAATCTTTTAAAAATCTGTATATCTTTATACTCAAAAGTCTAACTTGCAGTTTTGAAATTAATGAAGTAATTCCTTCTCCACTACATTCTAGTCATTCTTTTGAGTCCTGAAGATTTGCATGCAAAATCTCTGGTAATGCCAGTGGTTAGGTGGATGTGCTGGGAGATGTTGAGGCTGGGAAAATTTCAGGGGAAAAACTAGCTGTCAAGGAGGATGATCAGAGGTTCACTGCTCAGTCAGGTCAGAATTTGAATGAATATAAAGAGACCCAGAAAGGAAGGAAGTGCCAGTAGAGAGAAAGGCATTGGTGGCAGGGTCAGATTCAAACTGTCCTAACCCACAGTTTATTGCCCAAGGCCTGCTGGTAGACCTGTGCCTGTGAATAACCTACCTCTATTACTTGAGTGCTTCTGATTATTGCCTAGTTAACCCACTAAAAAGAGTTAAGTGACAGAAGCAGACACTGTACCTCCTGATGGAAAAAACACAGCATTACTAGTGTATCTACTAAAAAATTGTACCTGAACATTATTAGTCCTCTATATCTAACAATCAATTTGCATAACATTTAGAAGACAGAGAAACATGTTAAGAGATACTGTGGAGAGGCAGTCAACAGAACCCAGAATTGAGAATCTCAATAGGACAAATACTGGTTTGTCAACAAATATACTGGCCAAGAAAAAAGAAAAATGGAAATGGGAACCTATAGAATTATAATAAGAGACTAGAACTGTATCAACCATATGGAATATATGGATCTTGTTTGGATCCTGATTCATATAAACCAATGTTACAAATATTTATGAGGCAATGGGGGAAATTTGGACACTGATTGCATATTTAATAGTAAGGATATATAATAATAATGTATTAATTATTAGCACGTTACTTTAGATGTAATAGATATTGTGGTACATTAAGTCCTTATATTTTAGAGATACGTACTGAAATATTCACAAATGAAATTATGTAATATGTGTAATTTGCTTCAAAATAATCTAGGACAGAGAGAAATGAGTAGAAGTATGGATAAAACAAATTGCCTATGTCTTAATAATTGTTGAAGCTGGGTGATGGGCATATTGTCATTCATTATACTATTCTTCCTGTCTGAAATTCTCCAAAATACAAAGTAAAAAAAGGGTGGCGGGGCTACCACAAGTTGATTATACCATATGAGCTCCTAAAATTAGAAAGAAATTAGTCAGTAGAAAATTTGCATTTCAGGGTTATATTGGGTGGTGCTTCAGAAATGGGGACAGAACAGGAGCAATGTGTGTCTTTTGGTGCTAATGGTCAACATCAGTGCTTTGGGGTCAGGGAGGTGACCCTCTTTGTACTTCAGTCAAACCACAGAGTCTGCTTCTGGATTCCCAGAAGTTAATCCATCATTTTTATGGTTTTACCCAAGATCTGCCTGGAGATGCACCTAGTTGCTTCCCCCTGGTCTGTTCCTAATCCTCTTATCTTCCATATGGGGAGACAGAGAGACAAATGGAAGCCTCAAGAGCCATCAAGTGGGGAGTTCCATAAGAGGGCTCTAACTGCTAATTGATGACACAGAAACATGAAAACTCCAAGGAGCGTGGAGAAAGTTTTGGTGAATCATGTGGTCTATGGGAAGCTAAAACAGTACCACTGATATTCTGAGTGGCTCCTACAGAAGCGAGGATGGATTGTGCCAAAGATAGCCATCTGGGAGGAGCCTGATCATGGCCATGGGGAAAGGATGAGCTCTGCCGCCAGAAAAGAGAAGAAAGTGAACTGGCCTTAACAGGGACTTGGGTCTTTAGCTGTGCTATGGAGTTAACCAGCCCTTGGTGATATCATACGGAAAGTCTCCCTATTTGAGGGAGCTGGGAGACTGATCTCTTGCTCTGGGATATTACCTAGCTTCAGAGTTGCCATTGATAAAAGGACCCAACCTCACATTTGGGTCCTCAGAGGAAGCTCTTTGGAGAAAATGGGTTAGAGCCTTCCCAGTCTGAATCAGCATCCAAACATGGATTAGAAGAATGGATCCTATGGAAGAAGCCATTTCTAGTAATAACTGTAGGAACCCCCTGGTCTGCTCACCGGATGATTGGCATAGCCGATACTATTCCAGTTAATCACTGAAGGAAACATTGTAGTTCATAAAGAATAAAATGGGGGCACCTGGCTGGCTCAGTCAGAAGAGCATGCAACTCTTGAGCTCAGGGTTGTGAGTTTGAGCCCCACATTGGGTGTAAAGATTACTTAAATAAAACTTTCTTTAAAAAAATTTTTTTAGGGGGGGTCCGGGTGGCTCAGTCATAAGTNCCCACATTGGGTGTAAAGATTACTTAAATAAAACTTTCTTTAAAAAAATTTTTTTAGGGGGGTCCGGGTGGCTCAGTCATAAGTATCTGCCTTCAACTCAGGTCATGATCCCAGAGTCCTGGGATCAAGCCCTGCATTGGGCTCCCTGCTCAGTGGGAAGCCTGCTTCTCCCTCTCCCATTCCCCCTGCTTGTGTTCCCTCTCTTGCTGTTTCTCTCTCTCTCTCTCTCAAGTAAATAATAAATAAAATTTTAAATAATTTTTAATGTACTTGGCTTTATGCATTTATGAAGCTTAGATGAGCCCAAGACCCTTTTTCAGAGATCTTTGACATTTGAAGAATTAACACTCTAATGTCACCTATTCTTAAGGAAGCCAATTTGGTCATTTTGTGTAGGCACAAATTTAAATCCCAGCCTTCCAGACATATATGTAAATCACTTAGCCAAGGAACAAGTCCAGCTGGCTAACCACCTGGTACATGCATCTCCAGGTAGCCTTATAGGTCTCATGATTGAAGACGCCTTTTATGAGGGAAACTTTATGTTATGATGATATTCTCAAGGTTAAACCACTTGCAAACATCATAAGCTACTGTACAAAATTCACCTCCTCTTTTTAAAAAGTTTTCAGTAGGAAACAGTATCGCTTAAGGTTATTGCAGAAGAAAAAAGGAAAACAAATAAGTCTTTAAGCGAAAAGGAGTCCAGAAATGATATGAGGAGAAGCTGACTAAATCAAAGGAAGTTTAACCTATTTTCTGGCAGGTGAATGAATGAAGGTGACCTGGGACCTGAGGAGCCCTTGCTCTTGGTCCTAGAGCACTGTCATGAGATTACTGCTCCAGCCCACTTGTCATTCCAGTCAAGTTTTCAAATACCCGGGAGAGAGAATTGGACTGACCAGCCTGTCAAGTGTCTGTAGCTGTGGCTAGGGAACAGCCACAGAGTCACCAGGGGCTTGGTTATGAGCCAGAAGCCACAGCAGTCTGTCTGTTGGAGAAAGGGGTACCCTTTTATCCTGCCCCAGTGATGGGGATTCGGCTGAAGCTGCAGATAAAGGGGAAGGTAACCAGACGTCCCAGGGAAGCTGCAGTTTGGGCTGTAGCACAGTTCTCTGACCGCCACTGCTCTCTGTTCATCTGGGAGAACTGGCCCTTCTTCCCCTGTCCTCTTCCCCCAGCCGCACCCAGAAGCAGGGCTCCTTGCCCCTGTTCCCTTAGTGTTCATTGCAATGAGACTGCCTTTGACTCGAGAAAGGAAACCTTGGGGTACATATGGCCAGGCAGGCCTACCTCCAGTAGAGTTTTGGCCCTGAAGAAAGCAATCCCATCCTCAGGTACACAAAAGTTTTTCTCCCTTGGGTCATCACTAGATCCTGATTACCCAGCTCTCTGGGGGGAGTGATCTACCTAAGACATGTGATAGAAGCTGTTGCCATGACTACTGCTGGGTTCCCTAGAGTTCTAGTTCTGATAGGAACAGAGACTGGCATGAAGTGCTCCTAGCACAAGAACCCATTCATTACAAGGTAAATCAAAATATGTGCCTGGATCTTCATCTCTTTGTTGAAAAACAAGAAAGGCTAGTGAGTCTAAACGGGAAAAATGAGCAACTTGAAGACTTCCCATACAACTTTAAGACTATGGACTTCCATTGAAAAAATGTTAACACTCAAAATTTTAAAACCAGCACTACTCACTCGGTTCCTGCCTATTTATTTAACATGTCTATCTTACTCATATTTGGCTAGAATTTTCCTTATATCTTTATTGTCATTTTTTAGTACCTGAGATTTATTAGAAGTACACTAATGTACCAGGTACCATACTAAACCTTTGCAACTTATTATGTTATTTCATTCTCTCAGCAGCCCAGTGAGATGGATACTCTCATTGTCCCCATTTTACAGATGAGGAAAATGAGGCCCAGAGGGAAACTTGTCCCAAGGTCCTTCTGCTGGTGAGTGATGGAACCTGAATTTGTCTGACTACAGAACATAGTGTCTTAACCACTATAAAATCTATGTCAGTCCAGAGAATACTGGCCTGCTTAACATGGCATCAGAACATTGAACATAATGATCCAATATTGCCACACACAGAGGAACCCACATGTCTCCCTTAGGCTGGAGATGATGCAGTAGGCTTTGGAGACTCACAAGTATTGCATTTGTGGTCAAACCTCTAGGCCTTGGATAAATAGTGGCTAAACCCACCATTACCATAGTCTGGCTTAGCCTGAAACCAGCCTCCAACCCTTGCCTCTAGTAAACAAAACTCTTTAATTCAATTTATTGATGGGCTGTGAAGACATCAGACTCCATTGGAACAATCCTGGGAGGCTGCTCTGAGCTCTGCCCTTCCCATTAGGGGCTGTAAGTTTGTGCAAACAACCATAAAATTAAACCCACCCAGGGAGGGACATTGATTTCCAATTGGCATAGTTCGCCAGATGCTGTTTGGTCTAAGAACTGCTTGACCTCTACTAGTGACGCCACCTGCCCTTGGCTTTACAGGGTGTGTTCCCAGCAGGGAAGGCCTCTTCACTAATGCTTGCCACTGGAACTTGGGCTGAAGGCGTGGTAGGTTCCCCATATGTTGCAGGGGAGAGGCCAGCCACACCCCGGTTTGGATTCACCCTCTTATCCAACCCTTGGACTAAAGCTGCCCCAGGAGATTATAGACGCTCCCACCCCCAACTAATTAAATAGGTGGCCTCCTGCTGCTAAAAGGGAATGAGGGCGGAAAGACAGGGGATGCCTGATTTAACTACGACCTGGGTAAGTAGCTCAGCCACTGGACCCAGAAATCACCGATGCGTGCCTAAATGGTCTCTAATGGGTTAGGGTGGTTCCTATGCCTGAGACCTGGAGTTCTGTTTATTCTCAGACTGCTTTGTAGTTTTCCAATCTTATAGTCCAAAACGTTCATTACAGAAGCTTTACACATTATTAAAAACAAAGTTATCCATTAATGAGTGTATCTTACAATTGATATTACATTCCAGTCCTTGTGTTAAAGCACTGGAATGAAAGTGACTATTCAGAGACACTATTTTTTCTCCTGGGACAACCCGAAGATGATTCTACCACTTCATACCCACACATACACATGCATGCTCACACACGTATGCAAAGAGCAGGCTTCTGGATCCAAAGTTAAGTGTCTACCTAAATTACTAGTGCTACATCTAAATGTCCATGCAATTATGTTTATTTAGAAACTAAAATCATGGCTTGGATTAATGAAAGAAATCTTTTGGAGTTTTTTGGGAGTTCAACCTACAAGTGAGTCATTAGTTGATTCGTTTTCCATTCTGTTTTTGCTACAAATCGCTAAAAAGGAAAGAGGACTGAGAGGCAAAGAGGAAGACAGTTGTGATAATAGGAAATTGGACTAAATTAAAATGATACTAAGTCACAGCACAACTTGGCCTCTTTGCCACCAACTTTTGACATTCTAATTAGGGTAAATGGTTATGCAAATCTAGCCTGTCACTCATGTCCCCCCTAGCCAGAGTGTCTGTGATTGTTTAAAGTGAGGACTGTTGATGGCATAATTAAAGCTCTCCTAAAAATTAATTGGGAATTGGAAGACAACCTCCAAAGATGCCCTAATTTGTGGTCAGCCCGGCACAGCTGTCCTTTTGTCCTGCCCGCCACCAGGACGCCTCGAGTTTCCCCATCAAGTATAATAGAATGTGACACTTGAGGTGTTCTCAAGCCTTGGTCCACAAGATAGAGTGGAAGACAGACCAACAGTAGTCTGCAGCACCGAGGGTCACCTCCTGGGCAGGTTCAGCTCAGGAAACAAGGTTTCAGGTGAATCCAAACGCGGGGCACAAAACACTTGGGGCTGGGGGCATATATGAAACAAAACTGGTCGTGAGCTGATAAACGTCAAAGCTGCATAATGAATATAGAGTAGAGGGGACTGGGAGAAGTAATTATAGTATTTCTTTGCTTTTGTGCACTTTTGAAATTTTCCATAATACAAAAAATTTAATGCATACACGCTTTTAAATTAATTAAACAAGGAGGCCACAAGACTGTGGTGGTTCTAATGCCTTAGCCCCCTATAGAAACAAACCAAGACCTAAGCCTGTAAATACCTCAAGATTAAGAAACCAAAACCTAAGGACAACCAATCATAAATAGCCAACTGGGCTGTCACAAATAATGCAAATAATGCAGCTGCTTAAGTTATAGCCAATCAAATAATTTACTTGCTCTGCTTCCAGGTCTTTTCTATGAAAGTTCGGCCCATAGCTCCTGTTGGTGGAGCATTTCTAACCACTTCTGGTTTAGCACTGCCAGATTGGAATTGATTTTTTGCTCAAACTCTTTAAATTTTTAATATGCCTCAGTTTACCTTCTAAATACCATGTGCAAAAATCCATCATGAGGAGGAAGTTCTTAGTAGCCAAAATCAACTTCTGGTTTTACTCTTAAAGGAGTCAGAGTAACTAATCCTAAAAATGAGTATGCTGTGCTAGTAGTTTTTTTTTTTCAAGAATTTATTTATTTATTAAGAGAGAGGGGGGGGCAGAAAGAGAGGGAAAGAGAGAGTCTCAGGCAGACTCAGGGCTTGATCTCATGACCCTGTGGTCATGACCTGAGCTGCCACCCAGGTGCCCCTGTTCTAGTACTTCTTATCACATCTAACACATCCCCACATCAAGCCCTGACTCTTCCTAGCTTTGCCCTAGCTGGGAATGAAGAGCAAGGACTGAGGGAAGACTAGGAGAGAAATGGGGCCAGGTGAGAGACGGACAAGGGGAAACTGGCTGAGTGGGTGTCAAGAGTGAGATCCCCTGGGAGCCTGGGTGGTGCAGTAGGTTAGGTGTCCAACTCTTGACTTTGGCTCAGGTCATAATCTCAGGGTCATGAGATTGAGCTCCATCTCAGTCTCCATGCCCTGCTTAAGATTCTCTCCCTTAAAAAAAAAGGGGGGGGGGAAAAAGTGAGATCCCCAGATAATCTATCCAAAGGAGAATTAAGAGTTGATTATGAATTAATTCTATGTCATAAAAAACCAATACAATCCCATTTAACTTAAGAAAAATAACTTGGAGTGCCTGGGTGGCTCAGTCAGTCGAGCATCTGACTCTTGGTTTTGGCTCAGGTCATGATCTCAGGGTTGTGAGACTGAGCCCTGCAAAGGGCTCTGCACTTATCAGGGAGACTGCTTGGGATTCTCTCTGTCCCTTTTCCTCTGCCCGCCCCCCAAAAATAGATAAATAAATCTTTAAAAAAAAAGAAAAGAAAAATAACAAGGAAATTTAAAAAATAAAAAGTGCCTGATAGTCAAGGGCAAATTCTCTCATGATTAACAAGCCTGCCTTGGCTTCCATGAGTTAAGATACAACTGGAAAAGCAGTTGGTAGCTTCTGTCCTAACGGTGGGGATTTCTGAAAGACAAGGAGCCCCTTGGCTACAAGAATCATAGTGCAGGATGGCTGCAGGCTTTGGAGATCACCCGTCTTCCCCCATAGAAAAGGATGCTTTTCTCTTTATCTTTTAAAAGCATCCACGTCTGGGGTGACAGCAATTAATGAGCTAGTAAAAAGCTGCCCCAGCCAGTGTTTCCTAGCTTTGTTAGGAAAACTGGAGAGAACCAGTTTTGTTAGGAAAACTGGAAAGAACCAGTGTGGGCTAATTAATTGGTCTTCAGGTAGTAACTAAATCAAAGGTGTCTTGGGTACCCAGGGAAGCCGGAGTCTCCTCTTTCCTGAGAATCAATCAGTGCAAGATTGATGAAGGGCTGCTAAGGTCAGGGTTAGAAACACAAAACCATCTGCCAACTCTCTAGGGCTGGTACCTACAGTAGAGCAATTTTAGAAGAACAGGTGTTCACATTTAACTTACCTCTTCTTTTCTTTTATGCTGAAATCATGATTTTAGCTAAAAAGAGTCTCCAGTTGGTTGATGAAATTCACAAACTGTCTACTGTAACTTAAAATAACCTGGCCCAAAGGTATTGTGATAACCTCAACAGCCTCTTGCACAAAGTCATAAACCACTCAGCTCTGACAGTAGCTGCTCTGGCCTCTCCAGAAACATTTGAGAGTAACAAGAAACAGTGACTTCAAGGTATTGCCTTAAAAGGGCTGCTATAGCCACTCTGGAAAACAGTATGGAAGTTCTTCAGAAAGTTGAAACTAGAGCTACCCTATCACCCAGCAATTGTACTACTGGGTATTTACCCTAAAGGTACAAAGGTAGTGATCCTCAGGGGCACGTGCACCCCAATGTTGATAGCAGCGATGTCCACGATAGGCAAACAATGGAAAGAGCCCAGATGTCCATCAACAGATGAATGGATAAAGAAGATGGGGTATATATATACAATGGAATATTATGCAGTCATCAAAAAAACCAAAATCTTGCCATTTGCAATGACGTGGATGGAACTAGAGGCTTTTATGCTGAGCAAAATAAGTCAATCAGAGAAAGACAATTATATGATCTCACTGATATGAGGAATTTGAGAAAAAGAGGATCATAGGGGAACAGAGGGGAAAATGAAACAAGACGAAACCAGAGAGGGAGACAAACCATAAGGTACTCTTTTTTTTTTTTTTTAAGATTTTATATATTTTTTTGACAGAGAGAGGAAACACAAGTAGGGGGAGTGGGAGAGGGAGAAGCAGGCCACCCACCGAGCAGGGAGCCTGATGTGGGGCTCGATCCCAGGACCCTGGGATCATGACCTGAGCCAAAAGTAGACACTTAACTACTAAGCTACCCAGGCGCACCACCATAAGAGACTCTCAATCTCAGGAAACAAACTGAGAGTTGCTGGAGGGGAGGGCGGTGAGAGGGATGGGGTGGCTGGGTGATGGACATTGGGGAGGGTATGTACTATGGTGAGTGCTGTGAATTGTGTAAGACTGATGATTCACAGGCCTGTACCCCTGAAACAAATAATACATTATATGTTAATTTTTAAAAAGGGCTGCTATAGACTGAATATTTGTGTCTTCCCAAAATTTATATGTTGAAACTTGATCTCCAGTATGATAGCATTTGGAGATGAGGACTTTGGGAGATAAATAAGCCATGAGGATAGAGCCCTCATGAGTGGGATTAGTGCCTTAGAAAAGAGACCCTAAAGATCTCCCTAGCTCCTTCTACCATGTGAGGACACCATGAGAAGACTGCCATCTATGAACCAGGAGGCAGACTCTTAGCAGACATCGAATCTGCCTTCATGTTGGGCTCCAGAACTATGAGATATAAATGTTTGCTATTTGTCAGCCACCTAGTCTGTGGCATTTTTGTTACAGCCGCCCAAGCAAATGAAGACAAAGAGCTAAACCAAGGAACCCTGCTTTGCTCTGTAGGTGTGCTACAAATCCAGTGTGGCCCATCCACTTTGCAGAGTATGCTTGAGAGCCCTGATGCCCTTAAAAGCTGACATTTAAATGTTTGCTTCTGGTTCCTGTAAAGTATCTTCTGGCTCAGTAGGCTAAGAACATTTTCAGAAGTCTTTGATGATGATCTATAAGCACATCCATACGTTAGTTGATGACAGTCCAATGACTGCAGTTGCCCTTCCTCTATATATAATTGTTTTTTTAAGATTCAGGATTTACACCAAATTTCATTCTTTTAAATGAAGATATTCCTTGTTAATGCGAACCATTTATGTCCCAATTTCTTCAAGAATATGGGAAATTTTCCAACACGCCCCATGTGGTAGATTGTATTTTTCGAAGGATGGCTGTAGCCTCATAGGCTCTTATTATAATGTGACATTAACAATCCTCCATCAGGGGGCAGGATTTATGTTCCTGCCCCATGAGCAAAAGTAAAACCATGTGACTAATATGGTCATAAAAGGTAATGCAGGTTCCACTTGACTCTCTCGGGGCCTTGGGGACCAAGCTGGCATGGAGGAAGCCCAGCTATCCCTCAGGAGGGGAAAGGTAAATTAGTGAGGATCAGAGGTAGGAGGCAAATTTATTATTCAGAATTCCTACAGGTCAATAAGCAAAATGCCCAATAGGAAAATGGGCAATGGGGCACCTGGGTGGCTCAGTTGGTTAAGCGACTGCCTTCAGCTCAGGTCATGATCCTCGAGTCCCAGGATCGAGTCCCACATCAGGCTCCCAGCTGCATGGGGAGTCTGCTTCTCCCTCTGACCTTCTCCCCTCTCATGCTCTCTCTCTCTCAAATAAATAAATAAAATCTTTAAAAAGAAGAAGAAGAAAAATGGGTAATGAATTTGAAAAGACGTTTCACAATAAAGGAAGTAGAAATTGCCAATAAATAAACTAAAATATGTTCAACTTTGCTAATAAACTAGACATGGAAAGTAAATCCTCAGTGAGATATTTGTAACCCACCTACCAACCAGATTGGCAAAAAATGTTAAAAATCTGACCACACTAGGGGTCAGTGAGGATGTGACACAATGGGAACTGTTTTATGGAGACAGGATTGTCTGTAAGTTGGTACAACTGCTTTGGAAGCCAGTTAGGAAGTATCTACGAAAGCTGAAGATATGCAGAGCCCATGACCCAGCAAGCCCCCCCACTGGGTGCATGCCATAGAGAAAATTTTGCGTACAATGTACACATTGTAACACATAAAGAAGAATTCACAGCAACATTTTTGGCAAAATCTAAAGTAAGAAACAACTAAATGCGTAAGTTGTGATATGTTCTTTCAATGGAATGCTCTACAGCAAGACAAGTGAACAAGTTATGGCTACACACAAAAATGTAGATGATTCTCACAAACATATTACAGACCAAAGAAGCAAGATACAAAAGAACACATACAGAATGATTTCATTTGTGTTAAGTTTGAAAATAAACATTTTGGAAGACTACATACAGAGGTGGGACGCCTGGGTGGTTCAGTTGGTGAAGCACCTGCCTTCAGCTCAGGTCATGATTCTGGGGTCATAGGATCGAGCCCCACATTGGGCTCCCCTTCTCCCTCTGCCTGCCACTACACCTGCTCCTTCTCCCTCTCTCAAATAAATAAACAAAATCTTAAAAATATTGTTTGATGAAAATCACTCAGACAAAATATTGGGGAAAATATTTCCATACCTATGACAGGTAAAAGTCATAATATAAAGTGTTTTTACAAACTGATAACAAAATGCAATGAAAATAGGCAAAGTATGGGCGCCTGGGTGGCTCAGTGGGTTAAAGCCTCTGCCTTCGGCTCAGGTCATGATCTCAGGGTCCTGGGATCGAGGCCCGCATCGGGCTCTCTGCCGGGCGGAGAGCCTGCTTCCTCCTCTCTCTCTCTCTGCCTGCCTCTCAGCCTACTTGTGATCTGATCTCTCTGTGTCAAATAAATAAATAAAATCTTTAAAAAAAAAAAAAGAAAGAAAATAGGCAAAATATATGCATAGAGAGTTCAGAGGAGAGAAAGTACAAATGGCAAGTAAATGTATCAAAAGATGCTTAACTTCCTTAGTCAGGTAAATGCAAATTAAATAACAATGAGCTATTACCAGATTAGCAAAATTCTGCCAATGGGCTCATGGTAAAAGGGATGCAGTGTTAGTGGCAATGTGAACAGCTACAGCCTTTTTTTGGAAAGCAATATGACAATATCTACTAAAATGAAAAATGGGCACATTCTTCAAACCAGAACTGTCTCTCTCAACCTACCCTCAAGAAATTAAAGTATCAGAATATTAAAAAATAAAATAAAATTTCTCTCTGTAGTGCAGCTTGTAATGGTAAAAATCTGGAAATAAAGTAAAAGGTCTTCAATAGGAGATTGAGAAGACTGATCAAATAAATTGTGGAACAGCTATTATGTGGAAAAATATTCAGCCATTAGAAAGAGTAAGCTGGAGAATGAGCTAAAAGATCTAAAGTGATTGTTGCATGAAAAAAAGAAAGATGCAGAGGGGTATATGATACTATTATTTTAAAACAAACATACAAAACCAAAATTATATATCTCTGTATATAAATTGATGGATTATATCATGGAGAAAAAAGGATGGAAGAATATACTAGGTTATCAATAACAATTTTCTGTGGTGGGGAATGGGGAAGGAGGAGTACTAGTTGGGGAAAGAAGGAGTGACAGTTGGAGAGGAAAGGAAGACTCAGGTAGGCGTGCTGACAGCACTGACTCCATCTTGGGCCCTCCATCTTGGGCTCCCCCTGGTGCACAGATGGCACCACTTTAGATAACTAGTAGCAATCCCCTCTGGGTCACAGATGGTGCCACTTTAGATAACTACCCTGTGACCTTACCACCAAGCCTCTCACTCCATAAAAGCTGGGGATTAATGTCCAGATAGCAGCAGAGAATAGGGACAGAGAATAAGTTCGGAGTGCCCTCAATCATCCATCTGCCCTCTCTATTGCCTCGTCCCTACGTTATCCTGAATAAAACTCTGTGTCAATGATGTGGAGGAGCTTCCTTTGTTTTCAGTATTAAAGTGACTTCTCAGTCTGGAGGATACATTATTGACCTTCCTCCACCTTCTGACAAGTCAGTATTTACCAGATAGAACATTGAACAAGTACATGAGTACAAAACTAAGCACTCAACTCTCAATCAAAGCCCTGAGATAAGAAAGAGGTAAATTTATACAAATGGGTGACATATGCCTAATGTAGGGCACACAGACACCGACGGGAACCAGGGTTCAGAATCCAAGCAAGGGAAGGAGAGTATCCATGTAATAACAGAGGTAACCTGAAATGGGAGTCAGAGTCCAAGGAGGGAGAACAGGTTTGGGGCAGAGAGACAGGAGATGGTTACAAAGAGGGGCACTGACTGAATAAATATGTTGAGGATAATGAAGGCAACTTTTCAGTTGGTGAAAGGAGTTACAAGTACAGACAGGGCTGGTGATGTTGGGCTAGAATTGGAGATATTTATTTGACTGCATGCTTTTCAACATATATAGATAGACACAGAAATAAATGTGTGTATAAACATACATTCCTTAATCATTTCACAATATGTGTAAATCAAATCCTCAAGTTATACACTTAAAATTTATACAATGATATATGTCCATTATTTCTCAGTAAAACTGGGGAGATAAAAAGAACATTTATTCCCTAACTGTCCACTGAGAGAGGCTAGAACAGCGATATCCAGTAGGCCTAACAGCTAGATCCTGGTTTCTAAATGTACTTTTGCACTAGAAGGAATCAGAGCTCCCAGGAGAAATGGCTGGTTCCAAATCTGGGGCATAGAAAGTACAAAATGAACTGGAATATCTTATTTTGCCAAAAAGCAGGGAAATGCTCAAAGAACGATATGGACCAAAGCCAGCTTGAATGGACTCTCTCTGGCCAAATTTGGGATATTTGAGCTTCAACACAAATACCAACAGTAATAAGTTATAGTCCATTATATAATATAGAAAAACATGAATCCATAGAAATTTTTTTAAAATGAATAAGTTCAAAATTTGTTGAGAAACAGGGTATTTAAATGGTTTTAAAGTATTCCCCCACAAAATGCTTATTAATTACAAAAGGAAAAAGAGTAACTCTACAGTGAAGAAATCTAGCAGACGGGGCACCTGGGTGGCTCAGTCGTTAAGCGTCTGCCTTCGGGTCATGATCTCAGGGTCCTGGGATGGAGTCCTGCATCGGCCTCTCTGCTTGGCAGGAAGCCTGCTTCTCCCTCTCCCACTCCCCCTGCTTGTGTTCCCTCTCTTGCTGTGTCTCTCTCTGTCAAATAAATAAATAAAATCTTTAAAAAGAAGAAAGGAAGGAAGGAAGAAATCTAGCAGACATCACCTTAATCNTGTGTCTCTCTCTGTCAAATAAATAAATAAAATCTTTAAAAAGAAGAAAGGAAGGAAGGAAGGAAGGAAGGAAGAAATCTAGCAGACATCACCTTAATTACATAATCAGAGTGAAGTTCACCACTCCTAGGGCTGATCAAAATCATGTGCTACCCAATAAGATTGCAACAAGGACACAGTGCCCCTCTGCAATATTGCTGCCATAGATGCCCATCCTGAATCTAACCACAAAAAGGTCTCACGCAAACCCAAACTGAGGGACATTCCACACAAAACTAGTCTATACTCCTCAAAAGTATCTATGTCATGCATATCATGGGAAGACTGAGCAACTATTCAGACCGAAGACCGAAAAGACTTGAAAAACTGGTGGAACATATGATTTAGAACTGATCCTTTTTGCTATAAGGGGCATATTGTTATAAAGAACTGTTGTTGAAATGTGAGTCAGGTCTGAGGATGAATGAGTAGTAATGCATCCAAGTTAGCTTCCAGATTTTGATGATTTTATTGTATGTATTTAAGAAAATGTCCTTCTTGGGGTGCCTGGGTGGCTTAGTCGGTTAAGGGTCTGACTTCCACTCAGGTCAAGATCTTGGGGTTCTAGGATCATGCCCCACATGGGCTCATACTCAGAGGGTAGTCTGCTTATTCCTTGCCCTCTGCCCCTCCCCGCTCCTCGTGCTCTCTCTGTCTCTCTCAAATAAATAAATAAAATCTTTAAAAAAAGAGAAAAGAAATGTACTTGTTCTCAGGAAATACATACTAAAGTATTTGGGATAATGGAGTATCAGATTAGCAAATTAATTCTTGAATAGTTCAGGGAGAACATTTTTCTGCTGTACTACAAATATTTCTGTAAGTTTTTTTAGATGGGAAAAAAAGGGTAATGCCAAAGAGCAAGAAAAATAACAAACACAGGCCTTTAATTTAGTTCAATTCCAAACCCTACTAAATTAGAATAAACATATTTTTAAAAATACTTTGTTGCAGTAACATAAATATAAAACTTGCCATTTACCCCATTTTTTTCTTTTTTAAAGAATGTTTATTTTGCACACTTCCTTGGCACTTTTCCACTTATCCCATTTTAATTGTACAGCTCACTGGCATTGAATTCATTCACAATATTGTGTAAATGTATGGACTGATGTTTGTGTTCCCTCCAAATTCATAAGTCGAAGTCCTGACCAGCAACATGATGGTATTTGGGGCGGGAGGTAATTAGGATTAGATTAGGTCTTGAGTTGGGGCCCCTCGTGATGAGATTCATACCCTTATAAGAAGAAGAAGAGAGATCTCTGTCTCCAAGTACATGCATGGAAGAACAGCACGTTGAGCACACAGCAGGAAGGCAACTGTCCACAAGCCAGGAAGAGAATTCTCATCAGGAACCAAATCTGCCGATATCTTGATCGTGGAATTAACAGCCTCCAGAACTGAAAGAAATAAACATCTGTTCTTGAATCTTCCCATTCTATGATATTTTGTTATAACAGCCCCAGATGATTAAGACAGTCACCCTTTACTGCTACCTATCTCCCAAACTCTTTCCTTACCCTGAAACAGAAACTCTGTCACCATTAAATAATAACTCCATTCTCCCCTTCCCCTGGCTCCTGGTAACCTAACCTACTTTCTGTCACTACGAATGTTCCTATTCTAGATAGTTCATATAAGTAGAGTGACACAATATTTGTCCTTTTGTGTCTGGTTAATTTCACTTAATGTAATATTTTCAAGGCCCGCCCATGTTGTAGCACATAGCAGAACTTCATTCTTTTCCTATGGCTGAATGACCTTGCATTTTCTGTATAAGCCAATTTGGTTTGTCTCTTCATCTGCTGATGCACAACTGGGTTGTTTCCACCTTCTGGTTAGGGTGAACAATACTGCTATGAGCATTGCTATGCAGGTGTGTGCTGAGTCACTGTTTTCAGTTCTTTTGGGTACTTACCTAGGAGTCAAATTACTGGGTCATATGGGAAAGATACTTGTTTTAAAGGCATAGTTCACAAGGATCAAGAGAATAGTGAAGAGTAACAACAGTAAAATATTCGAAGCTACAAATGAACAAGTGGTAATCAACTTAAATGAACTGAGGATCAGATTCTACACTGGCAGTAGGGAAAGAAAAGAACCGTGAGTGGATTCTCGAAAGGCTCGGGAATCAGCAGCATGAAGTACCTGAAATTTGAAGGTGGGAGTCCTATAAATAAGGTAAGGTGTGGGCGCTGAAAGACCAGGACTGGTTGAAAGGTATTTAAGAAGTGGTTATAGAGGGACAGCTCCGTGGCTCCGTCGGTTAAGCGTCAGACTCTTGATTTTGGCTCAGGTCATGATCTCAAGGTCCTGAGACCTAGCCCTGCGATGGGTTCCTTGCGGGGTGTGCGGCCTGGCTAAGATTCTGTCTTCCTCTCTCTCTCTCCCTCTCTCTCTCTCTCCC
>LNAC01000047.1:6297070-6383763 GCA_002007465.1 Ailurus styani | reverse complement strand
CTCTCTCTCTCTCTGCCCTTCCCCCACCTCACAGGTTGCACATACTCCCAATCTCAATTTTTTTTTTTTTTTTTACTGAGAAGGGGAAAGAAGAAATCTTCTGGTGTGATGGAAATATTTTATGTCATGATCTAGATGGTAGTTATACATTGTATAGATATGTTAAAATACATCATATAAGAATAATAAAATAAGAGGGGCTCCGGGGTGGCTCAGTTGGTTAAGCCTCTGTCTTTGGCTCAGGTCATGATCCCAGGGTCCTGGGATGAATCCTGGCATCGGGCTCCCAGCTCAGCAGGGAGACTGCTTCTCCCTCTCCCATTCCCTCTGCTTGTGCGCTCTCTATCTATCAAATAAACAAATAAAATCTTTTTAAAAATAGTAAAATAAGAAATAAATAACATGTAATATTTATGTGCCCAATTTCACACATCGGGCAGTTCCCTCTCCCCACCCTGAGAAGACTTGGTGATTTTTTCTCTGGAGAATATAAAGCAGAACATCTCTGTACTCAGGGGCACCAAGCACAGATGAGGGAGGGTGCCATGCCAAAAACGGGGATTAAGTAAACCTATGCATGCCAAGTACTTGTTCCCTGAACTGAAAACTTACCTTTATGTCTCTTTAGCCAGAGTTGCATCACATGCTCAACTCTAACCTAATGAACAGACTAGGGAATGTGCAGGAAGCAGGAGGAGGAGAAAAGAGGGGCTCCCAAGAAATCAGGACAACCTGATGGTGTCATCACCATCCTCATTATCATCCTACCATACAGACTTGGCTGTATTAACTATTGGACCAAAATTACACAAGTATTCCTGCAGCCATTACTGTGAGACCTTCTCCAAACTGTCAGAATTCTAGGTCAGCTCACAGAGCAGCCACTGCCGGGACCAGGGCTTCCAGCCACCTCCACAGCACTGCTGCCTTTGTTCAGAAACCAAATTCCCAGGAGATCATTCCTGATTTGGCTGAGCCTGAGTAGCATGCCCACAGCCTGATTTGCAGGGAGAGGTAGCATCTGGCCCCTTTGGCTTCCTCGGTGAAAGTTGGGCACTACCTCCTGGACCACTCACTCACAATGACAGTTTCCCATCCAAGGAGGATGGTATTCAAATGCTGCATAACAACAAAAAGTCATGAAATGGTTTTCATCAATCTTGAGCTAAAACTTTAAAACCATTTCCCTTTATTTAGCTATCCTTAAGTTTCCCTGATGACCCTTTGACGGGACAGTCTCATTTCTTTCTCTGCTCCAATAACACAAGGCTGTGAATCTGCTTACTGTGATTTAATGCACAGGATGTTCCTGGTCTCTAAGAGTTCAGAACCTCCCCCTGCTCACCTGATGTTCTCTGGTGTATGATTTTGATTCTCTCTGCTGTAAGTCCCATCCCATCAATCAGTGGTCTCTGTTTAGCAAAGACTCAGTATAGCAGTTTACGTGTGTGTGGAACAGGAAAGAGGATTGAACAGTGTTCCCCTTTAACAGAATCTTACTAGAGTATGATACGCTTTTTGATATGGGGATCAATTCCTGTTGGAAAATATTACAATAGTTATTTGCAGTGAATGATTAACTTTGCCAAGCAAACCCCCTAATGCTGCATAAAACAAAGTTTGTTTTGGATCCCCTAAAACTCGGTGTTTCTTATTCTTGCAGGTCTCAGCAGCCCAACTTGTTTTGCATATGGTTGCATGTTTAATTAGCGTTCCTTCTGTGTCTGCAATTAGCACTGTGATGATTAATAAAATAACTCCTTTAAAGCTCCACTTAGCAGAACTGCACAATCAGGTGTAATTAATTCATCATTAATAAATCATGGCTGATTAACTAATCTGTTTATTACCAACACATTACTAAACGGCTCCCACCTAAGCACAGCTAATTTTTCTATGCTGAACAGAACTGGAAGCTAATAAAACCACCACCACCACAACAGCACCTCCAAAACTGCACTGAGCAGCAAGTATATTAGTCTGGTCAGGGAGATGCTAAAGCAATGTACATTTGCAAGTGATGTGATCGAGCTGCATAGACAGTTACCGCTTTGGAGGGAAGAAAGCAGTGGCTACGTCTGGAAGCCTGAACACCAGTGGTTCTCAAACTTCAATATGCACCGGAATCACCTGCAGGGCCTGTTAAAAACCAGATTTCTGGTCCCCACATCCAGGGCTTCTGATTCGGTAGGTCTGGGAATGGGCTGAGAATTTGCTTTTCTTTTCTTTTTTTTTTTTTTTAAGATTTTATTTATTTATTTCACAGAGGGAGAGAGATCACAAGGAGGCAGAGAGGCAGGCGGGGGGGNAGCAGAGAGCCCGATGCGGGCCTCGATCC
This sequence comes from Ailurus styani, assembly GCA_002007465.1. Lineage (NCBI taxonomy): Eukaryota > Metazoa > Chordata > Mammalia > Carnivora > Ailuridae > Ailurus > Ailurus styani. Next base: position 6,381,425 of record LNAC01000047.1, on the reverse strand, counting down.
CAGGACCCTGAGATCATGACCTGAGCTGAAAGCAGAGGCTTTAACCCACTGAGCCACCCAGGTGCCCAAGAATTTGCTTTTCTAACAAGCTCCCAGATGATGCAGCTGCTGCTTGTCCAGGGACCACACTTAGAGAACCACAGATCTACCCTTTCTTGTACACGGGGGATGACTCGCAATGGCCATGATTCCCAAGTCCTTTCTATAGATTTTAATAGTTTAAAACAACAATAACAATAACAATAACTTTCCATGTTATTTATCTGTCCCTGTGCTTACACGCTATCTCTTCAACTGGATTGACAATGTAAAAATTACTTTCTTCTATTTCTCTCTCTCCCCCGACAAATCCTAACAACTACTTTTTAGGTGTAGAAACTTGTCGACAAAATCCGGACGTGCTTTGCGTATTCATCTCTGAATCTTTGCTCATGCCGCCGTCTTTCTAAGCCCTGCTCTTCAGTACTCCCATGGCTGTGCCATAGCACTCCGTGTCTGTGCCAGATGTGGGCCCGAATCACAGAAGAGCACGAGGGCTCATTATCTTGTCATGAAAGGATGAGCCTCATCTCCCCGGTTGGAGCCCCCAGAGAGCTCTGTAAGCTCCCTCTCTAATCTCCTTTGCAGCTTGCCCCCAGCTCTCCACCCCACCAGCTTCTAGCTCGGTGTCTTATACGCAGGAGACAGCAAATTGCTTTTTACCAACCATGTCAGATTGCTGAACAGCAGATCTGACCCACAGGCTGCAAATTCACATCCCAGCTGGGCACCTAATTTGCAGAATGCATAGGAACTGCAGCAAGGGGGATTTCCACCCTGACGAACTTGGAAAGAGGCGAATAATCTACCCTCTGAGAGTTAAACCATTAAAAACGGTATAAAATAAGGGGTGCCTGTGTGCCTCACTCAGATGGTTAAGCGTCTGCCTTCAGCTCAGGTCATGATCTCTGGGGCCTGGGATGGAGCCCTGGATGAAACCCTGCCTGGAGCCCCGCATCAGCTCACTGCTCAGCAAGGAGTCTGCTTCTCCCTCTCCCTCTGCCTCTCCCTGCTGGTGCTCTGTCTCGCGTGCTCTCTCTCTCTCAAAGAAATAAATAAAATCTTTAAAATGTATACATATACACATACATATACATACATATAAAATAAAAATTTTAAAAGCGAATCAGAGAAGGAGAAAACCAGGTCAACTTAAAGCTGTGGTTCTCAGCCAGGGTGATTGAAATTGCCTTCTGCTTCTACCTCGAGGGTATCGGGCAATGTCTGACAACGTTAAAAGAATGAAATAGCTTGACTATGATCTGATCTGATCGAAGTGGAAAGACAGGGCTGGTCAGCAATGGAAGCTCTGGGAAAGGTTGCTCAGGAGACAAGCATCAGCAAGTCACAGCCAAGTTGGATCTAAGAGAGAGCTTCTATTAAAAAAAAAAACTTGTAAGACAGGGAAATAGATACATTAACTGGACTTTCAAAAACATTGTTTCTAATTTTTTAAATGCTGTAATGGTTTTCTATTGCTGTGTAACCATTACCACAAATTTAATGGTATAGAACAACACACATTTGGGGCGCCTGGGTGGCTCAGTGGTTAAGCATCTGCCTTCAGCTCTGGTCATGATCTTGGGGTCTTGGAATTGAGCCTCGAGTAGGGCTTCCCTGCTCAGCAAGGAGCCTGCTTCTTTCTCTCCTTCTGCCTCTCCCCCAGCGTGTGCGCTCCGCACGTCCCCTCCCCTACGCCTCTCTCTGGCAAATAAATAAAATCGTAAGCGCACACACACATTTGTCCTTTCACTGGTTCTGTGGGTCAGGAGTCCAGGCATAGTTTAGCTGGGTCCTCTGCAAAGCTGAAATCAAGGTGTTAGGTAGGGCTGGGTTCTCTGTAACTGAGCAGAAAGGTCTGCTTCCAAGCCACTCAGGTTGGGGGCAGAATTCACTTCCTTGCTGTTGTAGGACTGAGAGCCTCTCTCTGGTCCTGGTGGTTGGATAGAGGCTGCCTTCGGCTTCCAGGGGCTTCCCCAACATGGTACTTTGCTTCCTCTGAGTGAGCGAGAGATTCCAGCAGGAACAGCGTGACAGCCTTATATAAGTAGCACAATCGTGGGATCATGTACATGTAATCACATGTATTCCAGAGTATCTTTGTCATACTTCCTTGGTTAGAGGCAGGTCACACTCAAAGGGAAGTGATTATGCAAAGGCATGAACACAGGCAGGAATGATGGGGTCACCTTAAGAGTTTGTGTACCATAGATGTAATACTTGGTATTAAAGTGATTTTGTTTGTTTTAATTGAGGTATAATTGACATGGTTACTTTCCTTAAGAACCCTTACATTTTAGGGCTAAATCCTGAAATATTTGCCAACAAATTATACGATGTCTGTCAATGGGTTTGCTTCAAAACAATGGGTTTGCTTCATGATAATCCAGAGAGGGAGGAGAAGTAGATGGAGGCATAAATAATTGGGCGTGAGTGAGAAATTGTTGAGCCCAGGTGATATGTCCATGGGAGCTCATTACATATTCACTATACTTCTGTATATGCTTGAAATTTTCAGAATAAAATTAAAAATGAATAAATAGACAGCATGTGTATTAGTTATCTATTGCTACAAAACAAATTACCTCACAGCCTAGTCATTTAAAACAAACATTGATTATCTCGGTTTCTGTAGGTCAGGGATTTGACACAACTTAGGCTGGGGCCTCTGGGTCAGGGTCTGAGAAGGCTGAGTGAAGGTGTCAGCCGGACTCCAGGCATCGGAGTCTTGACGGGCTAGTGGGTCCATCCAAGCCCATTCATGGAGCTGCTGACCAGCCTCTCCTTAAGGCGGTTCACAGGGGGCAGCTGACTTCTCACAGAGCAAGTGACACACATACACACATCTACCAAAACATAAAGTGCAGCGTTTTTAGAACTTAATCTCAGAAGTAACATGCTCTTACTGATGAATATTCTATTGGTTACACAGACCAACCCTGGTGAAACATGGGAGCAGACTACACACAAGGGTCTGAGCAGCAGAAGGTGGGATTATTGAGAGCCATTTGGAGGCAAGCTATCATACATGGTGCATGAGGCAAAAACTGAGTGCTATCCAAATTATCCTTGAAAACCCTATAAATAACCTATAAATGGTAGTAGACTAATATCCCAGTGCGCAAGCCCAATACCACTAGGTTTTTCTCTAGTGCTGTCACACCTCACTGTTTCGTTGAGTGCCAGATAGAGTTGTTGGCTTGAATTAGGGACAATGGTCGTTCCAAAAATATTTAAATATTTAAAACTAAAATCACATTTGGCCATGCCATGAGCATATATAGTTAAATGCAATGAAATGCAAATGAAATGCATTATGATGGGATTCTAATGCGTTGTTCAAGTGGGGAAGCTTATGTCTTGATGATATCTGCCATTTAGGTCCATTTTGCTGACTCTCCTCATCGCAGCTCCACAGTCATGAAGCCGCTTTCTGATTATAATTTGGCTTCTCAAACAGATAGGCAAATGGAGAGAAAATGTTCTGATCTAATCCATTCTGTGATCACGCTTCTCATTGTAAAATAAAAAGGTGGTCTTCTGGCTCTATACATCAGTCTCTATGCTCTAGTTAAATGTGAATCTACGCCTGAAAGATAGATGCACTCTTGGTGCGTTTACATAATGAGCTTCTGAGCCTGTACCCCTGAACCCTGGACTGTGATGAATTTACCCAAGAAATACCACCCTGGGGGGTACTGAGTGGCCTAAAAATCTCCCCCAGGTGTGGCAGCTATTACACATATGGTAATATATGCGGTACATATCCATGAGCTCCCCCACATTTCTCAATTCCCTTGCTCTCAGATGGGGGTTTATGACCGGTTCCGGCCAATAAGCTGTGAGCAGAATTGACACATTTCACTTCTGAGGCAAACAGAGTGAGACTTCCATACACTCTTTCCTCCTGCTGCAGCAACCACGGAGGCCACATGTTGAAAGAGCAGAAGGCAAGATGAGCCTGGGCCCCTGCAGGACCATGGAACAGAACCCCTCCTGACTTGTACGAGACAGTGATCGGAGTGAAAATAAAAGTTGGTTCTATTAAGCCTCTGTGACTTTATAGGCATTTCCTACATTAAGATAACCCAGTCTAACTCGATATGCCAGGGGATGCCAACTTTGATGGGAGCACTTTTTTCAAGCAATGGCAGCTTTATACTTGAGAGCTGGGATACATCACTAACAATCTCCCTACACATTCCCCTATGTCCACTCTTAGTAAGATCAGGTAGGTAAGAAGTGGGCAGAAGCAGAAGAAACAGGGGAAACCTGTTCTCTGAAACCCGCCCTACTCAAATCAGCAAAAAATCACTCTGCACAGTACGCTAATTCTAGAAGCTCTTTGCTCCTGCTACCCACAGATGTCATTTCTTCTTATTTATCTGTTTAGGTGTGCCTCTCCCGCCCCCAGCCCTGCTTCCTCGGCAGCTACTTCTGGAGTACTGCGGCCCCTACAGCCACTCAACCTTTGACCAGGTTGACCCAGTAAACCCAGTAAGTATGATCGATTGCCCTGAGTATTCTGACTCAACTGCTCATTTCTGAATGGACAGTTCTTTAAAAGTCACTTACAGAAGTGAATACAAAGGTTTTTTTTTAAAAGATTTAATACAAAGTTTAAAAATATAAGATGAAGAGGCACCTGGGTGTCTCAGTCAGTTAAGCATCTGCCTTCAGCTCAGGCCTTAGGGTCCCAGGATTGAGCCCCGAGTCAGGCTCCCTCCTCAGTGGGGAGTGTGCTTCTCCCTCTCCCTACACCCCTCCCACCTCCCTCCCTGCTTATGCTCTTCCTCTCTCTATACCAAATAAATAAATAAAAATCTTTAAAAATATAGGATGAAAAGTCAACTCAGATGTTTCAAATAGGAACTGTCACGAAAAAAAAAGAATTCAGAATCACCTCAGGGACTTGTATCCCAAAAATATCTATTAAGAACTTAAAAGGAAATTAAGAATATGCTTATCATGATGAGCCCTAGGTATATAGAATTGTTGAATCACTATTTTGCATACTTGAAACTAATATAACACTGTATATTAATTATACTTGAATTTTTAAAATAAATAATTTTAAAAAGAACTTAGCATACATTGGGGAGATAAAATTCAGACACTAACAACTATGCATTTATGTAAAATCACTCTTACAGTTCAGTTCAAGGCGGAGAAAACCTTGCACTTTGTGAAAACCCTCTAGCGATTCTCACCCGTGGTGTCACGGCCCACCGATGAGTTGGGAGAAGGTGTGAGGTATGTGGCAGGTCACTGGTTACTCATTAAGCTAAAGCCTGAAGGCAGCGAATTGTTTACTTACTGCAAATTAGCAGAAACACAAGATTACTGCTAGAATAAATAACATGCCTTAGCAAAAATAAATAAAAATAGAAAATGTGGTAGCAGTAAGGTGACAAAAATTGGGACATTACTGGAATTTCTAACTGATTAGCTTGTAGTTTTTGAGATGGCTGAGAATCGCCATCAGTGAGATCACCTTAAACAAACCCTGTTAATGACTTGAAAAAGTCCCCATCCCAAAGTCAGTTACAGGTATTCAACATTAGAAATTTAACTAAATTGAAAATATGTTAGAACCAATTTTTTCAAGGTTAAGAGAAGAATGCTTTATAAATTATCACTCTAAAACTATATATCAAGATAAAGATATTATAATGCTTTTAGTATTTAATTTTATCACCACACTAATACACATACATTTTTTTAAATTTCTGACTTTTTGGTTAGTCTGTTATATGTCCTGATTTTTAGTTATTGAACATGAGTATGTTCCAATAAAAGAAATAATTTTTAGGTGCATTAAAATGACTCTCAACCTTACCTCACACACACACACGCACGCACACATGCACACATACACACGAACAGCTGTCACCTTTCTACCTTCATGCCCCATCTTTGTCCATATACATTCATATTGTCCACAGACATAATTTTGCTAACATTTTGTCATCCACTGTAATTCCCTTCCTTAGTATTATGTCATGAGATATTTTTCAATATTTCCATGTAGCTATTGGTTCTTTTTAATGGTTACAAAATAGTCTATCAGATATTCACACCTAAGTTTAAATGGTTTGATCTTACTCCTCATAAACGTGCTCTTCATTCTGTGATTGGTAGTCATAACCAAAGGTGATAACATTATTCTTTGTTACTGGTTACTTCTATGTAAAACACACTCACGGGGGCACCTGGGTGGCTCAGTGGGTTAAAGCCTCTGCTTTCGGCTCAGGTCATGATCTCAGGGTCCTGGGATCGAGGCCCGCATCGGGCTCTCTGCTCAGCAGGGAGCCTGCTTCCTCCTCTCTCCTCTCTCTCTCTGCCTGCCTCTCTGCCTACTTGTAATCTCTCTCTCTCTGTCAAATAAATAAATAAAATCTTTAAAATAAAATAAAATACACTCACGGGCAGAGCCAAAACTCCATTAATTAATTAGTCAGGAAGCATGATGAAATTTCCATTAATATGTCTTTATTTTTCTATTTCTAACGTGGATAAACTGAACAGCTGTGCACGTTTGGTAAAGGCAGATGCTTACATTTCTTTTTATTTTTTTTTAAAGATTTTATTTATTTATTTGACAGAGGGAGAAACACAAGCAGGGGTGGGCAGGAGGGGGGAGAGTGTGACAGGGAGAAGCAGGCTTCCCGCTGAGCAGGGAGCCCTGTGTGGGGCTCCATCCCAGAACCCTTGGGATCGTGACCCACAGAAGGCAGCTTACCCTTAACCCTTAACCCTTAATGACCGAGCCACCCAGGCACCCCTACTTTTCTTTTTATGCAGAAAATACTTAGTTATTCAAAATCGCAGCATCAAACCACAGCCATCTCTAGGCTGTCAAAGTGCCCTCTAAAACAACAGCAGTGCTTCCCCTAATGTCAACCCGTCCATCAGGACGCAGTGAAATCTCCAGTTCTCCTCCTCGGCTGGAACACTGAAAGGCTAAAGGAAACATAAAAACAAGTCACAAATTAATATTCTTCATTTTCACCCTTTCTAATTCACAGAACATAGTGAAAGATCTCTCTAGAACCCTCCCAGCTCAGTGGAAAGAACAAATTCCTTCCTCCGTCCGTAGCACTGCCCAGCCTACCCTGTCCTCCTGAGGACTGGGGACCACAAACGCAATTTGAGCCACAAAACACAGCCCCACATAGTCTCTTCCTGAGTCATTTCCTCTGTCACTTCCCCGAATGTCCCAGACACACCCCAATAGCTTCCTCCCCTCTTCTGTCTAGGAGAGGCAGGGAGTAGAAGTCTAAAAAGATAAAGAGGGGTGATCTTGGCCCTCCTGAGAGAGCCCCATCTTCCCAGGTCTGAAGAACAAAGGGAGCTTGTTCACCCATGTGCTTAAATCAAGCAGCCACACAGGTCAGGCACACAAGAGGCACAGCCTCCGCCTTCCTGGAGTTCCGTGTGGAGGGGAGTAACGAGGCTCACCGAATGAAGACCTGGCAACCTGCTATCCCAAACAAGAGTCACAGAGGCCTGACCCTCCCACTACCTAAGACTTCCACCCTGGAGGGTCAAATTCCTACTTTGACTATGGGAACTGTGTAGCCTCCATTGGCTGCAATCTGTTTCCTCTCCCCCCGCCCCAAATCATTAGGGGACTTGGTTCAAAAGTAATTTGTTTGATTCAATCTCGTGACTAGCAATGGCCATAAGGAACGTTGGTGATCATCCCATCTCAACTTGTCATGTTCTAAATAACCTCACCAGGCCAAAGTTATACAGCTAGTTAATTTTATTCAACAAACATTTCTTGGGCACTTACTGTATTAGCAATGTGTCTGTGGGTCAGGAGGGATGGGGGTGGAAGATGCTCTGAATACAGGATTCAGGGGGAAGGAATGTAAAACCTTTCATTTTCTTATGAGTGATAGAGGGAATTTCATTACATCTTCAAATCAATAGTATATACGAGAAGGAATGCTAGCTTAAAGTTAGCAAATATTTTTAAAAATGAAAAAAAAACAAAAAACAAAACTGCCCTACCATGCATGTCTCTCTTCCCCAGTTGCTCAGACCAGTAGCTGCTGAGAACAGTATGTGCAGACCCTTAAAAGAAGTGAAAAGTTACGATACAAAAACAGGGGTGACATTGTGGTAATTTATAAGCAATTCTAACCAACTATCCAGTTTGACTAAACCTTCGATGACTTGGTCATGATGTTGGCCATGGCCACAGCAGTGTGTGGAAGTATGAATGGACATAAAAAGGAAAACACAGAATTTATGGATAAGTTCCTCTAAATAATGTATTTGCTATGTTTTACACTTTCTGAAGGCCGAATTAAACTGCCAGGTCTTTTTTCTAATATTTTAATTTGAGTCTAGTTGACACACAATGTTACATTAGTTTCAGGTATACAACATTGTGATTTAACTTCTCTGTATGTTATGCTTTGCTCACCACAAGTACAGCTACCCTCCGTGACCATACAATGCTATTCCAGTATCATTGACTATATCCCCTGTGCTGTACCTTTTATTCCTGTGGCTTATTCATTTCATAACTGGAAGCCTGTACCTCCATCCCCCTTTACCCGTTCCATCCCCCAAACACCTTCCGTCTGGGAACCATCGGTTTGTTCTCTGTATTTATAGGTCTGATTCTGCTTTTTGTTTATTCATGTGTTTTGCTTTTAGATTCCACACATGGGTGAAATCATATGGTATTTGTCTTTCTCAGTCTGACATTTTTCACTTAGTGTAATACCCTCTAGGTACATTCACGTTGTCGTAAATCGCAAAAAAAAAATCTCGTTCTTTTTTATGGCTGCATAATATTCTAGAGTGTGTGTGGCTATGTGTATAAACACACATCACATCTTCTTTATCCATTTATCTATCGGTGGACATTTCAGTTGCCTCCATATCTTGGCTATGGTACATAATGCTGCAATAAACGTAGATGTGCATATATCTTTTTGAATTACTTAAATTTCAGGTTTTAATTCTTGTCCTATCTATTGGTTCATTGTCAGCCCATGGTAGGATGATCACGCACTTCACCTAAATCTTACTTTAATCTTTCAAGGGAAATATCTCCTTCCTCATAGGATGAACATTCAAGAAAAACTAGGAACTCTGACGAAAGGTTAAATTTTCCACCAAGCCAATATTTTTAGGCTTTTAGTGCCCAAAGAACTTTCTTTCAGTGAGGCATTTTTTTTTCCACTCAATTGTGTCCTAGTTTTAGATCACTGAATAGATATTAAAATAAAGATACAAAATATAAAGTAATAACTGACAAAAGAGTCTTTGGGGGAGAAAAGGATGACTTTTCTTCAGGAAAACTTACTAAAGATCATGGGAGGTCCACCTAGGATGACCAGTCATCCAAGTTCACCCAAGACTGTCCTGGTTTTAGCACCAAAGGTCCTGTACACTGAGAAATTCCTCAGTCTCAAGCAAGCTGATATGGTTGGTCATCACTGTCCAAAGACCTTCCCACGTTAGAAAAGCATTATTACAGCGGAATACACTTGCCCTCTGTGCCAGTTAAAATCTTTGTGAAGCAGCTGTGCATGTGTAAATCCACTCAAAACTTCTTTTCCGTGGGGGAGGTCAAACTGTACTATTTGGATGTCATTGGGCATTTTCCTGAGTCTTTAAGAAAAGTGCTTTGCTGAGCTTTGAATTTCATGTGTTTTGTTTCTCAGAGAGTAAACTAGGTCAAAGTCCTGAATCCATCCCAGCCTCTGTCTTCTGTTCAGAGCAGGAGCCTCAGAGGTTCTTCCCAGGCTCCTTCTGCGCTGGCCACCATCCCATCGGCCAGCCTCCCCCATCAAGCATTCCCACCTTTCTATCTGCTCAGCCCACTCTTCTCTAAGAGGATGAAAGGAGGAAGCTTCACAGTCTTGCCCATCTTTGATTTCATCCCTCTGCTTCTGGCTGGTAGATCTTGAAGACCTGTGTTCCCAAACCCATCCCACCCACTTCAGGGACGGGTCTGGGAAAGCTATTCCTTCCGTATTTCCCACCTCCAACCCAGGAATTTATACTTCAGAAAATAACTCTTATTTAGGTGCCAATGATCATGCAGGCTGGTCACTGAGAAAAACAAAAGGCTTTGTGACTATCATGGACATCGGCCCCTGAATCTTGCAAATGGCAGATCTGGAAGTGTTGGTTCAGGGAACCAGTTCTGTCATTATTATTAAAATAGCTAATAGTTATTGAGCACTTATCATGTGCCAGGGACTGTGCAAAGCATTTACCATGCATTGTTTTTACATAACCCTATGAAGTATTACTCATACTTTCTAGAGGAGGGAATAGAAACTTTATTTTTTTAGTTTTTAGTTTTTATTTAAATTCTAGTTAGTTAACGTATAGTGTAATATTGGTTTCAGGAGCAGAATTCAGTGATTCATCCCTTACATGAAACACCCAGTGCTCATCACAACAAGGGGAATAGAAACTTTAAAAAGTTAAGTCGTTTGCCCAAGGTGAAGGGCTTGGCAGCTAGGCTGCAAACCCAGGCTGTGGGACATGAAGGTTTAACCCTGCTATACTGCCCCCTTAGTTCTCTAGTTTTCACATGAGACTTCAGTGAAGGAATAGGGGAGGGGGAGACAGGGAAACAAAAACAGCTCAAAACCTGAACAACTTGAAAGGTCATGTGAAGGGCACTTAAAGAGCTATTTGTTACCTTCCTCCACTGTTGAATCCTTCCTAGGACCCAGATCAAAAGGTACCTGTTACAGGGTCTTCAGCCACACCAACCCACGGTGCAAAATATCTGGAGTAAAAGTCAAATGCTTGGGTCTGCCCTCCAGGCTCTCCTTTGAGGGTGAGAATGAGTCCTTTCACCTTCCCTGTGTTTTCCACTTGAGGCAGATCCTGTATGTTGACCTTCAGGTTCTCCAGGAATGACCTGGTTCATAAATGGGATGGATTAGGACAAACCGATCTCACAGACCACTACGCAGACCTGTGAAGCGAGCCAGGGTGCAGCTTTTGCCCAAACGGCTCAGCAGGATGGGAAGAGAGAGCAAGTCGAATTATCTTCCTCCCTGGGAACAAAGGTCTCTGACTGCAAAAATCATGATTTGACTGGACCTAGCACAGCCAGACAAAGCCAAGCTATAAATCTGGGTTCTCAGACCTCCCCAAAGTGCTGCCAAAGCCAAAAATCTTGTTTACCTCTTGTAAGTGTCACTGAGCCGGACAAGGAGCTTTCGAGTACCTGGAGAATAGCGGATGTCTTGGATCCGTGTATCACCTATGGCAGTCTGTGGAGACAGACCGAAAATTCCTCAGGCTTGCGCCCTGGGTGAAATCATTGATCTTCTGTATGGGGAACAATCTCTCATGAGCATCTCCTGTGTGCCAAGCACACCCAATATCCCTAATCCCAAGAGTTTCAGTTCAGTTTCAGGACTCAAGGTGTTGCCCAAGGAAGGCCAGTTTTCTGAAGACCAGAGACCTTTAAGGGGGTTGAGCTCAGCCTCTGAGAGCCAAAGACAGGCATTGTTCATAAGTATTACTATGGGCCTCAACACGCTAATCCTTCAAATGGGCATTTTCCTCCCAAATAAGGAAGAAGACTTAGAGAGGCCCAGAGAAGGGACACACACACATACACACACACACACACATGCCTACCTTGACCCACGTCTGAGGGCCCCTAGAGTCAAAGCTCTGAATCAGTAGTGTCTACACTCTGTAGAAATGGGGGCTCTGGCCCACCTCTTAGTATTGCGGTGAGGATTAAATGAAATAATGCATGTGGAGTCCCAGCAGCAGTAACGAGAAGATTCTACATGGCGAGGATGCAGGGCCAGCAGTTTGAACGGAACCGGGCACTAGAACACTCAGCGCTGCTCTGCTTGGCAAGCAGTGTTTTCACTTTGATTGTAGGCCGTACATCAGTAACGCAGAAACATTTCCTAAAGATTCCTGGGTCCACCCTTTACCTGAGACTGCCCGTAATTGTGCTCACATCCTAGAGCACTGTTTGTCTGTCTGCCTGTTGACTCGGGGTGCTGAGGGGCAGTGGAGCGGGGGAAGCCCCGCCAAGTCACCCGTAGGCACCACCGCTGGCTGTATGCAGAACAGATGAGAATTACACGGTAGTCATGTGGCCATCAGTAGGTCACTTCAGGTTCTCTAACCTTCTTCAGGGACTGAGATGCTCCGGGTCCCAAAGCCAAGACTCCCTCTGCTTTGGGCGGTGCCTTGGCTGTCTGCCCCTGTGACCACGGCTGCACAATGTCCCTCCCTCTGGACATGGAATCTCTTGCAGCCAGATCCCATCTGTTCTCGGGGCCTTTCAGCTTGGCAAGGGGTCATTCAGCCCTCCCCTGCATGAATTCTGATGTCAATTTGAAAGTCTGATTCTCAAAAAAAAAAGTCTAATTCTCAACTGAGAATCTTATGGCCAGTTTCTGGGAGCACAAAATAACAGTTCTCAGGATAAACAACCCTTTAGCATCCCCACTTTACAAATGCTGACCCTGAAGCTTAGAGACACCACGTTAAGTTCTTTCTACCACGAGCATATATACTGTGAATATTTTCCATTTTCTCGTTAACGTGCTTAAGGCAGTTCATTTGTGAATTTGGCTTGTCTTCCAAAACCCAGGCCATAAGTGGGGCTGAATGTAAAATCAGAATCTGTAATGCTTGCTTCTACTCTTGGAAGACGTAGGTGATGCAAGACACCAAAGAGATTATAAATGCTGTAGTTGAACATTCACTGAGAAACACCCCAGTGGTACCCACAACAGGCCATTTAGTGAGAACTGGTTTTCTCACTGCAGCCCTTGCCCTGGTCCTGAGCAGGCCCTTCCTTCTCTACAGACTAAGAACCGGGTCATGCAGGGCTGCTCGGGTCCCAGAATCCCCACAGGACGATTGCAGCCCCTACCTCACCTGGTGCATGTGACAAACTTAGCACCTGGTACTGCCCAGGGGCAGCTCTCAAAAATGTTCCTTAGTATCAGGGAGGGTTTGCGCTGTGGTGAGTGCTGTGAAATGTGTAACCCTGATGATTCACAGACCTGTACCCCTGGGGCACAAAAAAAAAAAAAAAAAGGATAGGAAGAAAAAAAAGTTCATTAGCAGGATCCTTATTATTGTTATGAAGATCCGCCCCTCCCTAGACCTCTTGAGAAAGCCAGGCTATGAATCTTGCCTTCTCTATCAAGTTGCCCATGCTCTCCTGCCCTCCTCCATCAAAGCACAGCCGCCCAGCCCAGCAGTTTCCAGGGCCTTTGTGGCACCGCAGTCTCTCCTCCCGCTCCCTTCTTGGAGGCTAATGCTGGCAATGAAAAGCCAGGGACAACTGCTCAAGCTTCTCACCAAGCAGATTCAACATTAAAATCCACACCTCAAATGCACCATGCACTTTTCATCCAAGCTTAGGCTGAACCGCTTATACTGATAGAAGGCCTATTTTGGGGGGTCATATGGTACTGAATTTTTTTTTAAGATTTTATTTATTTATTCAAGAGAGACAGAGAGAGAGAAAGAAGCGGAAGGAGAAGCAGGCTCCCCACAGAGCAGGGAGCCTGATGCAGGACGCAATCCCAGGACCCCGGGATCATGACCTGAGCAGAAGGCAGACACTTAACTGACTGAGCCACCCAGGTGCCCCCAAATGGTACTGAATCTTTGTGTTCAAACAACAAATGACCAAATCACACGAGCTTAGGGTTAATTCTTTTCACCAACCTTTATCAAGTCCTCCACTTCATGGAAGTCCTAGATGGGGAAAAAGACAAGACCATCGTAAGGCACGCAAGCTGTCAGTTAATAGGTTTCATGGCAATAGTTGTTAGAAAGAGCTGACCTGGGGGTGGGCAGGATAAAGAGGTAGATCCAGGGTAATACCATCCTCTGCTCTTCTGGCCTTCAGTTCCCCACTCAGAGTGACAAAGGTTAGAGTGTTATTCACATTTTCTGGCCAAAAAAAAAAAAAGAGTCTTACTTTGTCAATTAGAAAACTCTCTGAAAGGAAAACAAGAAATAGGGAAATAAACTTTGTCATATATTTGCACATCTGTTTTTTTTTAAGATTTTATTTATTTATTTGACACAGAGAGAGAGATCAGATCACAAGTAGGCAGAGAGGCAGGCAGAGAGAGAGGAGGGAGCCCGATGTGGGACTCGATCCCAGGACCCTGAGATCATGACCTGAGCCGAAGGCAGAGGCTTTAACCCACTGAGCCACCCAGGCGCCCTGCACATCTGTCTTGATCACTATTGCATTGTCTTAGATTCCCCAGCAGTGCTGCCTTTTCCTCTAAGGAGGGGTTCAGGTTTGGGTTATTGGGGTCCGGAGTAGAGAGAGCCCCCACCAGATTCTCACTTGAGAACCAAGAACGTAACTGATTGGACTTGGCATCATACTGCAAGGCTCCAAATGCCAGCTCCTTTATGCTGACTAAGGGTGTCCTTGAGCAAATTATTTAACCTCCTTAAGCCTCAATTTCCTCATTAATAAAATGGAGTAATAATTAAACCTACTTCATAGGGATGTAATAGTGCTTTCTAAGGCAGATTTTTAAATATCCACCTACAATACTAGATTGTTACAAATAATACTAGTTTAAAATATACCAAGGGGATGATAAATAGAATATACAAATTATGAATGACAGTCTGCTAGAAACAAATCAAGCTTACCCTAAATAAACCAAGCTACACATAAATTTTTTATTTTAAGATTGGACTACAAATGCTGGTATACTAGCCCTTCATGTTACTGATACAACTTAGACCACTTATCTGACCTCAATGTGGGTAACATTTTTAGTGAAAACAAAGATCTGGGTGGCTCAGTGGGTTAAAGCCTCTGCTTTCGGCTCAGGTCATGATCTCAGCGTCCTGGGATAGAGGCCCGCATCGGGCTCTCTGCTCAGCAGGGAGCCTGCTTCCTCCTCTCCCTGTCTCTCTGCTTGCCTCTCTGCCTACTTGTAATCTCTCTCTCTGTGTCAAATAAATAAATAAAATCTTTAAAAAATAAATAAATAAATAAATAAAAAGAAAACAAAGATCTGTGACCTAATTCTTTTCTCCCCCTTAATATTTCTGTAAAACATAACCATATCTAAAAGGTAAGGAAATTTGGCATTGTCGGTTAACTTTCACTGACTATAAAACATATACTCTAAAACCCAAAGTTTAATTTTTCTCATTATAATTGGTGGAAGACATCATTATTTGCAAAGCATTTTTTCAGAGTTTATCTTATCAAACCTTAAGACCACTCCATGGGGGGTCGATCTGAAGGCTATTATTCCAAATCTCTGCCTCACACCAAACAATGTGGGGTTTTCAAAAAGCACACAATCCAACTTCAGTAAAATCTTTCTTTTTTCAAGACTGAGTTCCTAAGCAATATTTCAGGGTATTTGCCTGCTCTCATTCTTGTCCCCTATCCACAGAGACCAAAATTATCTTGTTAAGACATATAATGGGTTGGGGCACCTGGGTGGCTGCGTGGGTTAAAGCCTCTGCCTTCGGCTCAGGTCATGATCTCAGGGTCCTGGAATCGAGGCCCGCATCGGGCTCTCTGCTCAGCATGGAGCCTGCTTCCCCCTCTCTCTCGGCCCGCCTCTCTGCCTACTTTTGATCTCTCTCCCTCTGTCAAATAAATAAATAAAATCTTAAAAAAAAAAAGACATATAATGGGTTACATTATAGAGTGGCCTCAATGTTTTCTCCTGCCAGCCCCCCCCGCCAGAAACTCCAGCCACTCCAGGCATACCGACTACACCGTAGCATTTGCTGCTGCCTCTGCCCAAATAGTTCTCCTCCCACTTGAATTCTTTGCACACGTCTTGATATTTTTCAGCCTGAAGTTCCCCTTCTCTCGTGGATGCTGCTGTCCAGCAACTCAAACGTCCCCTCCGAAGGCCGGGACCAGGTGAGGCAAGGAAACGCAGAGGCACGCATGTAAGGAAGCACCTGCTGTCAGGTGCAGCTTGAAGCCTGGATTGTCTCCCCCTTCACACAGCCCTGCCCCAGCTGCCAGAGGTGCTGGGCACTGCCCGCTCTCAGCTGAGTCCCACTCTGCCAATCACCCTTGGGTGAGTAGAACTACTTGACCCAAAGTCAGGCTGCTTTTCTGGGCATCGGAGACAGGTCAATGGAGGGTATAAAGGCCTGCACCTTTTTTTTTTTTTTTAAGATTTTATTTATTCGACAGAGAGATCACAAGTAGGCTGAGAGGCAGGCAGAGAGAGAGGAGGAAGCAGGCTCCCCGCTGAGCAGGAAGCCGATGCAGGGCTCGATCCCAGGACCCTGAGATCATGACCTGAGCCGAAGGCAGAGGTTTTAACCCACTGAGCCCCCCNTCGATCCCAGGATCCTGAGATCATGACCTGAGCCGAAGGCAGAGGTTTTAACCCACTGAGCCCCCTAGGCGCCCTGCACCTTTGTTTCTATTTGGAACTATAGTACTTAAAGGATCTTCGCAGCTTTGGCTCTGCCTGTGGATATGGCCTAGGCCTTTCTTGGTTGCTACCACTTTGTAGTTCAACGCGTCCCTCCGTTCTACTCTGCTTTCCTTTACTCCCCTGCCAATATTGACTCCAAGGATACCACCCGCGCACTTCTCCCAGCATGCACTGCGCTTCTCGGGGGAATTTGCCCTGAAACACCTGCCTGTACTGTCCCAATCTAAGTAGCTGCCAGAGAACCTCCTTTTCCAGCACCATTCTCCCCACAGTTACCCTCTGTCATATCATCCTGTTTATGTCCTTGCTTAACTTTCTGTTTGTTGTCTACACTTGTTCATGGCTGCTTCCATCTCCACTCTTAGGGCATTTCTGTGCATCTCTCCTCTGCCTCATTCCCACAGAGCCCTGATCTTTATTACGCTAAATGTGGCGAAGATGAAAACTGGTAGGACTGAGGTGCAGTATTGTCTACTCACAAGGGAAGTGTATGTAGTGGGGACTCATGGATCCTTAAACTTCAGAGTCAAGAAGCTCTCGTGAGGGGCATTTGGCTGGCTCGGCCCACAGAGCATGTGACTCTTGATCCTGGGGCTGTGACTTCAAGCCCCATGTTGAGCATAGAGTTTACTTAAAAGAAGGAGGAGGAAGAGGAGGAGGAGGAAGTGGAAGAGGAGAAGGAGGAAGAGAAGAAGGAGGAGAGGAAGAGGAAGAAGAAAACAATGACGAAAAAAGAAAAAGAAGGAGGAGGAGGTGGAGGAGGAGCAGAAGCTCTTGTGAAACGAATCTCAGTGTGGTTGGGGACGTATTTGGAGCAAAATGTGCCTTATGGTTCCCTGATACCACATCCTGTGAACACCTATTGTGTCTTGCAAGCTCCACTCCTGTGTTGGTCAGAGACCAGAGAGCTCCTGTTCAAAACGAAATGGCATGGTAGGGAACAGCCACCAGAGCTTTCCAGCAGGCCTGGCACGTAATCAGAAAGGCCAAAGTGTGCGGGAGCTGTATGTGTTTCAGCGTCATGGTTGGCAGGAATAGACTGTAATGTCTTGATACCAGTGACTTTGATTCATCACAAAGAGTGAGAATTTTAAAAAATACTTGCATTTGCTCTGTGACAGGTTTATAAAAGAAAATCACATTACTTATTTTGTGGAACAGCACAGCCGCGGAAGCCAGGGTGGCGTGGCCGCAGAGGGGAACCTCACTCGCCGGTGTAAACCACCTTAATCCAAAGCAGGAACCTTCGGAGGAAGAAAAGCCAAAGAGAGACGAGATCATTCCCATACAAGTGGGTCACAAACTTTCCATTTTCTTATTCTTTTCTAAATATTTCCCTAGCATGATTAATAGCTGAAACGTATTGTGGAGGAGGAGTAAAGTCTAGGCCAGCATCCTACGGCTCCCCGGTACCAGATCTGAAGCTGAAACATTCAAATTACCCAACACCTGCTCCCCCAGATGAACTGAAAACCAGATCAGAATCTCCCCCACCTTCTCTCCTGTCTGCATGCAAATAGTCAATGGGCATCTCTCTGCAATGTCATTCCCCCACTGGAAAAGCAGCTTCTGGTACTGTGCAAGAATGGCTTAAAAAAAAAAAGGCATATTTACTTTGTGTAAAGTTGTCGGTGGGGTGCAGTTTTCGGATAAAAGCAGTTTCAGAGAGGTTCATTTCTCTTGCAATTTTTTGATGCACATCTTCATCCAATTTCTAATTTAGAAACAAAAGTTTACTGAGACTCCAGAAACACAAATCAGACTTCCTTGGACAGCAACTGCCATTACTTAATAACACAGCTTATTAATGTTAAAAGTTACAAGCCTAAAAGAAAATAATTGCCAAGGAAGTCAAGACATTTTATAAAGATTGTTTCTCGGAAAGCTATGCTTGTAGCACTCTATGAAGAGCTGTGGATGCACAAAGCCAGAAAAGACTTTCAAAAACCTACTGGCCAGCTCTATCTTTTATCAGATTATTATCTAGTCTATGTTCGCTTCTAAACAATCTCCACAAGAGAGCATGTGTTCTCTTCTAAACAATCTCCACAAAGGGAAACACCACAATCTCCCTTTCTTGTTGAATAAAAAGATTTTCAGCATCCACTCTGGGTAAGCTGGCCCATTCTGCTCCCATCTATACAGGGTTCAGTCCCTTTCATGAGTCAGGCCTCAGGCTAGAGGTCACCTCCTCCAGGAAGTCTTCTAGACTGCTCTGTCTAAAGGCTTTGTCTCCTCCCAGTGCTTAGACCACCTGAGTTTACCCACTTGTCCCTTCACTATCTGTCCCCCAACACCTGAGTTTACGAGGGCATACAATGTACTATCTTGTTTTTTTCTGACTTATACCTTGTACTCATCCCAGAATGGTAGGAGCTCAATAAACATTTGCTGGAAGAATACATTATTCACTACATCTTCATTTTTACTTGTTTGGTATGTGTAAGCTCTATGCCCAAAATGGGACTTGAACTCACGACCCTGAGATCAAAAGTAATATGTTCTACCAACTGAGCCAGCCAGGCACCCCACTTCATCTTCATCTTTAAAACTCTCGATATAGATATTTTTATCAAACACAAAAGAAATCAAAACACAAAGAGGTTATATAATATCCTAAGGTCACAATATGCCAAATAAATGGTAGAGTGGTTAAGAATGTAGACTTTGTAAATGGTAACAACCAGTGAATTAAGAGGAAAGGTATACAGATGTTCATTGTACCATTCTCAAAACCTTTCTGTAAGTTCTTAATTTTTCAAAATAAATGGTTAAGAAAATAATGTGAATTTGTATCCTGGGTCAGGTCCTACTAGCAGTGCAAGAGTGGGCAAGTCATTTAATCTCATGGAGTCTCAGTTTCCACACCTTTAAAATGAGGACAACAGTACTTAGGTGAAAGAGTTCCTGTGGAGACACATAAATACATATGGGCATGTGCACACATTCCTCTTAACTCAAGAAAAAAATGGGTTGGAAATATGAATTTTCCTTTAGAGAATGAAAATCTAATTTTTTTAAAGATTTTATTTATTTATTTATTTATTTGACAAAGAGAGAGAGAGAGATCACAAGTAGGTAGAGAGGCAGGCAGAGAGAGAGGAGGAAGCAGGCTCCCTGCTGAGCAGAGAGCCCAATGCGGGACTCGATCCCAGGACCCTGAGATCATGACTTGAGCCGAAGGCAGAGGCTTTAACCCACTGAGCCACCCAGGCACCCGAAAATCAAATTTTTAATCAACAAATACTTGCTAGCTAGATTTTGAATTCTAAAGAAGCCTCAAGACAAATGCATTTTTACTTTGGCCAAATATACTATTCTTGAGCCCCCAAAACTCAGAAATAGGATTTATAACTTTATACTAATAAATCTAAAATTCAGTTAACTGACTTGTGCAAGTCAAACACCCATTATCTTTTAGTTGATTCAAATTCTTTTGAAACATATTCCACATATTCATATACGGCACAAAACGGTGGTTATTTTGACAAATCAGTCATGATTTTTAAACTATCAGCTGATATAAAAATCCTAGAGGACTGACTAAGCCTTTTTTAAAGGGGCACTGTCTTCAAAATCTATAGACGCTGTGGAGTCCTAGAGAGAGAGAAATGACTTAAGAAATTGATATTTATTGTCTGAAAACCCTAACACAATGGTTTTGTGTTTTACTTAACATTTTTCTTTCAAAAGATTAAATCCAATAATACGTATAAAGTGCTCATCACAGTGCCTAACACACAGCAAGTACTTGGTAAATGCTAGCTTTTATTTCAAGTGGCTCCAAACCCATGCTCTCAGCAGCCACACCACTCTACCTCCCCAGAACAAAAACAAACTATTATTATCCCTTTAGCACACTGCAGACCGGAAAACCAGTGTCTATCAGATGAGACAGATTTCCGCAGCGTTTCCAAGGGAAAACAGCAATCAGTCAATTACCGAGTGCTGTGCTAGGCCAGCACCACTGCCGAGGGAACGCGTTAGAAATGCGGAGTCTCAGCACCACCCCACCTTCTAAATTAGAATTACTTTTTTTTTTACTAAAGTTTGAGAAGCCGTGGTGGATATGCTATGACCCCATGTTCAAGGGGCTTCTTGTAGGGAATCAGAAAGCAACAGGGAGCAACACCAGAGAGCGTGTAATTAAGACACATAGGTTTTGACAATAAATACTCTAGGACTTCAGAGGTGGACTTAGAAAAAGAGCATATTTGGATAAGCTGGACAGGAAAATGTGGGCAAAGAGCTTTGTGTTGGGGATGCTTCTTGGGCAAGTCACTTGACCTCGCTTCTGTTCTCCTTCTGTTAAATCTTTGACACTCTAGGAATCTGTGAGCTGAGGTGAGGAGAACTGGGATGGTAGGAATGAACTGGTATGAACACCTGTGACGCCTGGGGCCTGGGGAGTGAGTCGTCCCCCTTGAGTAGAGGGGCAGGGGTCTGCTGGGCATCCCAGCCAACAAGGCAACCATGTTCAGAAGCACTTCTCTCAGCTCATCGAATGTTCTGTGTGGAAACTGGCCTACGTGCCTGGGCTTACAACACCTGAGAGGAACTGGGAGCCAAATAAGTCCCTGCTGCGGAGTGTGTAATCACAGGCCTTGGTGATAAAGAATAGCCTGTGTTGGTCTTTCTGGATTTGCCGCCATGGCTGTAAGAACCTACAGTGCCTGCCAGGACTTCCTCTGATCTGGCCAAACTCCCTATCCTCGTCCTTCCTTTCCTTGTCTATTGCTTCCCTCCACCTTTAGGACAAGAGTCTCAAAAAGCGTTAAAGCATCCCACATTGTAGCCATGCTCACCATCTATTGGTAATGGATTTCTTTGCAAATGGGCTTTTTTGCACATTGGCTTGAATACACACTTCACTGACCATCAGCTCTTGTGTCCTCTCTACCTTGGTGTATTGTACCAATTACAATTTGAATTTCTGTAACTGTAATTTCTGTCCCAGGACACTTAAAATGCACTTGCTATTTGGCTGAGGGACCAGAGATGCTGTAGAAAGTTTGATTGTAGCCATCCTCGATATGCGTGACGGGCAGCCAAATTTCTACTCTGGAGCCAAAGGTCAAGATAATAGTGAATGATTAGAAGACTAAGGTTGCTTCAACTTTGGGAACTTGAGAAACAAAAGAGACTGCATTCATGCAAAAAACTGAATTTTTGTTCCAATAACTTTTTCATCTTGCTTTAATATCCATTTCTCTTTGGAAATCTCATGAATCAAATTTCCAACAGCACAGACAGAGCCATGTTTGTTTTTCTGAGTTCCAATGTGCTGCCTTGGGTCACTGAGGTTTCATCACCACATGGCCCACAAACATTAATGATCAGAAAATCAGAGCAAAGTTTTAAAATACTCCCATCTTGTGGCAGCTTGGAAGTATGACAGCCTAAACATGACTCCCGCTATCGGTCCTTGTTCATTTGTCCCTCTGCTGTAGATAGATCCCAGCAAAGGGAAAGTACCTGGGTATGGAAAGTTCTAAATCATCCAGGAAGAAATGGAAGATTCCTTCTGAAGCACTTGGATTTCCTATTTTGAAGTTATGTCCATACAGTGCAGCACTCAAACTGTGGGCTGTCTTCAGTTGTTCCTGATGATTCTTATGGGTGCCTAGTACCTCCAGCTCCATCACAGAATCCAAAGCTCATACCCACTTTGCACATCCTGCCCACCCCAACTCACCAAGGAAATAAAAGATCAGTAGTTGTTAGCCAGCTAGAACTCTTTAATTAAAAGATTTACTTTCACTCAACAGATAGCTATTTAATGCATCTTGGGTGCTAAGCTGTGTGTCATGGAGTAAGTTAGAATAGGTTAAGATTTCAAAGAACGTGCAGTCTAGGGAGGAAGACAGGCATTGAATGAATTACAACAAGAGCATCACATGCTATCAACTGGGAAGTAAGGGGTGCCATGAGAGAACGTGAGAGGGGAGGACAGCTCGTCTGGTAGTATGATGGGTTAAAATCTCGGGATCTGCAGTCACGCAGACCTGTGCTGGGATCCTGAACTCAACCACTTAGGAAATTACTTAACCTTCCTCTGTCTCTGTCTTCTCATCTGTAAGATGGGAGTGATAATAATAACAAGACCTAATCTTAGGGGTGCCTGAGTGGCTAAGTCAGTTGAGCATCTGACTCTCGATCTCAGGGTCATGAGTTCAAGCTGTCCATTGGGCTCCACGCTGGGTGTGGAGCCTAATTAAAAAAAAGAAAAAAAAAGACCTTCTCTTAGAGTAGATGGAAAGGTAAAATGAGATAACATTATATGTGCAATTTAGCACAGTATCTGGCTGAACTTACCTGAAGTCATTGTTCCCAAAGCTGAGGGTTATGTTCTAGAAGCCAGTGAAATAGAAATTCTCACATCAGAGTCTTCCCCTCCCTTGCATTGCTCTTTTCCTTCAAGTACTGGGCGAGAGAAAACCTTTCAACGCCCTGGAAAAATCTCTGCACTCTTCACCATGCCTTTTCTGGGCATAAAAATGGGATATGACTTTGGAACCCCCTGGGAACCCCAGGGTTCTCTGACCCAGTGTAGGCACACAGAGCCAATGATCCTCTAAGGAAGGGTGCCAAGCTTGGAAATGGCCACTGCATCATAAGCTTTCCCAAATGAGTTAAAGCACAAACTGAACACAGTATTGCTATATACTCATTTTTCCTTAAATACATAACACACCAAGCTGCAAAGAGGCTTTTTTTTTTTTTTTGAAAAAAGGCTTTTGTTACCCTCTAAATTTAACCAGGAAAACTGGAACAGCAAGTAGTTTAGAAACTAAAACTAGGCATTCCTCTAAAACTGCAAAGCCAGTCTTCCTTGCTGTCTCTGGAAATGATTGGGTTAGTGTTTCAAAGTATAAAAATGCACAGATGTGACTATTGTATTTGATCCTGGCATAGTGTCCAGCACATGGTACGTGGCCAGTAAATGCGAGCTGAATTGGAATAAATGTATACACTAGGCACACAGCAAAGTTGTTTTTATGGATAATTGTAACAGGAAAACCCAAGAATAAACTGGTGTTTGGAAAAGATCCTCTGAGGGGCGCCCGGGTGGCTCAGTTGGTTAAGCGTCCAACTCTTGATTTTGGCTCAGGTCATGATCTCAGGGTCCTGAGATCAAGCCCTGCACCAGGTTCCACACCCAGTACTGAGTCTGCTTGAAGATTCTCTCTGCCCATTGCCCTGCTCATGCTAGATAGATGATAGATGATAGATAGATAGATAGATAGATAGATAGATAGATAGATAGATAGATAGATAGATAAAATCTTTAGAAAAGATCCTCTGACACAGTGGTTCTCAACTGGGGGGAATTTTTAATCGTCGTGACAGGAGGAGAAGGGAAGACTGCTGCCATCTAGTGGGCAGAGCCCAAGGATACCACCAACATTGCCCATGACAGCCTCACACAACAAAAAACTACCCGGTCCGGAATATCAATACTGCCACTGTTGAGAAACCCCACACTAAACACACACCTACATATACATGTACACATATACGCAGCCACAAAAACAGCAAAACAAAACAACTTGAGGCTTTGTTAGAATGTGAAGAATAAAATACAGGCTCCCTACCCCGTCGTTACATTATTTTCATTGATTAAAGCTGGTTGACAGAAAAATAAACAACATATCACCCCTCAGCACTACCTCAGCCCTCTGACCTATTCAAGTAGTTAGTCATGAGTTCCTGTAGTTTTTACACAGCTGTCAAAGTAATATATCTATTTCACTTTTTAAAAATATTGTTTCTGGGGGTCCCTTGTGGCTCAGTTGATTGAGCACCTGGCTCTTGGTATCGGCTCAGGTCATGATCTCACTCATGAGATCAAGTGCCACATCAGGCTCTGTGCTCAATGCAGTATCTGCTTCAGATTCTCTCTCCCTCTCCCTCCTGCGCTCTCTCTCTCTCAAAAAAAATAAATATTTTGTAAAAAAATATTGTTTCTAGGGGAACCTGCGTGGCTCAATCGATTAAGCATCCAACTCTTGATTTCGGCTCAGATCATGATCTCAGGATTGTGAGATCGAGTCCTGCATTGGGCTCTGTGCTGGGCACGGAGCCTGCTTAAGATTCTCTCTCTTGGGCGCCTGGGTGGCTCAGTGGGTTAAAGCCTCTGCCTTCGGCTCAGGTCATGATCCCAGGGTCCTGGGATCGAGGCCCGCATCGGGCTCTCTGCTCGGCAGGGAGCCTGCTTCCTCCTCTCTCCTCTCTCTCTGCCTGCCTCTCTGCCTACTTGTAATCTCTCTCTCTGTGTCAAATAAATAAATAAAATCTTTAAAAAAAAAAAAAGATTCTCTCTCTTTCCCTCTGCCCCTCCTCCCCTAAAATTTTTTTTTTTAAATATTGTTTCTAGGGATGCCTAGGTGGCTCAGCCAGTTAGGCAACTGCCTTTGGCTCAGGTCATGATCCCGGGTCCTGGCATCGAGTCCCACATTGGGCTCCTTGCTCAGCGGGCAGGGAGTCTGCTTCTCCCTCTCCCTCTGCCTGCTCTGCCACTACCCCTGCCTGTTTCTCTCTCTCTCTGACAAAAAAATAAATAAAATATTTTTTAAAAAGAAAAAAGAAAAATTAAAAAAGAAAAATATTGTTTCTATACATTTCCCATGCCTCGACATGATCTTTACTGTCAAACTGATTGTCAGGCACTTGAGGATACCATCAACTTTTTAAGGTTTTAAGTATTTTTTTCAAATATCTGCTCCATGTTCCATTTAGCTCTTAATCTGTTTTTATTTTCAGCTAACGTACAGTGTTATAAGTTACTCACGTGAAAATTTAAAAAATGGGCTTGTCTAGAACACAAAACAAACTTTAGAATATTCTAGAAGCTCTTGGAATGTTGCTACTCAGAATTTTTTCCTTTCCTTTTCTTCCAGGAGTCTTTTATCAAAGAAGAAGAAGGAGAAGAAGGAAAAGGACAAAGATCTTTTTTTTCAGGGGCAGACAAACTTACTAATCTTTGTACTTCCTATCCCTACCCCAAAGGCCTGGCTTGTGGTAGATGTTGATAAATATTTGTAGAGTACGGTAATGATAGGCTAACACCTACTGAACTATGGGCAACAGTAGAAGGTTTAGCACTTATTTGTCTCTGATGTTTTCCTGAATTTACTTGTGTCCTCTCTAGGTGTTTCTGTATCCAGCCATGGGTAAAAGAATCTAAGGAGATAAACCACAGTTTATGCTTCCACTATAATTTTTATTGATTACGAATTGGGAAAGTGCCAAATTAGCCTCCAGAAGAACAGGATTCTCACATCCACAGAATCGAAAACTAGCGAATTATTCTTTTGATTATCTGTTCAGTTGTCCCTGACACGCCACCAAATTATCCTAGTATCATAGATCCAAAGCCCAGAAATGAATTGGGAGACTCTTTAGAGAGAAGCCCTGAATTATGGACTTCCTTATTTTCTTTTTCTTTCTTCCATTCTTACTGAGGCAGATCGCTTTGAACTACGCTAAGTTCTTTGCTTAAATTTTTGCATCCTAGTTTTTCCAGATATATAAATAACATATAAAATATATTTGAAAAGAGAGAGAGAGAAAGGCTCTGGTGTCCAGTGAATGTACTGGAAATAAAATGAATAAGTTGAATAATGCTAATTCTTGTCATCTGGTGAAAACGGAGTATGTAAATCACTTGAAACTATTTTCAGAACTCTTCACGAATACTACATGGAGATATGCAACAAATATACTAAGACTCTTGACAAGTGATTTCGGTCATTTCCACAATTCCTTGACATGAAGTTGCTTGCCAGCTTGGTTCTAAAGAAAGTTCACAATTTAGAATCTGCTTGTTAATCATTCTCTCACTAATCCTCCCGAGCTCTTGTGTTACTTGATAAAGCCTATTAACTTTATTACTTTCTGCATATTATGGTAGGAAAATGCCAGCTGCAAGGTTGCATAATGAATGTATTCTTAAGGTGAGATGAGGATTCTTCATCACCGTTATACTGCTCAGCTCAAGGGACAAATTAAGTGTACAAGAACTCAGCCAACAACATTCACCGATCTCAGTCAAACCCCAGGCATGCGTCGTCTTGAGAGCACACTGCAATCACTCAGGGAACTTGAAAAGACAATGCTGCCTGGGTCCCACCTCCAGAGATTCTGGTGTAGAAATTTTAAAGCTCCTTGGGTGATTTTCACGTGCAGATTGACATTTACTGCACTTGAGTCACCAACACACACTCTGCCCAAATTAGTAAAACTTCCTTAAAATCATCAATTGCTTATTGTGTTTCTGGAATAATTCTCAGGTAATCTACTCTTGAACTAACTTCTCTGAGTGGAAGGGCTCCTTGGCTTGTTTCCTAATAGCCAGATAGAACACAAAGCACTGAAGGTCAATGAATATTTAACTATTCTGTTAATACTTATCCTAATCAAAAGCCTTTTTTTTTTTTTCGTTGAGCCCCACTAGGGCTTGAACTCATGACCCTGAGATCAAGACCTGAGCTGAGATCAAGAGTCAGACACTTAGCCAACTGAGCCACTCAGGTGCCCTTCAAAAGCCATTTTTAAAATGAGACTTTCAGGAAACAAGAGTTCTCCCTATATTAGAGCTTAAGTACTTTATTCTACTTAATAACTTAATTCCTTGCAAAATGTTTTTTGCTTGGTCCTGAAAAGAATTTCTAATTGTCTGAAATAGGTAAGGTTAAAGATACCCAGCTGAAGTTTTTATGTTAAATATAATATCAGCTATG
This sequence comes from Ailurus styani, assembly GCA_002007465.1. Taxonomy (NCBI): domain Eukaryota; kingdom Metazoa; phylum Chordata; class Mammalia; order Carnivora; family Ailuridae; genus Ailurus; species Ailurus styani. The sequence goes on along the minus strand of LNAC01000047.1, from coordinate 6,354,208 downwards.
TCCAGTCACATAAAACTCATCTAATACCATTCACCATCACATTTGGTTCTCACTAAATGAAAACCTGATGGCTAACAAAGAGTTCTCTGTATTTTTTTAATTGGTTTTAGTTCTTCCTTACATAAATCTTTCTTTTTCCAGACTTAGAGCATCTGGGTGCAAGCACTCTCATCAGTTTGGTCAAAATCAACTCGCAGACATGAACACTGCTGATATCGTTTGACTAAGAACACGAACCAAAGACAAACAGGTGGGTCTGATTTTTTTTTTTTGTAAGAAATATTTGGTTCTACAGGAATCTAGAATTTCAGGTACTGCACTTCAAAACCAAGTACTTACATTTTCTAGAAGGCAAACAGCAGCAGGATTCCCACGAAATGCTTTTGCTGTAAATGCATCCACTACAAAAACAGGGAGCTTCATTTTTCTTGCTCTCAAAATTGCTGGTAGTCTGCACTACTTCTACTTGTGGCAAAAATTCAGAAAGTTAATGTTTTACTTGGTATACAGAAACAACCAACAACCCAAGTCAAGCAATGACTCCAATACACCTACATTAAAGATAGGTGATCCGCTAATATTTAAGTCTCTAAATTGAGTTTGTTTTAAAGTATTGGAATTTTGTATTGATATTTATACTGAATGCATACTTAAGAACATAATCATATCATTTCTTAGGGTAGCCAAACTAGCTTAGGTTATTTTTTTTACTTTATTTTTTCAGTGATCCAAGATTCATTGTTTATGCACCACACCCAGTGCTCCATGCAATATGTGCCCTCCTTAATACCCACCACCAGGCTCACCCAGCCCCCCTCCCCTTTCCCCTCCATAACCCTCAGTTTGTTTCTTGGAGTCCACAGTCTCTCATGGTTCATCTCCCCCTCCAATTTACCCCAATTCACTTTTCCTTTCCTTCTCCTAGAGCCCTCCATTTTATTCCTTATGTTCTACAAGTAAGTGAAACCATATGATAATTGACTTTCTCTGCTTGACATATTTCACTCAGCATAATCTCCTCCAGACCCGTCCATGTTGATACAAAAGTTGGTATTCATCCTTTCTGATGGCTGTGTAATATTCCATTGTATATATGGACCACATCTTCTTTATCCTTTCATCTGTTGAAAAGCATCTCGGCTCTTTTCACAGTTTGGCGATTGTGGACATTGCTGCTATAAACATTGGGATACCTATGGCCCTTCTTTCCATTATATCTGTATCTTGGGGGTAAATACTCAGTAGTGAAATTGCAGGGTCATAGGGTAGCTCTATTTTTAATTTTTTGAGGAATCCCCACACTGTTTTCCAAAGTGGCTTGGAAAACCAACTTGCATTCCCACCAACAGTGAAAGAGGGTTCCCCTTTGTCCACATCCTCTCTAACACTTGTTGCTTCCTGTCCTATTGATTTTGGCCATTCTAACTGGTGTAAGGTGGTATCTCAATGTGGTTTTGATCTGAGTTTCCCTGATGGCTAGTGATGATGAACATTTTTTCACGTGTCTGTTGGCCATTTGTATGTCTTCTTTGAAGAAGTGTCTGTTCATGTCTGCTGCCCATTTTTTGACGTGATTATGTTTTTTGGGCGTTGAGCTTGAGAAGTTATTTATAGATCTTGGATATCAGCCCTTTGTCTGTAGTGTCATTTGTGCATATCTTCTCCCATTCCATGGGTTGTCTCTTTGTTTTGTTGACTGTTTCCTTAGCTGTGCAGAAGCTTTTTATCTTGATGGAGTCCCAAAAGTTCATTTTTGCTTTTGTTTCCTTTGCCTTCGGAGACATGTCTTGAAAGAAGTTGCTGTGGCTGATGTCAAAGAGGTTACTGCCTATGTTCTCCTCTAGGGTTTTGATAGATTCCTGCCTCACGTTGAGGTCTTTCATCCACTTCGAGTTTATCCTTATGTATGGTGTGAGAGAATGGTCGAGTTTCATTCTTCTAAACATAGCTGTCCAATTTTCCCAGCACCATTTATTGAAGAGACTGTTTTTTTCCACTGGATATTTTTCCCTGCTTTGTCACAGATTAGTTGACCATAGAGTTGAGGGTCCATATCTGGACTCTCCACTCTGTTCCATTGGTCTATGTGTCTGTTTTTGTGCCAGTACCATGCTGTCTTGGTGACCACAGCTTTGTAGTAAAGCTTGAAATCAAGCAACGTGATGCCTCCAGCTTTGTTTTTCTTATTCAACATTTCCTTAGTGATTCGAGGTCTTTTCTGGTCCCATACAAATTTTAGGATTGTTTGTTCCAGCACTTTGAAAAATGCCGGTGGAATTTTTATCGGGATGGCATTGAAAATATAGATTGCTCTGGGCAGTATAGACATTTTAACAATGTTTATTCTTCCGATCCATGAGCATGGAATGCTTTTCCATCTTCTTTATCTTCTTCAGTTTTTTTCATGAGTGTTCTGTAGTTCCTCGAGTACAGATCCTTTGCCTCTTTGGTTAGGTTTATTCCAAGTTATCTTATGGTTCTTGGTGCTATAGTAAATGGAATGGATTCTCTAATTTCCCTTTCTATATTTTCATTGCTAGTGTATAAGAAAGTAACTGATTTCTGTGGATTGATTTTGTGTTCTGCCATATTACTGAATTGCTGTATGAGTTCTAGTAGTTTGGGGGCGGAGTCTTTTTGGTTTTCCATATAAAGTACCATGTCATCTGTGAAGAGAGAGAGTTTGACTTCTTCTTTGCCAATTTAAATACCTTTTATTTCTTTTTGTTATCGATTGCTGTTGCTAGGACTTCTAGTACTATGTTGAACAACAGTGTTGAGAGTGGGCATCCTTGTCTCGTTCCTGATCTCAATGGGAAGGCTGTCAGTTTTTCCCCATTGAGAATGTTATTTGCTATGGGTTTTTCGTAAACAGATTTTATGAAGTTGAGGAATGTTCCGTCTATCCCTATACTTTGAAGAGTTTTAATCAGGAACGGATGCTGTCCATCCAAGCATTTTGTCAAAAGCTTTTTCTACATCAATCGAGAGGACCATGTGGTTCTTCTCTCTTCTCTTATTGATTTGTTCTATCACATTGATTGATTTGCGAATGTTGAACCACCCTTGCATCCCAGGGATAAATCCCACCTGGTCGTGGTGGATAATCTTTTTAATGTACCATTGGTTAGATCCTATTAGCTAGGANTCCTTTTTGATGGGGTCTTTGCCTGGTTTGGGGATCAAGGTAATGCTGGCTTCATAGAAAGAGTCTGGAAGTTTTCTCTCTGTTTCTATTTTTTGAAACAGCTTCAGGAGAATAGGTATTACTTCTTCTTTGAATGTTTGGTAGAATCCCTCAGGGAATCTGTCAGGTCCTGGACTCTTGTTTTTTGGGAGGTTTTTGATCACCGCTTCAATCTCGTTACTAAATATTGGTCTATTCAGGTTGTCGATTTCTTCCTGTTTCAGTTTTGGAAGTTTATACGTTTCCAGGAATGTATCCATTTCTTCTAGGTTGCTTAACTTATTGCCATATAGCTGTTGATAATAGTTTCTGATGATTATTTTTATTTCCTTGGTGTTAGTCGTGATTTCTCCCCCTTTCATTCATAATTTTATTAATTTGAGTCCTCTCTCTTTTCTTTTGGATTAGTTTGGCCAGCAGTTTATCAGTCTTATTAATTCTTTCAAAGAACCAGCTTCTAGTTTCGTTGATGTGTTCTACTGTATCTCTAGTTTCTAACTCATTGATCTCTGCTCTAATCTTAATTATTTCCCTTCTTGTGCATGGGGTTGGCTTAATTTGTTGTTCATTTTCTAGCTCCTTAAGGTGTAAGGAGAGTTAGTGTATTTGGGATCTTTCAATTTTTTTGAGTGAGGCTTGGATGGCTATGTATTTCCCCCTTAGGACCTCCTTTGCCATATCCCATAGGTTTTGGACTCATGTATCTTCATTCTCATTGGTTTCCATGAATTGTTTAAGTCCTCCTTTGATTTCCTGGTTGATCCAAACATTCTTGAGCAGGATGGTCTTTAGCTTCCAAGTGTTTGAATTCCTTCCAAACTTTTTCTTGTGGTTGAGTTCCAGTTTCAAAGCATTGTGGTCTGAGAATATGCAAGGGATAATCTCAGTCTTTTGGTATCAGTTGAGCCCTGATTTGTGACCGAGTATGTGGTCTATTCTGGAGAAAGTTCCATGTGCACTCGAGAAGAATGAGTATTCTGTTGTTTTAGGGTGACATGTTCTGTAGGTATCTATGAGGTCCATCTGATCCAGTGTGTCATTCAAAGCTCTTGTTTCTTTTTTTTTTTTTTTAAGATTTTATTTATTTATTTCACAGAGGGAGAGAGATCACAAGGAGGCAGAGAGGCAGGCAGACAGAGAGAGGGGGAAGCAGGCTCCCCGCTGAGCAGGGAGCCCGACGCGGGCCTCGATCCCAGGACCCTGAGATCATGACCTGAGCCGAAAGCAGAGGCTTCAACCCACTGAGCCACCCAGGCGCCCAAAGCTCTTGTTTCTTTGTTGATTTTCCATTCAGATGATCTGTCTATTGCTGAGAGTGGCATGTTAAGATCTCCTACAATTAATGTATTCATATCAATATGACTATTTTTTTAACAGTTGGTTTATGTAGTTGGCTGCTCCCATGTTGGGGGCATAAATATTTATAATTGTTAGATCTTGGTAGATAGACCCTTTAAGAATGATGTAGTGTCCTTCTGTATCTCTGACTACAGTCTTTAGCTTAAAATCTAATTTATCTGATATGAGAATTGCTACCCCAGCTTTCTTTTGAGGCCATTGGCATGAAAGATGGTTCTCCATCCCTTTGCTTTCAGAGTCCAGAGTGCTCACCATTACACTATGGATCTCCCTTCGCTTTCAGTCTGGATGTATCTTTACGTTCAAAATGTGTCTCTTGTAGACAGCATATGGACAGGTCCTGTTGTTGTATCCATTCTGCAACCCTGTGCCTTTTTACAGGAGTATTTAGGCTGTTCACGTTGAGAGTGATTATTGAAAAGTAAGTTTTTATTGACATCATGTTTCCTGTGAAATCCTTATTTCTATGCAATGTCTCTGTAACTCTGTTCTATGTCACTCTTGGGTTCTTTGTTCTTTTATGGAATCCCCCTTGATATTTCTAGTAGTGCTGGCTTTTTCATCACATAATCTTTTAGACCTTGCAAATCTTGGAAGCTCTTTATCTGTCCATCCATTCTGAATGTCAGCCTTGCTGGATAAAGTATTCTTGGCTGCATGTTCTTCTCATTTAGTTTTCTTAATATGTCCTGCCAGCCCCTTCTGCCTTGCTAGTTTCTGTGGACAGGTCCAACATTATTCTGATGGTCCTTCCTCTGTATGTAAGGAGTCTCTTCTCCCTTGCTGCCCTTAAGACCTCATGTCTGAATTTATGATTCACAAATCTCACAATTAAGTGTCTGGGGATCTTTCTAGACTCACTGCACTTGGGAGGTGTCCTCTCTGCCTCTAGGACATGAACATTTGTTCCATTCCCCAGATTAGGGAAATTTTCTTCCAGTATTTCGTCAACTACATCTTCTAGTCTCCTCTCTTTCTCCACCCCCTCAGGGATCCCAATAATTCTGACATTGGAACATGTCATTTATTTCCCTAATTCTGTTTCCTGGCTTCTAAGTTGCTTGTTCCATGCCTCCTCCTGATCCTACTTTTCTATCAGTCTGTCTTTTTTTTTTTTAAGATTTTATTTATTTATTTGACAGAGAGAGAGAGAGATCACAAGTAGGCAGAGAGGCAGGCAGGGAGAGAGGAGGAAGCAGGCTCCCTGTTGAGCAGGGAGCCCGATACAGGGCTCAATCCCAGGACCCTGAGATCATGACCTGACCCAAAGGCAGAGGTTTTAACCCACTGAGCCACCAGGTGCCCCTCTATCAGCCTGTCTTCTAGATCGCTAATTGGATCGTCTGCCTCAGTTATCCTAGTTGTTAGAGTATTTAGATTAGATTGGATCTCCTTGATAGTATTTTTTACTTCCAACAGATCAGCTCTCACTTCCACCCTTAGAGATTCTATGTTGCCACTAATGGTCTTCTCTAAGCTAGCCATTGCCTGGATAATTTTTACCCTGAATTCCATTTCTGACATATTGTTTATGTCCATATCCAATAGTTCTGTGGCAGAGGTCACAGTCTCTGAATTTTTCCTCTGCTGGGTGTTCCTCCTCCTAGTCATTTGGTGAGAGGTGGTTGAGGGGATGAATAGTTGAATATATTAATCACGACCCAGTCAAAACTTTCCAACTTGGAAAGTTTCAGTGCAATCGGAAGTCACCACCAAAAAGAAAGAGAAAAGAAAAAAAGAAAGAGAAAAAAGAGAGGGAAAAAAAGAAAAAAACCCAGCCAAAATGAGTCCCAATTGTATGATTTATAGGGTACATAAACCAAAATCAAACAAACAAAAAGACTGACAAACGTAAGAGAAAAGAAAAAAAAAAGAAAGAAAGAAAAACCCAGCCAAAATGAACCCCAAGAATAAGATTTATATCGTACAAAAACAAAAACAAATACACAGGAACACTGACAGAAAAATAAGATGGGAAGGTGGTTATAAACCCTTGATGTGGGTGAGGAAGGTTATTTCAGTACTTCCTGGGTATATCTTGTTGTCTTTGTTAAAACACTCAACTTTGCAGAGATACAGGAAAATTAAAACTAGCTTATATATAGGAGTAGTATTGAATAGGGAAGAAGAATTACCTTGAAGATTATATCTATCTATCTATCTATTAAAAAGAAAACAAGAAAAAGAAACCCAGATATATGTATGAAAAAAGTTCAAGTTAAAATGTTATTATGGGGCGCCTGGGTGGCTCAGTGGGTTAAAGCCGCTGCCTTCGGCTCAGGTCATGATCCCAGGGTCCTGGGATCGAGGCCCACGTTGGACTCTCTGCTTAGCGGGGAGCCAGCTTCCTCCTCTCTCCTCTCTCTCTGCCTGCCTCTCTGCCTACTTGTGATCTCTCTCTCTGTCAAATGAATAAATAAAATCTTAAAAAAATAATAAAATAAATAAAAAGTTATTATGAGGGGCCCCTGGGTGGCTCAGTCATTAAGCATCTGACTTCAGCTCAGGTCATGATCCCAGGATTCTGGGATCGAGCCCCGCATCAGGCTCCCTGCTCTGCGGGAAAGCCTGCTTCTCCCTCTCCCACTCCCCCTGCTGGTGTTCCCTCTCTCACTGTCTCTCTGTCAAATAAATAAATAAGATCTTTTAAAAAAAAAGTTATTATGAAATATGTTGTATTAAGTATCTAGTTGTAATGACAAGTAGGTTAAAAAAATAAAAGAAAAATCATGAGAACGAATTTTTTTTTAAAGTTGTTTCTATGAAATACACAGGTTTTGAGGCAATACCGGGAGCTTAATATATTGTTTTCCCCTGATGTTGGGGTTTTACAGTTTTATGGGGACCCTGTGGTTATTGTCCTCTTGTTCTTTTGGTCTATCTTCTGGGGGCGGGGCCTGCCGTGTTGTTTTGTCAATTAGTCTTGGGCTGAGTCACCCTGCCCCCTATCAAGGGGCTGGGCTCTGAGGAAACCGGTTTTTCAGGGTTTTGTTCTCTGGAGGTTTTTGTTCTTGGGTGGCTTTTTGAGGCTTTTCAGGGGGCTAGTGGGGAAAAAAAACCTCTGCCCCCAGTCCTTTGCCTCAGAGAGAAGCCTGTGTGCTCCCCTTCCCCCCATGGTCCAGAACACACAGACTCCCGCTCTGCAAACTGCACGGAACACCGCAACCTCCCACAGGCGGTGCGCACTTCCAGCTACTGTCTCAGTGGTCGCCCGAGGCCCCCGCTTGTCTCTGCACCCCTGTGCCGCCAAGAGCGCAAGCGATCCTGGTTCCCGGGAGCCCGGTGCTGGCACCCACAACAAGTTCTCTCAAGCTCGGGCGGGGGTGTGCTCGGCCCAGGCGGCGGAGAGCTGCGGGCCCAGGGACCACGGACTGGGGCCCCCACTGGGCTTGGGACCCTGGGCTCAGGACCATGCCTGTGGCCGCCCGATTCCACCAGTTGCCCCTTAAAGCCTTTTGCTCTTTTTGAGTGCTTCTAACCAGACTCCAAGTTAATGCTGGTCCCCTAGCACAGGGCACTTTCGTATTGGGGTATTACTTTCCAGTGTGTCACTTCTGGTGGCTCCCTTCCCCTTCTGTTAATCTCCCAATATCAGTCCAAGTGTCCCCCCTTGCTTTACCTCACTGGTGATGATCCTCTGCCCCCGTAGAGATCGAGAAGTGTAAATCTTACCTCTCGGGCTGATTTCATGGGTGCTCAGAGTGTCCTGGTAGATATTTAGCTCACTTCAGGAGACCCGTTGAAACAGGGTCTCCCGCTTCTCCGCCATCTTGCCCCTCCCTCTTAGGTCATGTTTTTAATGAAGTGCTTGAAAAGTCCAAGGGGACAGCGGCAAGATTTCTTTTCCTTTGGTTCCCGTGGCTCTTGGTGACGCCACACGAAGAAGGAGGAGGTAGACCAGACAAAGGGTGGTGGGCAGCAAAGCAAAGTTTATTGAGCGATAATACAGAGCTCCTGAAGAGGGAGGGGACCCAAGAGGGCTGCCACTAGAGTTTCTAAGTCTGGGGGTTTTAGGGGCTTGTTGGCTCTGTTTTAATATGTTTAACCCTTCAGGCGCTTGTCAGCCAATCAGGTTTTTGTCATCTACCTATCACATGGGAAAGGGTGGAGGGCTCCTTCCAGGGAGGTGTAACATCCTGTATTTTTTTTAATTCAATTAATTAATATATAGTGTATTATTAGTTTCAGAGGTAGAGGTCAGTGATTCATTTGTCTTATATAACACCCAGTGCTGATTAGATCACATGCCCTCCTTAATGCCTGTCACCCAGTTACTTCATCTTCCCAGCCCCCACCCCCTTCCAGGAATCCTCAGTTTGTTTCCTATGATTAAGAGTCTCTTATGGTTTGTCTCCCTATCTGATTTTGTCTTGTTTTATTTTTTTCCTCTTTTCCCCTATGATCCTCTGTTTTGTTTCTTAAATTCCACATATGAGTGAAATCATATGATAATTGTCTTTCTCTGATTGACTTATTTTGTTTAGCATAATACCCTCTAGCTCCATCCATGTCATTGCAAACAGCAAGATTTCATTTTTTGATGACTGAGTAGTATTTCATTATGTATATATACCACATCTTCCTTATCTGTTCAACGGTTGATGGATATCTGGGCTCTTTCCATAGTTTGGCTATTGTGGACACTGCTGCTATAAACATTGGGGTGCATGTGCCCCTTCAGATCACTACATTTATATTTTTCCCAGTAGTGCAATTGTTAGGTCATAGGATAGCTCTATTTTCAACTTTTTGAGGAACCTCCATACTGTTTTCCAGAGTGGCTGCACCAGCTTGCATTCCCACCAACAGTGTAAGAATGTCCCCCTTTCTCTGCATCTTTGCCAGTATCTGGCATTTCTGACTTGTTAATTTTAGCCATTCTGACTGGTGTGAGGTGGTGTCTCATCTTGGTTTTGATTTGTATTTCCCTGATGCCAAGTGATGTTAGGCATTTTTTCATATGTCTGTTGGATTATTTATTCTTTGGATGTTGAGTTTGAGAAGTTCTTTATGGCTTTTGGATACTAGCTCTTTATTTGGTATGTCATTTGCAAATATTGTCTCCCATTCTGTCAGTTGTCTTTTGGTTTTGTGGACTGTTTCCTTTGCTGTGCAAAAGCTTTTTATCTTAGTGAAGTCCCAATAGTTCATATTTGCCTTTGCTTCCCTTGCCTTTATAGACGTGTCTAGCAAGAAGTTGCTGCAGCCAAAGTTGAAGAGGTTGCTGCCTGTGTTCTCCTCTAGGATTTTAATGGGTTCCTATCTCACCTTTAAGTCCTTCATCCATTCTGAGTCTATTTTTGTGTAGGGAAATGGTCCAGTTTCATTCTTTTGTGTGTGGCTGTCCAAATTTCCCAACACTATTTGTTGAAGAGACTGTCTTTTTTCTATTGAACATTCTTTCCTGCTTTGTCAAAAATTAGTTGACCATAAAATTGAAGGTCCATTTCTGGGCTCTCTGTTCTGAGCCATTGATCTATGTGTCTGTTTTTGTGCCAGTACCATACTGTCCTAACGATCACAGCTTTGTAAAAGAGCATGAAGTCCAGAATTGTGATGCCACCAGCTTTGGTTCTCCTTTTCAAGATTCCTCTGGCTATTTGGGGTCTTTTCTGGTTCCATACAAATTTTAGGATTACTTGTTCCAGCTCTGTGAAAAAAGTTGATGGTATTTTGATAGGGATAGCATTGAATGTGTAAATTGCTCTAGGTAGCACAGACATTTTAACAGTATTTGTTCTTCCAATCCATGAGCATGAAATGTTTTTCCATTTCTTTGTGTCTTCCTCAATTTCTTTCATAAGTGTTTTATAGTTTTCTGAGTATAGGTGCTTTGCCTCTTTGGTTAGGTTTATTCCTATGTATCTTATGGGTTTTGGTGCAATCGTAAATGGGATCGACTCCTTAATTTCTCTTTCTTCTGTCTCAGTATATACAAATGTGACTGATTTTTGTGCACTGATTTTATAACCTGCCACTTTGCTGAAGTTCCTATGTGAGTTCTAGCAATTTTGAGGTGGAGTCTTTTGGGCTTTCCAAATAGAGTATTTTGTCATATGTGAGGAATGAGAGTTTCACTTCTTTGCTGATTCGGATGCCTTTCATTTCTTTTTGTTGTCTGATTGCTAAGGCTAAGACTTCTAGTACTGTGTTGAACAACAGTGGTAATGGTAGATATCCCTGCTGTGTTCCTAACCTTAGGGGAAAAACTTTCAGTTTTTTGAGAATAATATTTGCTGTGGGCTTTTCATAGATGGTTTTTATGATATTGAGGTATGTACCCCCTATGCCTACACTGTGAAGAGTTGTCATCAAGAAAGGATGCTGTCAAAGAAAGAAAGAAAGCTGTCAAATTCTTCTGCATCTATTGAGAGGATCATGTGGTTTTTGTCCTTTCTTTTATTGATGTAGTGTATCACACTGATTGATTTGAGGATGTTGAACCCCACCTGCAGCACAGGAATAAATTCCACTTGGTCATGGTGAATAATCCTTTTAATGTACTGTTGAATCCTACTGGTTAGTATCTTGGTGAGAATTTATGTTCCCATGTTCATCAGGGATACTGGTCTGTAATTCTCCTTTTCGTTGGGGTCTTCATCTGGTTTTGGGATCAAGGTAATGCTGGCCTTGTAGAAAGAGTTTGGAAACCTTCCTTCCATTTCTGTTTTTTGAAACAGCTTCAGGGCGCCTGGGTGGCTCAGTGGGTTAAAGCCTCTGCTTTCGGCTCAGGTCATGATCTCAGGGTCCTGGGATCGAGGCCCGCATCGGGCTCTCTGCTCAGCAGGGAGCCTGCTCCCCCTTCTCTCTCTGCCTGCCTCTCTGCCTCCTTGTGATCTCTCTCCCTCTGTGAAATAAATAAAAATCTTTAAAAAATAAAAGAAACAGCTTCAGAAGAATAGGTATTAATTCTTCTTTAAATGTTTGGTAGAATTTCTCTGGGAAGCCATACAGCCCTGGACTCTTGTTTTTGATGACTGCTTCGATTTTCTTGCTGGTTATGGGTCTGTTCAGGTTTTCTATTTTTTCTTACTTCAGTTTTGGTAGTTTACACATCTCTAGGGATGCATCTATTTCTTCCATATTGCCTAATTTGTTGGTATATAGTTGCTCATATGTTCTTATGATTGTTTGTATTTTTTTGGTGTTGGTTGTGATCTCTCCTCCTTCATTCATGATTTTATTTATTTGGGTCCTTTCTTTTTTCTTTTCGATAAGTCTGGCCAGGGATTTATCAATCTTATTAATTCTTTCAAAGAACCAGCTCCTAGTTTTGTTGATCTGTTCTACAGTTCTTTTGGTTCCTATTTCATTGATTTCTGCTCTAATCTTTATTCTCTTTTCCTGCAGAGTTTAGGCTTTATTTGCTGTTCTTTCTCCAGCTCCTTTAGGTGTAAGGTTAGGTTCTGTACTTGAGACCTCTCTTGTTTCTTGAGAAAGGCTAGTATTGCTATACAGTTCCTTCTTAGGACCCCCTTTGCTGCATCCCAAAGGTTTTGAACAGTTGTGTTTTCATTTTCATTTGTTTCCATGAATTTTTTTTTAATTTTCTTTAATTTCCTGGTTGACCCATTCATTCTTTAGTAGGATACACTTTAGCATCCATGTATTTGAGTTCTTTCCAAATTTCCTCTTTTGATTGAGTTCAACTTTCAAAGCATTGTGATCTAAAAATATGCAGGGAATGATCCCAATCTTTTGGTACTGGTTGAGACCTGAATTGTGACCCAGTCTGTGATCTATTCTGGAGAATGTTCCATATGCACTTGAGAAGAATGTGCATTCTGATGCTTTAGGTGGAATGTTCTGAATATGTCTGTGAAGTCCATTTGGTCCAGTATGTCATGTAAAGCCCTAGTTTCCTTGTTGATCTTCTGCTCAGATGATCTGACCATTTCAATGAATGGGGTGTTAAAGTCCCCTACTATTATTGTATTATTACCAATGTGTTACATCTTTAACTTTGTTATTAATTGATTTATATAATTGGCTGCCCCCATGTTAGGGGCATAAATATTTACAATTGTTAGATCTTGCTGGATAGACCCTTTAATTTTGATATAGTGTCCAAACTTATCCTTATTACAGTTTTTGGTTTAAAATCTAATTTGTCTGGTGGCGCCTGGGTGGCTCAGTCAGTTAAGCATCTGCCTTCAGCTCAGGTAATGATCCCAGGGTCCTAGGATTGAGCTCCACATAGGGCTCCTTGCTCAGTGGGGAGTCTGCTTCTCCCTCTCCCTCTGCCTGCCACTCCCTCTGCTTGTATGCTCTCTCTCTCTTTCTGTGTAATAAATAAATAAATTAAATATTTTTTAAAAATTGTTTTAAATCTAATTTGTCTGATATAAGGATCACCACCCCAGCTCTCTTTTGATGTCCATTAGCATGATAAATGTTTTTCCACTCTTCACTTTCAACCTGGTGATGTCTTTGGGTCTAAAAGGAGTCTCTTGCAGACAGTACTTTGATGGGTTTTTTTTATTCAATCTGATACACTATGTTTTGATTGGGACATTTAGCCCATTGCATTCAGAATAATTATTGAAGGATGTGAATTTAGTGCCATTGTGTTACTTCTAAAGTCAGTGTTTCTGTATATTGTCTTTGTTCCTTTCTGGTCGATCTAGTAACATACTTTTGGGCTCTCTTTTCACTCAAAGAATCCCTTTTAATATTTCTCACAGGGCTGGTTTAGTGATTGCAAATTCTTTTAGTTTCTGTCTGTCATGGAAACTCTTTGAGGTGTTCAGAATAATTTGATAGGCAGCGCATATACCGAATAATTTGATAGCTATCTAGCTGAATTCCTGAGACCAGAAGAAACTAAAGTCTACTCCTCCTCCACCATCTTGGATTATTTCCCCTATAAAATCCTTTTAAGGGTGGTTTCCTCTTAGGGCAGGGGCCCCTTGTCCCTGCCTGCCTTTCTTCCAGCTATCCTTCATTAGACATATATGTTGCTAACATATCTTGAGTTTTTGTGTTTTTTGGATTATTCTAACTAGACTGTATAGAGCAGAAAGTTGGAACCTCTTTTTGTTTTTCCTCACGGCAATGATCTCGGTTCCTAGAACAGTGCCTGCCATGCAATAATTATATTGAAGTAATTAAGTAAGTAAATAATACGCTGAGCATACACCAAAACTGGACTTTGATACATTGCTGACAAATACATAGGGATTCTCAACACAGAATCATCTACCAGCCAATATTTCTGTTTCAGGAGCATCACTGTTATTGTTAGTACATTGCGATTCATTTATGCAATTACATGGAAATTTTATTATAGATTGCCTTTGTGGTTTTAGAAAACTTAAATAGAGAACAAATTAAAGTTCTGATAATGAAGCATAGTTTTCATCAATTTAATAGGATTAATACTATTTTGGAAGTCAGAGGTGTGCCAAAAGGAGCATATTTTTAACCCCATTGGACTTCAGCCTCATTGGTCCTACCTATCAGCTACATGTTCAATTGGATGAGAAAATGTATATTGAAAAGATTGTCTAATTTTTCCATAATGATCATGAATTACATGTGCTAGTTTTTAACATACAGTGTTTGTTTAAATACTTTTCTAAAGTTTCTTCACTAGTTTAGAAGAATAAATTTTGTAACTAAGTACTTAATGAGGCTTCTAGATTGCATTGGTTCTCAAAGGGCAACCATTTCTTTAAAGGGAAAAGATTTTTCTTTAAAGGGAAAGGATTCTCAAAGGCTAACAGCAATGTCATTTGCTTATTTCTCAGCCCCACCCCATCCCTTACCCACAGCACACTTGCACTTCACTTTTCCTAAAAGAACTCTGATTTTGTTTGGGGAGGCAATGTGCCCAGCCCCATCAATGAATCACAAATGGCCTAAGCCAGTCAGGACAATCTCATTCTCCTTTGCCAGATGCTCATTCTTCCAGATTCTCTTGCAGCTAGAGATGGCCATATGATCTCATTAGAGAGAGACTGCTGGAGGGATTCTGGGAAAAATCATTTGCTTTCTGATAAAAGAGACAGACCTGAGAGAGGAGGATGGACTGTCACTGCCCCTCCTTCTTTTCCCACCTTGAACATGCTTCTGATGCCTGGAGGTGCAACAATCATCTTTTTTTTTAATTTAAGATTTTATTTATTTATTTGACACAGAGAGAGCAGATCACAAGTAGGCAGAGAGGCAGGCAGAGAGAGAGGAAGAAGCAGGCTCCCCACTGAGCAGAGAGCCCAATGTGGGGCTCGATCCCAGGACCCTGAGATCATGACCTGAGCTGAAGGCAGAGGCTTTAACCCACTGGGCCACCTAGGCTCCCCAACAATCATCTTTTGATGAGAAGCTAACAAACTAGGTGAGAAAGAGAGCAGGCATTCTGAATAATATAGTTAAGCTCCTAAAGAAATGTTAGAAGCCCTTACTTCCAAATGTCTTAAGATGTTTTTAAGGCTCAAGCCATTATTAGTCTACATGGTAGCCAAAATAATAGCTCCCCAAAGATGTCCACACCCTGATTTCAAGAACCTGTGAATATGTTAATTATATATATGTTATGGCAGTGGGAAATTAAGGTTGCTGATAGGATTAAGGTTGCTAATCAACAAACCTTAAAGGTAGATTCTTCTGGATTATCCAGGAGGACCCAATGTTCCAGGGATCTTTCAAAGTGTAAGAGAGAGGCAGAAAAGTCCAAGGGAGAGAGACTGGCACATGTGGGGCTGCTGGCTTGAAAAAGGAAGGAGGAGCCACAAACCAAGGAATGTAGGTGGTCTTTGAAATTAGAAAAAGCAAGAAAACAAATTATCCCCTAGAGCCACTAGAAGGTTAGATTAGTCAGTTTAGGATGCCATCATAAAATACCATAGACTGTGTGGCTTAAACAACAGAAACAAAAGAAATGTATTTTTTAATAAATAAAACTTCTTAAACAAAATAATAAATAAAATAAATAAAAACAAAAAATAAACAAAATAAATAAAACTTCTTAAACAAAAGAAATTTATTTTCTTACAATTTGGAGGCTGGGAAATCTAAGATCAACATGCCAACAAACTTGGTTCCTGGTGAGGACTCTTTTTCTGGTTTATAGACAGCCACCTTCTTGCTATGTCTTCACATGACAGAAAGAGAGGGGGAGCAAGCCCTCTTCTTATAGGACCATTAATCCCATCATGAGGGCCCCATCCTCATAACCTCATCTAAACCTAATTCCTTCCCAAAGGCCTTCATCTCCAAATACCATCACATTGGGGGCTACAGCTCTAACATATGAATTTGGGGTGGGGGCTGTTGGTGGGGCGGGGGACACAATTCAGTCCACAGAACCACTCCTGCCAACATTTTGATTTTAGCCCAGTGAGATCCATTTTGGACTTCTGACCTCCAGAACTATAAAATAGTAAATTTGTATTGTTTTAGTCACGAAGTTTGTGGTGATTTGTTATAGCAGCAAGTGATGTTGATGCTGTCCTTAGAGAATCACCATAGAAAGTACATGAAGTTTCTAAAGCCTTAAGTGCATAAAAAAATATATTTTTCTAAAATGTATGATATAATTTGATTTTAATTTTTATTCTCGGTCAAAAAGTAGAAAACGGAGTGTTTTTTTTTATTTGTTAAGTTTAACCAATTGCTATCCCTGTTTCTACCCTATGGTGACAGAGTATGCTTAAGGTAGTGCTCACATTAACAATTTATTTTTCAAAAATTACTTTGTATTTCCATGGGGTGCCTGGGTGGCTCAGTCAGTTAAGCATCTGCCTTCACCTCAGGTCATGGTCCCAGGATCATGGGATCAAGTCCTGCATCAAACTCCCTGCTCAGCAGGAAGTCTGCTTTTCCCTCTCCTTCTGCCACCCCGCCCCCGCTCTCTCGATCTCAAATAAATAAAATCTTTTAAAAAATTAATTTATATTTCTTAAGTACCAGACATTTGCTAGACTTTGGGGATAAAATGATAAATAAGTCACTAACTCTCAAAGAATTCTCAACTAGTGGGGAGACCAACATAAAAATTATAATATGAAACTAATATATAGGGCGCCTGGGTGGCTCAGTGGGTTAAAGCCTCTGCTTTCGGCTCAGGTCATGATCTCAGGGTCCTGGGATCGAGGCCCNCTCTCTGCTCAGCAGGGAGCCTGCTTCCTCCTCTCCCTGTCTCTCTCCCTGCCTCTCTGCCTACTTGTAATTTCTCTCCCTGTGTCAAATAAATAAATAAAATCTTAAAAAAAAAAAAGAAACTAATATATATAAAATGCTTAGGAACACAATAAAAGAGCAATAACTCTGCCCAGGAAACAGTGAGAGGGAGCTCCAGAGATGGGGTAACATTTGAGTTAGTCCAAAAACACACACACACAAAAGTGTTCAGCAGTTCCAGAAGGTGGGAACAGGCATCGTAGGCACAGTGCATGGAGAGATGGCAGGGCAAACAAATTAGATACGGAAATAGAGAAGGGAAGAGGATAGGAGAGAGTAAGATGAGGCTTTAAAGATCTCCTGGAGGGCGCCTGGGTGGCTCAGTGGGTTAAAGCCGCTGCCTTCGGCTCAGGTCATGATCCCAGGGTCCTGGGATCGAGGCCCACATCGGGCTCTCTGCTCGGCAGGGAGCCTGCTTCCTCCTCTCTCCTCTCTCTCTGCCTGCCTCTCTGCCTACTTGTAATCTCTCTCTCTCTGTCAAATGAATAAATTAAAAAAAAAAAAGAAAAAAGAAAAAAAAAGAAATAAATATAAAAAAATAAAATAAAATAAAAATAAAAATAAAAAAGATAAAGATCTCCTGGACCCAACATGTACAATCTGGTCTTCATCATAGTAGTTCAGAAATTCAAAATTCAGTTCAACAGCAACTGTGTCAGGCTCCAGGGCTAAGACCCAGGGAGAAGAGAGAGGCTCATGAGTGAGTTATATATAGCCCTCTATCCCTAGGTCTAATCTTATTTTTCCGGAAGATGTCTCTCTTTTCTCTCCCCTCCCCAATTAATTTTGATTTCATTTCTCTAAGGAAAAAGCAGCATAATTTCCCACTAAATTACTGAGAGAAAATGAGGCAGGTGAAGTTTAAGCAGCTTGCCTTTCTTTCCCCAGTAAATAGGCTTACACAAATTCTGGCATCAGGGCGCCTGGGTGGCTCAGTGGGTTAAAGCCTCTGCTTTCGGCTCAGGTCATTGATCTCAGGGTCCTGGGATCAAGGCCCGCATCAGGCTCCCTGCTCAGTGAGGAGCCTGCTTCCTCCTCTCTCTCTGCCTGCCTCTCTGCCTACTTGTGATCTGATCCCTCTCTCTGTGTCAAATAAATAAATAAATAAAATCTTTTAAAAAAAACAAAAACAAAAACAAATTCTGGCATCCTGGTTAACCTAATGACTGTGCCTGAGGTGCAGCTATCAGGCAGGGTGTTTTTCAAATGACCAAAATAATTAAAATTTTTCTTCTCTAGTTTTACTCACATTCCATTAGACCCCTAGACTCTAGGCTTTATATGCCCTTCAATAATGCTAAACTGTTACAGGATTTCTTTTCCTTTGGTGCCCGCGGTTCTTGGTCACGTCGTTTTGAAGAATGAAGAGGCAGGGATGCCTGGGTGGCTCAGTTGTTAAGCATCTGCCTTTGGCTCAGGTCATGATCCCGTGGTCCTGGGATCGAGCCCCACATCAGGCTCCCCGCTGAGCGGAAGTTTGCTTCTCTCTCTCCCACTCCCCCACTCCCCCTGCTTGTGTTCCCTCTCTCGCTGTGTCTCTGTCAAATAAACAAATAAGATATTTAAAAGAAGAAGAAGAGTGAAGAGGTAGACCAGACAGATTGGTGGGCAGCAAAACAACGTTTGTTGAGCTAGGTACAGAGCTCCCAAAGAGGGAGGGGACCTGAGAGGGTTGCCACTGGAGTTTCTAAGTCTAGGCGGTTTTATGAGTTTGCTGGCAGACTGTTTTAATCTGATTAACCCTCCAAGAGCCTGTCACCCAGTCAGGTTTTTGTCATCTACCTATCACGTGGAAAGGGTGAAGGGCTCCTTTCAGAATGGTGTAAAATCCTTTTAAGGGTGGTTTCCTCTTAGGGCAGGAGGGCCCCCTTACCTCCGCCTGCTTTCTTGCAACTATCCTTCATTAAAACAAATATGCTGTTTAAATAGAAATAAATCACCACCAGAGGGTACAAGTTCACAAATCTAAATTTATATGATTTCTCAACTACTTGTATCTCTTTTTTATTTTTTTAAAGTTAGTTTTTGGGATGCCAGGGTGGCTCAGTGGGTTAAGCCTTTGCCTTCAGCTCAGGTCAGGATCCTTGGGTCCTGGGATCAAGCCCCAAATCACATCGGGCTCTCTGCTCAGCAGGAAGCCTGCTTCTCCCTCTCCCACTGCTCCTGCTTGTGTTCCTTCTCTCGCTGTATCTCTCTCTCTGTCAAATAAATAAATAAAATATTTTAAAAATAAATCTATCTATAAAGATAGATTTATTTTAGAGAGAGAGTGTGTGTGTGAGGAGGGGTAGGGGCAGAGGAAGAGGAGATCTCAAGCAGACGCCCAGCTGAATGAGGAGTCCTGACACAGTACTCAATCTCAGGACCCTGAGAGATCATGACCTGAGCTGAAACCAAGAGTCTGATGTTTAACCGACTGAGCCACCCAGGTGCCCTATCAAACAAATTTTTTAAAAAATACTTTGACTATTTGGGGCATCTGGATGACTCAGTCAGTTATTAAGTGTCTGCCTTTAGCTCAGGTCATGATCCCAGGGTCCTGGGATCGAGCCCCAGATTGGGCTCCTGCTTCTCCCTCTGCCTGCTCCTCCCCCTGCTTGTGCGCTTGCTCTCTCTCTCTCTCTCTCTCTCTCTCTCTGTCAAAAAAAAAAATCTTAAAAAAAAATACTGGGCCCCTGGGTGGTTCAGTCTGTTAAGTGTCTGCCTTCAGTTCAGGTCATGATCCCTGGGTCCTGGGACTGTGTCCCATGTGAGGCACCCTG
The DNA here is from genome assembly GCA_002007465.1 of Ailurus styani. Taxonomy (NCBI): domain Eukaryota; kingdom Metazoa; phylum Chordata; class Mammalia; order Carnivora; family Ailuridae; genus Ailurus; species Ailurus styani. The sequence goes on along the minus strand of LNAC01000047.1, from coordinate 6,334,720 downwards.
CTCATCAGGAAGCCTGCTTCTCCCTCTGTTGCTCCCCCTGCTCATGCACTCTCTCTATATATATCTGACAAATAAAAATTAATAAAATCTTTTTAAAATTAATTAATTAATTCTAAAAAATACTTGGACTACTTGAAAATAAGACCCACCTTCTTGCCCCCTAAGAAGTTCAAGGAGTTAGAATGGACTGCAGAAAACAGATTATGGCCTGCTGTTATGATTCTAATTAATAAAAACATGATTCAGTACTTTCTTTGCAGTAATAAAACTATCAACATATGCCAAGAATTGCTTAGGCTCTTTCTATTTCTCTATAAAGAAGCTATATTTGACTACCCAACTATACTGCATATTTGTATTTTGAATTGTGAATTTTTGAGTAGTCTCATAGTTAAAGACTCATCAATCTTTTTGTAAAGCACAGGTGAAGTTTTGTCTATCTTGGAGTTAATGGGTAAAAGTGAGTCTACAGGGTCGTTAAAGAAAAATACTATGTCTCTATATATATACTACTTGGGTTTAACTTTAGCAATGGTGGGAAATAGTGGATTTTTTAATGTTATGGACCTTATTACAATCTTATGGATAAGTAACCAAAATAATAATAACTCTTAAAACCTTGGGGCCTTCTCTATTTATATATATCCTTTTGTTCTTTTTATGTACACTTACAAATTCAGGCTTACATTTGATCCCAGGCTTCAGCACCAAACAAACAAACAAGTGCATGCTTACAAGAAATATACATATATTCTTTATATATGTTAATATATATCATTAATATATATGATATGTCATATATATGCAAATTCATGTATAAACATAAAATATGTAGTTAACACAAAAGAAAGCAGTAATGGAGGAATAGAGAAACAATAAAGACATAAGACATGTTGAAAACAAAAGGAAATGGCAGACTTAAACCTATTTTATAAGTAACTAAATCAAATGTAAATGGAATAAACTCTCTAACCAAAAGGCAGAGATCAGAATTGATTTTTTTTTAAAAATGATCTAACTATGCTTTCTATGAGACACACTTTAAATTCATAGACATAAATAGGTTGAAAGTAAAAAAATGGGAAAAAGATATGCCATTTAAAAGGTAACCAAAACAGAGCTGAAGAAACTGTACTAATATCAGACAAAATAGACTTGAAAGACAAAAGTTGTTGCCAGAGACAAAGAAAGACACTTTATAATGATAAAAGGGTCAATTCATTAGGACTATATAATAATTATAAACATATATGCACCTAAAAACGGAACCCCAAAACATCTGAAGCAAAATCTGGCAGAATCAGAGAGAAAGACAATTTAATAATAATAGTTGGAGATTTCACAGCTTACTTTCAGTAATAGAACAACTAGACAGAAGATCAGGAAAGAAACAGAAGACTTTAACAACACTGTAAACCAACTAGCCCTAACAGACATCTGTACATCTCCCAATAAAAGTAAACAACACGTTCTTCTCACGTGCACACGAACAGTCTCCAGAATAGATTATGTTAGGCCATGAAACAAGTTCCTGTAAATTTTTTTAAGTTTATTAAGTCCGAGTAAATTTAAATACTTGGAATCTGGGCGCCTGGGTGGCTCAGTGGGTTAAGGCCTCTGCCTTCGGCTCAGGTCATGATCTCAGGGTCCTGGGATTGAGGCCTGCATCGGGCTCCCTGCTCAGCAGAGCCTGCTTCCTCCTCTCTCTCTGCCTGCCTCTCTGCCTACTTGTGATCTCTCTCTCTGTGTCAAATAAATAAATAAAATCTTTAAAAAAAAGTTTTTTTAAAAAAAAAAAAGTATGTCCCCTAACAACAATGGAATGAAATTACGTAATAATAACAAAAGGAAAAGGAATTTTGGGGAAATGGGAAATTAAACAATATTCCCTGATAATAAAAGGAACTGAGGCTTTATGGAGAAATGGCTGACTCTAAGGCCTGAGCAAAGAAATACCAGATGAACCTGGAGCATCTTCTAGTACCAGAAAAAAAGGCTGCTTCCCCTGCTTGTGCTCTCTGTCAAATAAATAAATAAATAAAATCTTAAAAAAAAAAAAGTCCCTCTCTCAGTTACCCCATGTTGTACAGATGTCTGTACACCCATTCCCCACCCTTCAATTTCCATTAACAGCAACTGCATCTGCCTATAGTAGAAAAACAGCAGCACATTACATGTGGCATATTACTTATTCTGTCCAGAGGTGATAGTTGGTATTCATATACGTTCACAGATTTCCCTGAAATAATTTGCTGTCCCCAACACAGTGCTTAGGACACCATACTTACCAAAAAAATTCTATTAAATTCACTGTTGAAATGAATTTATCAATAATGAGCCAATTTACTAACAATGACATGACACACATGCATAAAAAAGGATGGGACGAGGATTATTATTTCAACTACCACCCATTATTTCAACCTAAGCACCCATTTTAGAGATTTAAAAACTGAGGTTCAGAAAAGTTAAATGTCCCAGAATCAAGCAGCTGGTAGGGAAGTGTCAAAGCTGGGACTGGAACCAAGACCTGTCTGACTCCTTGATTATGAAGATAATTCTAAGTTTTGTCATTGATTTTCTTTGTAAACTTTGACGCATTAATTTATCTCTTGGTTCTTCTATTTCTTGTCCATAAAATAATAACATTCCTAGACTGTATTGAAAATTAGTCACTTATCGGGTGCCTGGATGGCTCAGGCAGTTAAGCATCTGACTCATGATCTCAGCTCAGGTTTCCATCTCAGGGTCATGAGTTCAAGCCCCTACTTAAAAAAAAAAAGTTACTTAAAATGCTCTACCCCCGATATAACCATCATTGTTTATACATATACATATATATATATATATAAAATGAAAACTATATTTTCATTTACCCCTTAGAAACTTAAGATCAACAGGAAACAGTCTAATACTCTATTATTTGTGCTGCTTCTAAGTTATTAATGTGCTTATGACACATTAAATCTGTACAATAATTTGATTTAAAATCCTAAGTAGCAGTAAAAAGGTTTGTTTTAATGAATGAGGGAAAACCGGGCGCCTGGGTGGCTCAGTAGTTTAAAGCCTCTGCCTTCGGCTTAGGTCATGATCTTAGGGTCCTGGGATCGAGGCCTGCTTCGGGCTCTCTGCTCAGCAGGGAGCCTGCTTCCTCCTCTCTCTCTGCCTGCCTCTCTGCCCACTTGTGATCTCTCTCTCTGTCAAATAAATAAATAAATCTAAAAAAAAAATTTTAAATCCTAAGTAGCTATCTCTTGTACCTGTTGTCCCTGTTCTTCACAAGAATCCACTAGAACAGAAAGAATGTTCAAGACTTCTAATTATTTTTTAAAATTAGAGAAAGACCGTGTTAAGTGTTTTCTTCCTTTTAAGTTTCCATTTGTTTACTTATTCTATAGTAATTAAAATTGGAAGAGAACTTTTGGTTTCCCTAGTCCCATAATGAACCCTTAGATGACTGAAACAAAAAAGTATCAAGAATGTAAACTGTATAATTAAGGTTTGTCTTGAGAAATAATTTTGAATCATGACAAGGAAGATCACTGCTGTCTAAAGGCAGTAGATAAATATGAAAAAGCATTTCACAAAACCTTAGCAAGGCAGATTTAGTGTTAAAAAGGCATTAATCAATTAAACATACTCCTAGAAACTTATTTGTGGGTTTTGCTACCTTTTTTTAGCTTATTTGCTTTCCATAATGGCAAAAGATTATGGTAATCTAGCTTTTAGGGTTATTTTAGAATGCCACTGGGGTCATGCAAACAACTATCTTAACTAATTTTTAGTGAATATGCCTCCCTTCTTGCAGAAGGGTACATTGTCTTTCAATTTCTCTTTCTTGTTCTTTCTCTGGGCTCTGCATGGACTTTTCCTCTCCTCTTTATCCTGATGGTGTAATACATGGGCACATGTTCATTGTCTTGTTTTCCTCTTAGTGGTGTGGGTACTTCCATATCCTTCTCCTTTTTCATCTTTTCTCTCCTTATGGCCTCTAACAAGATCCTCTCCATGGTCCCTCTGATCTCTATGCTAACAGGAAAGCACTGAAGCACTGAAATGACCAAAAGGAAGACAAAGAGAAAACAAAACCCCGAAAGCAGCTGGGAGCCCTCAGTTCTAACTATCTCTATGGAAACAATTCCACAGAGATCAATCTGGAAACAGTTCTGTAGGGATCACTGGAACAGTGGTGAACCAATCTCAGCAAGACTTACAGAATTCAGTTTGCAAATGGGAATAGTTGATAGACTTTTTTTTTTGAGAAAAGTAGTAAAATAAGAGGCCAAATAAAAATTAGATTTGTCCCTGGGATGCCTGGCTGGCTCAGTTGGTAGAGCATGAGACTCTTCATTTCTGGGGTGTGGGTTCAAGCCCACATTGGATATAGAGACTGCTTAAAAAAAAATAAATAAAAATCATTTTTAAAAAAAGATTAGGTTTGCCCCCAAATGAGTGTACTTTTTTTTCAAATTCAAAGCTTCTTTCTTGCTGTAATAATAAAGCAAAAGGAATGAATGTATTAATTTCAAGCCCTTCCTAACCATTCACACTGGCAAACAGCAGAATTCCTGACATAAGGGAATTGTAGCCAAAACGCAAAGAAAACATCACAGTTCAATGGTAAAAAGTCATTAGAATGATTTTAGGATTGTGGCCCATAATCATACAAATTATATGGAAAGAATGCCAAACTCAATCAGGCACTACATATATTGTTTGAATTCAGGCAAGGGGTGAAAGTGATTACAGAATTCCATCTACCAAATCACGCTGAAAGACTGAAAGAGTAAAGTAGTAATGTAACTTGAACCCAGGGAAGAACTCCATCTAAGGTGCGGGAGCTCGGAGTCTTACTAATATAGCAAATTTTTTTAATTGTGGAGAGGGGCTCAAGGTGTCAGTGACACCAGGACATCAAGTTTCAGACCTGTTTAAAAGTCTCCAGCCAATGAGCCATTAATTGCAGGTCTCCTGAGTTGGTAATGTTTGTTAGGAGAAGTGACTTCAATTTGCCTAAAATGATGCTTGTTTCTTGAATGCACAGTTAAGTTCCTTGCAACCCCAAGAAGGTCCCGCGTGCTTTAAGACCTTCAGCCCAGGGCGCCTGGGTGGCTTAGGGGGTTAAAGCCTCTGCCTTTAGCTGAGGTCATGATCTCAGGGTCCTCGGATCGAGGCCTGCATCGGGCTCCCTGCTTCCCGCTCTGCCTCTCTGCCTCCTTGTGATCTCTCTCCCTCTGTGAAACAAATAAAAATCTTAAAAAAAAAAAAAAAAAAAAGACCTTCGGCCCAAGTAAAACCATTTTTATTCCAATTCTAGCTTCTTCACTAGGTGTGTGACCTTTAAAAAAAATTTGTTTATTTATTTATTTATTTGAGAAAGTGCGAGCAAGCAAGCAGGAGCAGGGGGAAAGGGTAGACAGAGAGGGAGAAGAGGACTCCCAACTGAGTCGGGAGCCCACTGGCTGCGGGACTCAATCCAGGACTCTGGGATCATGACCTGAGCCAAAGGCAGATGCTTAACCCACTGAGTCACCCAGGTACCCACTAGGTGTGTGACCTTGAGCAACTTTTTGCACTTCTCAAACTCAGGCATCTCACTGTAAAATGGGAACAATAATAATGATTATCCTTCAGGATTGTAAGGAGTCAGTGGATTGAGCACAGCACTAGCTCAAGCAAACTCTTAATAAATATGAACCGTAATGTTACATTGTCCAGGTTTTGTTTTTCTGTGGCTTGTAATGATGACCACATTGTCTCATTCCCCTTTCTCTAAGAGGTGTTTTGAGGGAATGGGCTGAAGAAAAGCAATAGGGCACTATGACCTAGCCAGTTCTTACTGTCCCACACTTGAGGGTGAATTAAACCATGAGATGGAAATGTCCATTATATGCAGGTAACTGCCTCCACTGTACACATTTGAGATCTCACGGGGCAAAAAAATATTCAAGCTTCTCCACTGCTAACACTGCTTATACCCCCTCATTCCACCTTAAGGGCTTTCCAACATCTGTAGTACAAAGTACAAGGTCTTTGGCTGGATATTAAAGGCCTGCAACCTAGTTTGGTCCACATTTCCGACCTACAGGAACATCCCGGTGTTGAAATTCATTTCTTTCCCTCCCTTGCACTTCATAACGGTTCCTACATTTGCACTTTAACTTGCATTGATCTCTTTACCAGGACCGCCCTGCACCCTTCCCACAGAAATTTGGCTTGCATTTTTTTTAATTAAAAAAAGAAAAGTCATAAGGTGTCACTAAGGACCTTGGTGGTAGGCCAACAGAACCCAAAAGTATTAGGTGTCACTTGTACGTGCAATTGTCAAGAATGCAAAGCCCCATTTAGAAAATACCCGAATTCGTCAGTCATGAGTGCATTGAGGTTATAAAGAGATGAAACTAACAAAAATTAACAAATGAACTCAATAGGGATAACAAACTGGTGGCTGCCAGAGGGTATGGGTGAAATAGATATAAGGGATTAGGAGGTACAAACTTCTAGTTTAAAATAAGTAAGTCACAGAGATGAAAAACCCCAAATTGGGAATATAGTCAATAATATATAATAACGTTGTATGGGGACAGATGGTGACTACACTTTCCTTAATGAGCACGGAGAATAGAATTGTCCAATCAATGTTGTCTGCCTAAAACTAATATAACACTGTTAATTATACTTCATTAAAAACTGGAGGAGAGATGAAAAGGGAAGGCACGAGGAGAAAGCGAGTAACTTTCTCCTGGGACTCTCAGAGGGGAAACGGAGCGGCCTCAGGGGAGGAGGCCCGCCGGTGGGAAAGGGGGCGAGGCCGGTGCTTTAGCGCCAGGGCAGGGAAGGAGGAGCCCCAGACCAAAACCCAAAATGGGGGTCTGGGGTTTTTATCTTCGCAGGGGGAAAACACTTATTTTTACTGCAAAACGCAAACCTGACAAGCCCTCCTCGCATTTGGCCGCTGAAGCCCGTGGCATCCCTTCCCCGCAGGTGACGCTGGGGTAAGGGTAAGGGTGCGGCCTCTTGGTGCGGAGAGTCGAACTTCTCCAAACCGCTTCAACGCACACTACTGCTGCCACTTCACATCCCCCGGGAGTGGGTAGAAAGGTGGGCTCTCAGCATTTAACGGTTTTACAGTAATCCGCGCCTTTGTCTAACCGGACCAGCTCCGCTACTTCCCACTTCTTCCCCAACACCTGGCCTAAGATAACTGACTCCAGTTATCTTAGTTCAACTGCTGGTATTTTTTAATCCTGGCCGTAGGGCCAAGGCGGGATCGGCTCTCTCGTCTCGCGAGAGTGGGCCGGTCCGTCTTCGTTGCTCTCGCCCCACCCCCTCCTTCTCGCTCGCTCTCTCCCATCCCCCAAGCCAGTCGCTCTGCTGCGCAGTTCCCTTAGCGGTTGCCGTTGCTGGAGACGGTTGGGGGAACCGTTGTGGCGAGCGCTACACGAGGCGAGCGACTTCTTCCTCGTCCCGACCGACCCCGCGAGCACCGGAGTCGGCGTTACTGTCGCTCGACAGGGTATCTGAAGTAAAAGGGGGTAGGTTGGGCTGGTGGTTTCGAGAGCGGAGTCGGGAGAAGGACGAAAGAGACGGGGGGGGNAGGGGGGGGGGGGGGGGGGTGAAGTGTGGAGGTCGCCGCTCGGAGGCGGCCGGACTGCGCCTCCCAGGCGATCTCCCACTTCAAGGAGGGCGGCCCGCCGGGGGGAGGACTTGCTCGGGTGAGATTCAGTGGACGAACCTGAGGCCCGGAGTGGGGATCCTCCAGCATTTCCCCTCTTTCCCTGCTGCTTTGGCCTCCGCCATTTTGGGTACGGTGGCGCGGCCACCTCGGCTTCCCGCCCTTCCCCTCTCTTTCTACTTTTTGCCCCTCAGCTTCCGAAAACTGATTTAGAAGGCCGGGGGGAGGCCAGAGCGCCCCGGAAGGGATGAGGGTGGGGAACGGAGCGAGCAGGGAAAGGCCGGGCACTTGGGGGATGGGGGGGGTCTGGGCTGGCGGGCGCGCTCCCGATGGAAATGGCGCCGGATGGGCCTGGCCTCCCACCGCGGCCTCCCTTCCTCCGCAGTCTCGGCTGGGCTACCAGGGCTGGCGGGACTGCGAGTGACTTCTAACGCAGATTCCCAGGAGGAGAGAGGCTGGAGCTGGGGGAGGAAAGCCAATGGCGACGAAGGCGCTCAACTCCCAAATCCAGGACAAAGGAGGCGGACGGCCTCCTTTGTAGTTCCGCCGCCCGGTGGCGAAGGTTTTAAAGCCAGGCTCGGCTGCCGGACGGAGAGGTGGGGGCGGGGGGCAGGGGCGTCCTCTCCTCAGCTCTCTGGTCTCCAGGGCAGCTAGATAAACGAAAAGTCTCCGGGGAGGAATAAAGGACGCTTAGCCGGCCCTTATATTCCAGATTTGGAACTTCGAAAAGAGTACGTACTCATTTTCCAAAGGCTGTTTTTTTTTTTCCTTCTCACGTTTATCTTAAACGTAAACACTTTGTGGGTAATTGTTTTGTAAGCAGTAAAGCGGGTGACTTATCAAGTAGGAATGTGAAATGGGCATAACTCAAATAGGTCGTTTAGGACCAGTGAACTGTGATACAGCTTCTGAACTTTTGGGCGGGGGTGGGTCGTTTAGCAATGGTTTTGTGCAGTTTGGCTCATACTGGGTTATAATTTAAGGAGAGTTTTACCTTTGGGAAACAGTTGTTACAGCACAATCAGTGATGGGATAAATTTGTGTCGCAGTTGAGTTACTGACTTAGAATATTAAATCTCCAAAGGTTACATGTTGTGCAGGCTGTAGAAGCAAAATAGATCAAAATACAGTTACCGTTTATCTTACTTTTGGTAGCTAAGCATGTTTTTTATTTAGTATAGGACTGTGGTAATATTTTGACCCAGAAAATAAGCCTCCTCAACAAAAAGACAAACCGAAAGCCCAGTCATGTGGTGGTGTGATGATTTTTGGTCCTTAGAACACAAGAGAACTGGGTCTGTAACTTTCGTTGAGTAGGGTACAAAGTGACAGGCAGCAAGAGTAACAGTTTCCAATGATAGCTGGGAGTCCTTACAAGAACTCTTACTACCTACTTTTTTCAGCCTTAAAAAACAAAAAACCTTTGTATTATTGAAGACGGTCTGACTTTGAAAAAGACGGTCTGACTTTGAAAAAGACGGTCTGACTTTGAAAAAGCCCAGTTTTCCTGTAAAATAGTACATGATAAAACCGCTTTTCTAATTGGATTACCCTGGAAACCTTTTTTTCTGCCCTCTTTCATCGGCCTCATAATCTGGAAATCCATCTGATTGCCTTTTATTTTTAATAACCATGTTCTTTTTTTTGGTGTTCTTATTTTGGTAAACAAGTGGCAGAGCTGCAGTAGGTGAGGGTAACCTTGTTTTAGCAAAGAATTTCTTTATGATTTTAGACTTCACCTCCCTTTAGGTATTAGTGCTGTGTGTACTTTTTCTACTGAAAGTTAAGGAGCAAGCACATTGGAAAGGGGAAATGATGTAAATTTTTCATTTCAGTTAGCGCCACTTTCTGCCAAATTTTGAAGTTCATTTTCATTTTTTAGGACCAGTGGGCTACCATTTATAAAGTTAATTTATTGGTGCATCACACCCTAACTTTATGTATTATACTTCAGAAGATACTCTATGCCTCTGTGTTACAAAGGAATCTAATGTTTCGTTTCATCTCTGTTAGGTGCTTATCAGCTTTGAGATAAAATTCACATAAACTTCACCCATTTAAAATCTCATATACATGGACTTTTGTGACTGGCTTTTACTTGGTATAACTTTTTGGAAGTTAAAGTCGCATTCAAAACTGACTCCAGTTATCTTAGTTCAACTGCTGGTATTTTTTAATCGGTGCTAACACTTGGCAGTCTTAAAACAATTGAGATTAGTCATGGCGTTGTTGCAAAGATAGGTTGAGATGGATTATCTTGAATAATTAGTAAACTCTAGGTAGTTTCCGAGACAGCTTTATTAATGTATTAGAGCAGATTGTCCTTTTTTATGCCTTCAGTTTGTCTTCGTTTTAGAGCAGATTGTCCTTTTTTATGCCTTCAGTTTGTCTTCGTTTTCTTTTAGTAGAATTCTAGAATCAAATTTTTAGTTTTGATGAAGTCTAGTGTGGCTTTAAGTTGTGTACTCTTAATGCATGTGGACTGGAGAGTCATCCTGTAAAATAGTTTGTCTTCCGAATCTAATTTTTCGTCAACTTAAAATCGAGTTAACAATATAGTGTAATTTTTATAGACTTAATACTTTGTTTATAGGTCTCTTTGGTATGGACTGATCTAGTTTGCTTGCTTGTGTTTCTTGGAAAGGGCTAAATTTTGTAGTAAAGATAAGTCAGTTTCCATCCTTTTTTGTGTTTGTTCCCCAGTGTATTTATAGTGAAGAAAGAAATGGGCTAAATGATAAAAAGCATCACACTAAGGTCTTTTCACAACAGATCAGATTGGTTTTGCAAAATACTCGATATTTTTCATGAGGAAGTAACGTGATGTTACCTCCTCTCCACTTTTTCCTTCTATTCTTGAATCACCCTTTATGAGAAAGTGTTTTCGTTTTGTTTTGTTTTTTGTTTTGTTTTGTTTTTTGTTTTTTTGTTTGGTTTTTTTGGTTTGGCGCTTTTTTTTTTTTTTAACAGGTGCCATTTTGTGTGTTTGTTTTGTTTTTTTTCTTTAAGTTTTTTTGGGTGGTGGTGTAGGGTTGTTTGTTTAAGAAAATGGTAGAGATCTTCATTGTGTCTCAGCTTTCACCCCAAACTTCTTTTGGGACTACTCTAGAACAGTATTTTTTATGTAGTTAACCCGTGTTACAGTAAACATTTCCAACCCCACCCAGGACAAATCCTAAGGAAACTTGAAATCTTAAGCCTGCGTTGACTTTGGAAGCGACTTGTACCTTTCCTTACTTACTTTCAAGACTCAGAGATAGTTTTCCATTCTTTAAGGTTTTCGGGTTTTTGTATTTTTTGCTGTTGTTTTGTTGGGGGGTTTTTTGTGGTACATTTCAGGGTTTCATCAGAGGGGCCCTTAAAATTCAGTAACAATGGTTACCATTGAATGAATACCATGTTGCAGACTAAGCATTATAAGTAAGTCTTAAAACAGTCTAGGGAGGTATGGTCACCACTGCTATATTTTAGAGCTGAACACAGGTTAAGTTTGCTTTAATCAGCCAATGAGTGGCAAAATAGGGAATCAAAACCAGGTTCTCTCTTTCTCTCTCTCAAAAATTCATATCTGGTATTTAGGTGCCTAAAAATGAGTTGTAATGTCTGATATAAAAATCATAGTCATCCCATTTTGGGTCTGTATGTCTAGAGTGACTCCCAGGACTTTTAAAACCACAAAACAAGTATGAAAGGTGATTTATATGCAGAGGTATTTGGTTAATAAATACACTTGGAAAATTTCAACCTTAGGTTATTTTAAATGCACGTATTCTAGCGAAAAAATTTTACTCTTTGCAGATACTCCCCCTAACAGTTGGACTGATAAAATTAGATGGTGTGAAATCAAATATTAGTGAACACTGTTAATGAAATATCTTGAAGCATAAAGGAATCAAGTGAACAAATTGTTTTGTTTACAGGGGAGGAGGTGGTGAGGGAAAGGTTTGAAATACTCAGGTGAGTAGGATTCCTACAGCTGCTTAGTGAAATTTGTAAGGTCTGGTAAGTTTTTGCAGCTGAAGGACTTATGCATTAGCCTCCTTGAAGTGTTCTGGAATTCTAAAAGAAAGGATTGTCGTCTTTTGGGAAGGGAACTGGGTGTGTGGATGGGTTCTTTTTGGAGGGCTTCTCCCTGTACCCTAAAGTACTTTGAGTGTGAATGTATTACGTTTTTTAAAATTTGTGTTTAAATGTAAAGCAGTGAGTGAACTGGTTTTGAATGTACTATCTCCAATAACTTCCCAAAATAGATAGCTTCAAAAAACACCGGTACTGTTGGAAGGCATTCACTTTTGGGTGCTTTTTACCTCAGTTTTAAAACTCATCCACATTAACTCATTTTAAAACTTGCTTTTGAGGAGTGTTGAGATTTAGTTAAAGTAGAGGTCGGAATTTTTTCCTCCTTCAAAAACAATTCAATGTATTCAGAATTAAAAGTTCATCTAAAAAGTTAGGGCTTCTTGTAATGTTTTTTCTAACATCAAAGAAGTACTCATTGAACTTTTAGGCTCTTGCTGTGAATGGACAGTGGTGCTATATGCAACTTTTGAGTAATTAAGTTTTTAAAATTTACGTAACAATTCAAATGAATAATAAGTAAAACCCGAAAAAATGTGAATGAAAATTTGAGAGATGAGGGAAAGGCTAGAGTTGATACCAAGAGGACAGAGGTGGGAAATAGGGAGAATCTGAAGACTAATACTGTAATTGTGTAAGTTTTCTTAAGATTCAGTATTATATAAAATTTGGTCCTTAGAAATTGGGTACTTTTTGGAGGGAAGGGTCAGGTATCACTTTTCCCAGTCTTTTTGCCTACCCCAAAATGGTAAGGTGTTAAGCCTCTGAAGTGTGGCATTGTCAGCAAGCCATATGTTGTATTTCCTGTTGTGCACCACCGAGCGGTGTTTCTTCAGTACCTGTAGCAAGAGTATATTTTGATTCACTGCTTTATGTGCTTGTTTATTTTTTATAGCATTTAAATCAAACGTTATTGAGATGGATTGGGTTATGAAACATAATGGTCCAAATGACGCTAGTGATGGGACAGTACGACTTCGTGGACTGCCATTTGGTTGCAGCAAAGAGGAAATAGTTCAGTTCTTTCAAGGTACCTCTAGTATTAGTCAAAGTTTAGTAGTATTTTAATTTTATATTTTTATTATATTGCTCAGTTTTTAATTTGTAAAACCCATTTGTTTTGGGGATTTTTGAATATGATATCTTGGTTAATGTATTAAGTTATGAAATATGCTCCAGTTAATACTGAATACAGAATGTGTAGAATATGTAAAATCTAACTAATGTGCAGTAAATTTAATTGAGAGTAATTATATATGAAATGAACCATGAGTTATCATATGGAGCATAGTTAAATTTGATGTAGCATTTTTAATGTAATATAGGTGAGCTTTTAGTGTGTGTAATTTAAAGACTGGTTGTAAAAAAAATGTAATCCAATAATATTTGAAAAAAATCTTCCACTTGTATTATGGGGTGATGGGAAACTTAAGCTTTTTTTGTTTTGTTTTTGTTTTGTTTTGTTTAGACTTGTTTTAAATATTTGATTCAGATGGGAATGTTTCAGCCTTTAACACTGTTCCCCTTGATGGGGTTATTTGTCCTTGGGTTAAAGGGTTGGAAATCGTGCCAAATGGGATAACATTGACGATGGACTACCAGGGGAGAAGCACAGGGGAGGCCTTCGTGCAGTTTGCTTCAAAGGAGATAGCAGAAAATGCTCTGGGGAAACACAAGGAAAGAATAGGGCACAGGTGGGGATGGAGAGTTTGGGATGGTGTTAAATTTTTATTTTTGGGGGTTGTGGGTCACTATTGCTTAATGGGGGGGTTACAGTAACATTTTTCTGGGGTAGTTTAAAAGAATTGATAATTATCTAAATTTAACTTGAAAACTACAGATTTGGGTGGGGAATTAATGCTAATAGTTTGCTTAAATTAAAATTAGATTGTTTCCATTTCTCTGTAGGATGTTGTTGATAAATGCTTTTGTATAATCAGCTATTTTCTCTATTAAACACCTATCATGTACTAAAGGAAACAAGCTAAAAATATTTTTATATTATATGAATTGTTTTCAAGTGACTAATTTGTCTATGTAAAACTTAAATATTAATTATTTAAGTTTGTAGGTGTAAAAAAAAGTTAATTTATGGTGTATTTAGGCAATTTAAATTGGGTTATGTATCTAGATGTAGAAAAACTTACTGAATTTTTGCCCAGTATCTTACTTATTCTAATACATTTATGCTGAAACCTGTACCTTAAACCATTTTTAAATAGGTATATTGAGATCTTCAGAAGTAGCAGGAGTGAAATCAAAGGATTTTATGATCCACCAAGAAGATTGCTGGGCCAGCGACCGGGACCATATGATAGACCGATAGGAGGAAGAGGGGGTTATTATGGAGCTGGGCGTGGAAGTATGTATGACAGAATGCGACGAGGAGGTGATGGATATGATGGTGGTATGTGTATCTAATGAACAAAGGTTCTGTTGTCATTTTCTTAATATTCCTGACACTTTGTCAAGAAATATAGAAATGGCAGTAATTTCAGTACCTACTAGGTTTTAAAACCTGTTCATGAAAATATGGATTCCCGTGGCCAGCTATGGGACTTGATTGATGCACATATTGGCACCTATATAAGTAATATAGAAAGTAAAATGAAGATATTGGCATATTTTGTCACTTTTTGACATCAGGACAAAAGTTAATTTTGATGTCTTAAATGTATTCTTAGGTTTTATTTCCACTGAGTCTTACTAACTGCTTATTTTTTCACATGCTATAAGTTGGGAATTGCAAACTTGTAATAATAAGATAACCATACTGCTTACCACAAAATGATTTTATAAAATGGATTATAAAATTTATTTTTTGAAAGCGTATTCATGTTTCTCATTAAATTACACAGGTTATGGAGGTTTTGATGACTATGGTGGCTATAATAATTATGGCTATGGAAATGATGGCTTTGATGACAGAATGAGAGATGGAAGAGGTAAATTATTATTAAACACATACTCATTTTTAGGTGAATGTTAAATATGGTTTTACAGTCGTTTAGTGGTGATAATAGGTGACTTGTATGAAATCGTCAGATTCAGCATATTTCAGTGCATACCTTGGGGCTTTATATAGACGTATATTTACAGGTAAATTCTCGATATATTTCGATCAACTCTTAAGAGTGGTTGTCAAAGAAAAAGGTATAAATAGGAAAAGGTATGTAAAGGGAATAAGTTTTGTTGAAATGCTTTACTACATGTATCAGTAGTTTATAATCTTTGGAAATTTTCTTCTCTTAGGTATGGGAGGACATGGCTATGGTGGAGCTGGTGATGCAAGTTCAGGTTTTCATGGTGGTCATTTTGTACATATGAGAGGATTACCTTTTCGTGCAACTGAAAATGACATTGCTAATGTGAGTAATTTTAATAATTTATCAGTAATTTTATATTTTTTATCCTGGTATCTAATTTTGAAGTATTCTTAATGTTCTCTTCTTTTTCTTTATAGTTTTAATGTTAACATGCCTTTAATAGGAAAAAATATACATACTCTTATCTGTACTGGTTGATGAATATCTTTTTGTCCATTGTGTCCTGACTTACTTAGGATTCAAGGAAGTAGATTCATAAAGTCCAGTTAAGAATTTAGTGAAAAGAGGGGTGCCTGGGTGGCTCAGTAGGTTAAGCCTCTGCCTTCGGCTCAGGTCATGATCTCAGGGTCCCGGGATTGAGCCCCGCGTAGGGCTCCCTGCTCAGCAAGGAGCCTGCTTCCTCCTGTCTCTCTGCCTGCCTCTGCCTACTTGTGATCTCTCTCTGTGTCAAATAAATAAAATCTTAGAAAAGAATTTAGTGAAAAGATTCGTCAGCATAGAGTGGAGAGGACTGGAAGATTGTTGCCCTTGTGTCACGTTTTGAAAGTGGAAAAATACAAAAAGTAAGGTTTAGTTGTTTGGTTTGGCTTGGCTTTGTAGCTACAGAGTGATTAGAAACAGGAATTGTGAAAATAATGGGAGTAGATGCTACTGCTGATTTGAAACTGGTTGGTTTCAAATTGGTTAGAGTATCTGTAAACTTCAGCCGATGTACATCTAGTCTCACCCATTCATTTACCTATTGAGTAGTTACAGTAGAGATCCCGTGGCCTGCAAAGCCAGGACTATTTACTGCCTAGCTCTAAAAGAAATTTACCTCCAGATCTTACTAGGAACTCATTGGTCCTGACTTCCAGGTACCTTTTAGGATTGCTTTAACCTGATTAACTTGTGATTTACAACTAAGTGATACATTTTAGAGTATCCATGTACAGTGTGTGTTAGTTTGTCAAATTCCATTGGTCTGAATCATAACACCTAAATTCTCTGCACATGTTTCTGAGTCTCTGGTGACTTATTTATCTTTCAAACAGTAATTTTGAAATACTTTCTTGGGGAGACTGGGAATGGAGGACTTAACTCTTCTCCCTTTCAGTGGTAGGGTATGAGATGTTTTCATTTGTTTAGAGTAAACTATGCTCTGGATTAGATTTCTTCTCCCCCCGCCCCCAATATCACTTAGCTTCCCCCCCCTTCACTTAGCTTTTTAAAAAATTTTTTAGAAAAATTTATTTATTAGGCAGAGGGGGAGGGAGAAGCAGGGTACCTGATGAGCAGGGAGCCTGATGCAGGGCTCCATCCCAGGACCCTGAGCCAAAGGCTTAACCGAGTGAGCCACTCAGGCGCCCCCGCTTAGTTTATCTTAAAGAGATAATTTCTTTGCATTTTCTTTTAAGTGTATTAGTTTATGTTCCCAGAACCTTCGTAGTTGATCTGTTAGCTTTGCAGTACAGGGCAGTAAAAAGGTATGTTTTAATGAATGAGGGAAAACCAGGCACCTGGGTGGCTCAGTGGGTTAAAGCCTCTGCCTTCGGCTCAGGTCATGATCTCAGCGTCCTGGGATCGAGGCCTGAATCAGGCTCCCTGCTCAGCAGGGAGCCTGCTTCCTCCTCTCTCTCTGCCTGCCTCTCTGCCTACTTGTGATCTGATCTCTCTGTGTCAAATAAATAAATAAAATATTTTTTTAAAAAATGAGGGAAAACCAAGGTATGTGGTGATTTACTTTTGATACTCTAAATAGAAAAATTATTAATAAGTGTTTTCTTTTGTTTAGTTCTTCTCACCACTGAATCCAATACGAGTGCATATTGATATCGGAGCTGATGGTAGAGCAACAGGAGAGGCAGATGTAGAATTTGTGACACATGAAGATGCTGTAGCTGCCATGTCTAAAGATAAGAATAACATGCGTAAGTATCCTTGGCTTGCTATCTTGTTTCTTAGGTGTGGTCTTGCTTTTATAAAGTAACATCTGTAATTCCTCAAATGTAAGATGTTACAAGGTCTGTAGGTAAGTAACTCTTGGCAGTCATTGGGATCTGAAACCATATGGCCTCTAAGAAGTTCAGACTTCAATGGCTTTCCAGGGGGGGCTTTTTATTGAAGAGTTAATTCAGACTCAATATTTGACAGGTTATCTGAGCTTAAGTTATTAAAAAGGGAAAATAGGTGCATTACTTGACACATGCTTGAGTTCCCATGCAATTTGCTAATTACCACTTTTTAACCCATCCATTAAGTTAGTTTGGTAAGTTATTTCTGCATGCCATCAAACCTTTTTTTTTTTTTTTTTTTAAAGATATTATTGTATTTCTTTGGCAGAGAGAGAGGCAGTGGGAGAGGGAGAAGCAGGCTTCCTCCTGAGCAGGGAGCCCGATGTGGGGCTCGATCCCAGCACCCTGAGATCATGACCTGAGCCAAAGGCAGACACTTAATGAGTGAGCCACTTAGGCACCCCTATCAAACCTATTTTAAACCATTAACGGAGGTCCCAAACACTTTTTTAGTGTTGTACAGTTTGAACAAAAAATGGTAGGTTAGGTTATAGCCCTGTCTAGCATTCATCTTATCACTCCACTAGGAAGTATGTAAACATGCTTTCAGGTTAATATTAGCTCAGGTTAGTATTAGCTAATTACCCTTATATTGATAAATTTTGATCCATCATTCCTTCCCTGTTATTCTCTGTCTTTAAAGAACATCGGTACATTGAACTCTTCTTGAATTCTACTCCTGGAGGCGGTTCTGGAATGGGAGGCTCTGGAATGGGAGGCTACGGCAGAGATGGAATGGGTAGGTAAAGTTTTTTAAATGAGCAGAGTTACACATGTAGCAGTCAATCTCACACTTTTTTTTTTTCTTCTTAAAGATAATCAGGGAGGTTATGGATCTGTTGGAAGAATGGGAATGGGTAACAATTACAGTGGAGGATATGGTACTCCTGATGGCTTGGGTGGTTATGGTAAGTGTCTTTGGTTACTGTGGTTTGTTTTTGTTAGTCCCCGTGTGTATTACTGTCAATGAAGTATATACTGATACTTCTAACAAGTTGTGTTTTGTCTTTTAAGGCCGTGGTGGTGGAGGCAGTGGCGGTTACTATGGGCAAGGGGGCATGAGTGGAGGTGGATGGCGTGGCATGTATTAAAGCATAACCACCAACATAAAAGTCCTGACAACAGCGTCTGGTCTACTAGACTTTCTTACAGATTTAATTTCTTTTGTATTTTAAGAACTTTATAATGACTGAGGGAATGTGTTTTCAAAATATTATTTGGTAAAGCAACAGATTGTGATGGAAAAATCTGTTTTCTGTAGGTTTTATTTGTTGCATACTTTGACTTAAAAATAAATTTTTATATTCAAACCACTGATGTTGATACTTTTTATATACTAGTTACTCCTAAGGATGTGCTGCTTTCATAAGATTTGGGTTGATGTATTTTACTATTAGCTCTACAAGAAGTAGTATAGTGTAATTTTAGAGGACAATGGTTCACCTTTGCATAAACTGCAAGTCTTACTAATAAGCAGACATCTGGAATAGAGCTTGGAAAATAGTGTAACTTTTTTCTTTTCTCCTGGACAATACTGTAAATATAAAAACCTAAAGAGGAGTGTAGGTGGCTTCAGGAGTGTAAATTCAGCTAATAATTTCTATTTTAGTCATTCTTTTCAAATGTCATTTATCAGGCATAGCTCTGAAATGTTGAAGATCTTGAGGTATCTGGATTTCTGAATATTCATAATTGTGTTACTTGGGGATGAGAATGTTGGAAGTTTAAATTCTAGCCCTAGATTTTAGAATAAAATTCACTCAGCACTTGACTGAAGTACCAAAAACTGTTTCCAAAAAAGTGATAGTTGTAAGTTATCTCAAAATCTCTTAGACTAGGTTAAGATTCTCAGTGACATGAGAATTCAGTACAAGTTCAAAAGTATTTACTGTGGAGTATAATTCTCACAGCTGTATTTTCAGTTTTCCTTCCCTATATAGGATATGGTTTTTCAATAACTGTATAAATGACTAAACAAATGTAAGAGACAAGTCCATGTGATAGTTTGTTTTAATTAAAACAAGAGTCCTGGAAGTTGGATTTTGCATTTGATCTCTGTTTGGGGTTTTAGAGCCATTGTGTTAAAAAATACTATATGTAGCAAGGAAAAGGTGCTTTTTACTTTTAATCCCTTTGATCAATATGCCTTTTCTTTTCTAAATTGGCTAATGGATCAAAATGAAACCTGTCAATGTGAATTCAGTTATTGACCTTGTTACTTGTTTTTGCTAGAAATGTTATTAATGTAATAAATATCAATGTGGGAGATAATAGTGTGGCCTCTGTCCTAGAATGATTTGTGTCAGTTACTGATTGATTGTAAATGAAATTGGTGGACGATACTCTAAGGGAACATTAGACAAAGTGACACCTAAGGAGTGATTTCTACTGTTAGAGAAGGAAATTGTGTTAGCTTCAGTGGAATCTCTATCAGCTCAAGCAGTGATCCGTCTTAATGTCTCTACCCCTCAAATTATCCATTTAAATATTAGGCTCATACCACTTACCTTTTTTTAAAGATTGTATGTGCTTTTGTTTTCCCAGGACCTGCCCTATTAAAGTCTTTTAAGTAGTAAAGGTATAAAAAGTTAAAAATTCAAGTTGCCCTTTGAAAGGCTTTTTTCATCTTTTATTTGGTTTATAAAATTCACATTTTAAAACATTGCAGAGTAGAAGAATTACAGTCACAATTCCTTGGCACCATGATAGCATTACTGTGGGTAGTACTGGCTAGACGAGGGAATGGTATGTGAAATTAAGATGAGTACTTTTCTGTGAGGGCAAATCGAAGATTAGATAGCATAGGTTCACAATACAAACTGGAAGTTTTATAACAAAATCCAACATTTAGCATAAATGGCTTTTAAATAAGAGCCCAAACTAAATGAAGCAAATTGTATTGCTGTCATAAAAGCTTGACTACAAAAAGCCAAAAAATCAATGGTGATAAACAGGAGTTTTGAATAATGAAGAGTTTAAAAGGGGACTGAAAATCATGGTTTATTTGTTGAATGAAACCCAACTTTGGAATGGAAGCAAAATTTTTAAATTTGTATTAATAAGCACGGTAATAAAAAACACTTTGAAATTTCATAGTTGCTTATTCTCATTTTTAACAATCATAAAAATGTTAATCATCCTATCAATACAAAACAGTTGAAGAATATAATTCTCTTGACAGTATTTCTGTCAGCATTCAAGAAAGACCACCTAAAAACCTGTGCAGCAGTTTTAACTGAAGACCTCAAAAGCTAACTGGATATGGAGAAAACAAATCCTCAAGTAAAATACTGATTTTGTACTTTGGCAATTTAGAAAATTTAAGCCCTAGTGAAAGTATATATACTCGGAGGAAAGAATCCTGCAGAATAAGTAACCCTGTCTTAGGTGGGCAGGGGATGGCCATGATTAATTGACTAATAATGCTCTTAAGAGTAATCGAAGATTCCCATCTGACCTGTTTGAAAGGTTCACAGACTTAAAGTGCATGGTTGAAGTTCATACCAAAGGGGGGAAAAAAAATCCCCCAAGTGGTGATGCATTCAAAGGAATAATTATACAAGGGTAACATTTTACATATTCTTGGTGTGCTATAAGTATGGTAAAAATGGGATTAGAGTTTATTGAATCTTTCATGGTTGAAATAGCCCATGTATTTCATGGCAGGGCTGAGACCATATCTTCATCTGCTCAGGATCCTGGCTTGGAGGCGCTCAGTATAGGGTGAATATTTCACTCTGTACTTAACTGCAGTAGTGAATCATTACACTGTAGTGCTTCATAAAAGCTACTGGAATGGAAATAGAATGAAATTTTTCATTACTCAAATCCTATCAAAGGCAGACTATTTTAGATTTCTCCTTTAATGCTTGGAAGAGAATCAATCAGGAGCCTCTAATCCCTTACTATTAATAAACATTTTTTTCTGGGGATGGATTTTTTTTCTTTTTAATTTAAAGAGGTGTGAGCCCTCCCTAAAGTTTGGTGAGTCAGGTGTAACATGGAAAGATGTGCAAGTAATAATATAAAAGACTGGTTTAACGTCTTTTCAAAATACGGAAAAAGTTGAGGTAAAATAATACTTCTTTAACCTACTATATCTGAAAATATCAATAAATACATTGATTAGAGGAAGACCAAAAGGAAATTTTATAGGCTAAAATATTGGCCTTTTCTAATGCAAAATGAGCAAAGGAAGTGGGGCAGAAAGGACAAGTAATTAAGGTTGAAACCTTAGCAAGCTAATGAAAAGACTGTTGAACTGGAATATTAACACTTGTAAAAAGTTTAATGTATTTCTGATCTTTCTGAACTGTGAAGCTTTAAAGTGCATTAAGGAAATTACAGGCACCATCAAATACCAACTTGACAATTTGCAGAATAAGAGAATCTGAACCCCTATTTTTAAGAAGGCCTTTACAAAATAAGGCAAATCTGTGTTAGCTCTACCTGGCCTTTTTAGTGGCGTTGTAAGTTACATGATTATTACATCAATTAGGGATTAAGCGAAAATTAGCCTTAAAGCATGCCCTGTTGAAAGTTCTTTTTGAATACCAATGAGCTATTCTACAGCTTCCAATTCCCATGAGCTGAATACGTGAAAGATTAAAACTGGTACCGATACAGTCTGAAAGCTGCTTAAGAAGGGCTACCTAAATACATCATGTACATGGTCATTGTAGGTACTTTCATAGATAAGAACTTAGTTCCGGAGTCTTATGGCAAATTAGAGGAGCATCTCTGGATCAGCAGTGCATGGCAGGAATCACAAACCCGTACTGGCTTTGGTGAAGAAGGCAAAGGCAGTTCGTTGTCAGAGCAAGCATTACAGAAAATTTCCCCGCAATTTCTACAGTGGTGCTATTAAATGGAAAAATCAAAGAAAAAAACGGAGTTAAATTAGAAGCCACGTCTGCATCAAGTCCTTTGGACTCACTTCCTACCTCCCTTACCTTTCTCTTAGAGAGTGAGAATTCCTTTTCACAAAGTTTACAGTGTGTTGCTTCTTTGTCTTTCAACCAAACCAGTCCCTAGAAGAAGCATGAATATTAATGTTCAAGTTGTTAATATTAAGAATTACATGTGAAAACATTTTCAACCAGGAACAACATCTTGTAGGAACAGAGAGAGATGACTTGGAAATGAGTTCTTTTCTTTGAGAGATACTGAAATAATTGGAGAGTAAGTGTGGGATTTGCTTCAAAATAATCTGGGTGAGGGAGAAGGGATAGACAGCGGTTGAATATAAATACAACAAGATAGGACATATACTGTTAAATATTGAAACTGGGTAATGGTTAGTTTTTCTCTGTACAGTTGTTTATGTTTGGACATTTCCATTATAAAATGTTTAAAAATTTATTAATGGGAATTTTCTTTAAGGAAGAAAGAGCCTTAGAGATTATCTAGAACAACAAAATTTAAGGATACATTCTCACTATGAAATGCATTTGAGTTTGGCAATATGTATTCCATATACCACAGTAAGTCCTTAAAATCTGAAGAGAATTTAGAAATCAGACATTAGAATTCATTATTTTAGAGGAGACTTCACCTTAAGTTTTACATGGCTATTAATTTCCCCTAAATTCTATAACAAATGTAATGGCTACTGTGTAGATGAGTAGAAAACATATGTATTGTAAGTCATTATCGGGTGAGAGTTAACACGACACTTGAAATTTCTAAATTGACCCATTCTTAACCCATTTAAGATCCTGGCTAGGGGGCGCCTGGGTGGCTCAGGTGAGTTAAAGCCTCTGCTATCGGCTCAGGTCATGATCTCAGCGTCCTGGGATCGAGGCCCGCATCCGGCGCTCTGCTCAGCAGGGAGCCTGCTTCCTCCTCTCCCTGTCTCTCTGCCTGCCTCTCTGCCTACTTGTAATCTCTCTCTCTCTCTGTCAAATAAATAAAAAAAATCTTAAAAAAAAAAAAAAAAGATCCTGGCTAGGAACATTTTTTTCCCTACAAAAACAATTTTGTTAGATGGTGCCAGTTTTATATGAAGACCCAAGTGAAGAACAGTCTTCAGTGCTTCTGATTACTGGCATCACATGTTCCTTTTTAAAACAATCTAGACTAAGCCACATTGCTGCTGCCAAAGAACCAAGTACAGCTGACCCCCGAACAACTCCACATCAACAAAAATCTGCATATAACTCTTGACTCCCCCCAAAACTTTCATTTAATAACCTGTTGACCAGAAGCCTTACTGATAACATATGCTATTGTATCTTACAATCACAAGCTAGAGAGGGAAAAAAAAAACCTGGATAGCTCATATCAGACACACCAGTAAAGAATCAAATGAACTGTAGAATTTTTTTTAAAGCAAGATGGGACCTTAAAGATAATCCAATGCAACTTGCTGAATGCCATTAAAAAGGAAAGTGATTTCCTAACAGTCCGAAAGCCACCTAGTAGAAGCAGCTTTGCTTCCTGCCAAGGTATACCTTAAGGAATGGAGAGCCTGCTATGAAGCAGATTTCCAGGCAGAAGTAATCTTTCTGACATCAGGGCTTGGTCTTCCTGAATTATTTCACCTTTTATTATTTGAAAGAGAGAGAGTATGCATGAACAGGGGGAGGGGCAATGGTAGAGGGAAAGAAGCAGACTCCACTGAGCCCAGAGCCCAATGTGGGGCTCGATCTCACAACCCCGAGGTCGCGACTCAAGCCAAATTCAATGAAAGTTGGATGCTTAACCGAATGAGCCACCCAGACACCCCTAGACTTATTTTAATTTGACTGAACTTATCTTTCCCGTCTCCCAAGGAGAAAAGCTGTACACTGCAGGGCAGGCCTAGTGTGTCAGCTGGAAGAGACCTCAGAGATCAGTACCTATAGCTCCCATTTTATAGATACGAAAACCTGTCCAGAGAGCTAAAGTTGCTTCCTCAAGCAAACAGCTGTTTTCAAGCAGAGTAAGAACTACAAGGGAGCAAGCTATTGCTCTGTGAACATGGCTGCTATTCTCTGCCTATTCCCAGAACATCAGCCCCCCAACTTAGACCTGCAGACAGGATGTTAGAGGATCCTTTTCTGGAGAAACTTGGCTGCCACAGAGAAAAGTCCTGGAGATACTAACATAATTTGGAGCGGGTGCCCAACAGTTTGCTAGTGAACAGATTTCTCTCTGGTGAGGCCTACCAGTCACAACCCATTCCCGTCCACCCAACCACCACACACAGGGCTCTCAAGATTTTTTGTGCCTTTACTGAAATGGGATTTTCCAAAATTTAAGGAGTAATGGGCATGAGGTACTTGAGCCAAACAAACCCAGGAAGGGAATTCAAAAGAATGGTGGTAGCAAAAGAAACTGTGAAGAAACTATAATGAATATCTTCAGAGATAAAATGCAGGATGCCATTTTTAAACAGAAAAATTAGTAAATAAGGGCCTGAATATTAAAAATATGGTAGCAGAGATAGAAATTCTCACAGAAAGTTGTACCTGAATCTAACCAAACCTTTAGATTCAACTTCCAGTTTACAGGCAATAAGAGAACAAAGGAACAAGTTTAAAACTACTAGGAGCCAGCAGATAAAATCCAGAATGTAAGAAACTCTGTAGGACAGTTGTCCCAGACCCATCAACTGGTTAACAGCAAGGACAAAAAAATCCAGTCAAATACAAAATCAATTTTCATACATATCAAAACAGAAATCAACATAATATTTTGTTGAAGATAGACATGAATGATAAAACTATAAAGAAAAACAACATAATGATGAACACAAAATAGAAAACTGTTACTATAAGGAAGAGAATCTAATCAGGGAGCAAACATTCTATTTATTATAAGCTAATCAGAGAGTATGCCAATGTTAGTTTTTTGTTCTTAAATAATAGGTGTTGGTTTTTTTCTTTTAAGATTTTATTTATTTGAGAGAGCAAGCGTGAGAGAGAGAGCAAGCATGAGAGAGGAGGAGAGGGAGGGAGGAGGAGAGAGAGACAGGGAGAAGCAGACTCTCCACTGAGCAGGGACCCTGAAGCAGGACTAAATCCCAGGACCCTGGGATCATGACCTGAGCTGAAGGCAGATGCTTAACCCACTGAGCCACCCAGGTGCCCTATGCTAGGGTTTTTCAGTTGTATTTATACAGTTATACACATGGTATGTTTCATAATGAAAAAAATTTTACAGAGCTTAAATGACCACAGCTGGGCAGACATCCCTACCCATCCAAAAAAATGTGAGAGCAAAATAAAAGGCCTATACACAGAAGCACAAATTCTTAAAACCTTCATCTTTTCAATTCAGCATTTTCTAGGAAGCTACAGAAGGACGCATTTCCCAAACAAGGGAGTAAACCAAGAAAAAAGTTAAAGGGTTCAGGTAACAGGAACTCTAACATATGAGAAGGATAAAGGGAATTCTGAGAATGGCAGCAAAGGAAAATGTCAGGACAAGGGTGACCAAACCAGACTGAAGCAGAAGAGCAAAAGAACTCCATGACGGATGACTCCAAGGAAAAAAGAACTAAATAATTACCTGATTCATTTTGCCATGGGAAAAACTTTTTTCTTTTTCTAAGATATTTATTTATTTGAGAGAGCGTGAGTGAGAGAGTGCACAAACAGGGTGAAGGACAGAGGAAGAGGCAGGCTCCCCACTGAGCAGGAAGCCCAACGTGGGACTCAATCCCAGGACTCCGGGATCATGACCTGAGCCGAAGGCAGACACTTGACTGAGCCACCCAGGCACCTCAACATGGGAAAAACTCATCAAGAAGGATGTTAGGGGCGGGGTGCCTGGATGCCTCAGTCAGTGGAGCATCTTCTGACTCTTGGTTTCCACCTAAGTCATGACTGAGCCCCGCACTGAGCCTGTGTTGCGGCTCTGTGTTCAGTGTGGAGTCTACTTGTCTCTCTCCTTCTGCTCACCCCCTCCCTCACTACCACAACCTCTCTCTCAAATAAATAAATAAATAAAATTTTTTAAAGATTTTATTTGTCAAAGAGAGGGAGAGAGAGGGCATGGGCAGGCGGAATGACAGGCAGAGGGAGAAGCAGGCTCCCCACTGAGCAAGTAGCTTGATGCAGGACTTGATCCCAGGAACCTGGGATCATGACCTGAGTTGAAGGCAGATGCTTAACCGAATGAGCCACTCAGGCATCCCTAAGTAAATAAAATCTTTAAAAAAAAAAAAAAAAAGCATGTTATAAAAGCATTTGAAGATAGAAGAAAACTCAGTCTAGTACAAAACTTTTTTTTAAGTTTTTTAAAATTCAATTTAGTTGGGGCGCCTCTGCCTTCGGCTCAGGTCATGATCTCAGGGTCCTGGGATCGAGCCCCGCATCGGGCTCTCTGCTCAGCAGGGAGCCTGCTTCCCCCTCTCCCTCTGCCTGTTTCTCTGCCTACTTGTGATCTCTCTGTCAAATAAATAAATAAAATCTTAAAAAAAATTCAATTAACATATAGTATAATATCAGTTTCAGGGGAAAGGCAATTATTAATTCCTAAGGAAGAAAACAGTTCAAGAAAGAAAACATAATCACAATATACTACAGGGCCCAGCAAAGAACAATATTTAGTCAAAGAATATACAGTAAATGAACTCCATGAAAACCTTTCATTATATTGGGAGGACAACGAAGAGCAAGCAGACCCGGGTGAGAGTCAGCAAAAGTCCTCACCCACCAGGTTAACCAGGCTATAGATCGGTCTAAAATAGGTCTTCAATAAAGGAGTGAATAACATATGCTGCGTCTTATTTAGAAATAGGGGTAAAGCCAGAAGAAATAACTAAGAGAAGGGGAAGCAGCTCCCTTCAGGTGGCGGAAGCTGAAGAACAGGACGCTGCTACCATTTTTTTTTCATTCTTTCTAGCACTAATTGACTTTTTATATCATTTTCATGTAACCCTTTGCTAAGAAAACAGGATGGGAAGCTGCGTGGTAGGAGGCGATCTCACTGAACTACTCACAGAGGACTATTTCCTCCTACGTTGTAGAAGGGATTCTTGCCTCCAGACGTATTCAGAACCATATACTCACTGTACTAATCACTTTTCACACAGATTAACCTCAATATTCAAAGCAACCTGTGCAAAATCATATGCCCATTTCAGAAGCCATTCAGAAGAGGAAACTCCATGAAGGTATGACTTGTTGACAGTCAAAACTAGTAAGTAACAGACCAGCACAGGAACTCAAGGACTCTCAAAGACAGTTTCACTCTATCAGGACTTGCTTCATACGAAGATAGACAAAATTCTTTCCAAGGTCATTTCCAACATGATTACTGATTGATTCTAGAGCTGTAACAGGGAGGAACTGGATCCCAGTCATCGCGGATCCCTGTTCGGTGCTTCTGCCTCTACACATCCTGGGACTCAGTAACAGCACCTTAGGTTGACACAGGGCTTTACCTTCTGTCGGAGACTCACATATATCTCTATTTTCCTTTTTTTTTTTTTTAAAGATTTTATTTATTTATTTGACACAGAGAGAGAGACTACAAGTAGGCAGAGAGGCAGGCAGAGAGACAAGAAGACGTGGAAGCAGGCTCCCTGCTGAGCAGAGAGCCCGATGCGGGCCTCGATCCCAGGATGTTGATATCATGACCTGAGCCAAAAGCAGAGGCTTTAACCCACTGACCCACCCAGGCACCCTATCTCTATTTTCCTACTTGAGAAAAACACTTTCTACTCACCTGCAATGCTTTGTTGGCTTCTTTTATATCTTCTATTTTAAGTTTTGATCTGAAAAGATCATAAATGGGTCCATGTGTCAGTAAATATATCAAACACAAAGATATATCAAACACAAAAATATATCAAACACAAGAACATCTAGCAATTCATTAAGGTACTGGTTTTTCATAGGATATAAAATTGTATATACTACGATTCTAATGATCTTTTTTGACCAGTAGAATTATATTTTATATTTTCCTATATTTTCTAAATGTCCTAAAGCATAAATGTCCTTTTTAAATTTAAAAAATTGCTTTAACAAAAGAATATTGGCATTTTCATGTGGTTGTGACATTATCAGTAATAGTTAGCATATACTCTAAGTTCACAGTGCACAGACATATGACCTTTCCATATATATGCTCATTTAATCTTAAAAAAATTGGTGGGGTTTTTTGTTCTGTTTTTTTTTTTTTGAAGATTTTACTTATTTATTCATGAGAGACAAAGAGAGACAGGCAGAGGCAGAGGGAGAAGCCGGCTCCCTGGGACTCAATCCCAGGACTCAGGGATCATGACCTGCGCCAAAGGCAGATGCTTAACCAACTAAGCCACCCAGGCGCCCCAAAAACCTACCTATTTTAAAGATCAATAAATCAATATCAATTAAGTGAAGACTGATGAGGTTTCATTGCTCATAACAGGTCACAAAGGTAGTAACTGGGGAAGCCAGAATTCAAACGCTGGTCTTTGTGACACTAAAGCTCACGCTAGCCACTATACACACTATTTCTCTACCAGATGCAAAAGAACAGTAAGAGTGGGAATATTAAGGAAAATACAATTGTGATACTTTTCACCTTTTAAAAATACATGTTAATGAATGTGCAAATTATAAATAGCAATAATTATCTGTGATCCTACTACCCAGAGAGGATAATCTATATGTTGATGAGTATGTGTATATTTTTAAAATTTATTTAAATTCAATTACTTAACATATAGCGTATTATTGGTTTCAGAGGTAGCGGTCAGTGACTCATCAGCCTTATGTAACCTCCAGTGCTCATTCCATCATCTGCCTCCGTGATGCCCACCCCCAGTTACCCATCCCCCCGAGAATGTGTATATTTTAAATGGAATCATCATTTACATAGTTTTCCATAAACAGCTCTTTTCGGGTAATAATATATACCCTGGAAGGCTGAGCGCTATTGATTTGTCATTAAGTATCTGCCACATCATCATGGTAAAATTATTACATGGTAAAAGACAAAAAATATAAAGTAGTTTATATAATTATCTACTGCTGAACCTTCAACTTATTTCAAATTTCTTGCCACAAAAATTGTTCATTAAAATTGGAATGACCAAAATATCTGTATTCCTTTTCTTAGGAAAACAACTTGAAAATGAAATTACTGCATCAAAAGATATTAAAGTTTCTGCTCCTGAGGCAGAACAGTAGGAAATGGCTTCATACTACAACTGCTCCTTGTAAAGCATAAAAACAAAATGTAGTTTTTCTTATCTAATTCATACTTCCACAGTAGGAAAAATCAATGTAAAACTACACAAAGTAAAAATACAAATACAACACTAAAATTTTCTTGGCTAAATTCACACCTACATAATGTACCTGAAGGAAAGGGATGCTGGTGGGAATAATGACCAAAACAGTAACTGTGCTACACAGAAAACCAGAATATGGAATGAAAGCAGTTTACTGGCATTTGCTACGGAAATTGTTATGAAAATTCAGTGGCATTGATATATTTCTGGTTAAAATGCCTTTACTCACAAATAGGCATTTGTGGGGGGCAATCTGAAAATACTGCCCCCCTCTAATATGAACTGCCAAACTACCCTCAAGAAAGGAGTAGCAGTCACAGTTCCAATAAACACAACATACGAGAACATGTCCTTGGGTGCCTGGGTGGCTCCGTTGGTTAAGCGTCTGCCTTCGGTCCAGGTCATGATCCCAGTGTCCCGGTATCAAATCCCGAGTTGGGCTCCCTGCTCGGCGGGGAACCTGCTTCTCCCTCTCCCTCTACCCGCCGCTCTGCCTACTTGTGTTCTCTCTCTCTAATAAGTAAAAACAATCTTAAAAAAAAAAAAAAACTCCTCTCTGTAGGGAGGAAACAGAGGTCCATATTATTCATTTTAATTAGCTTTTACTTCGAAATATTTAATAGTGTAAAAATATTCAACTGTGGCACGAAAACAGCATAGGAAAGGGCCAGGATAAAACGGGAGGCTATAATAAATGTGATACAATCAATGATGACACTACAGGAAAAAACATCCATAAATGATACAACCTCCGATAATCCTGAAACCTCTGCTTTGAGGAAAGAAAGTAATCTGTCATTTTCTTTATATGGGAAGAATATCTTTTACAGAATACTACATTTGGAAGAGTCCTGGAAATTTTTCTTTTTTTTTTCTGTCCACCTTAAGCAGTAATTTTCATTCAAACCAAAATTTGAGAAACAATGAACTAGACTAAAGGAAAAAGGGGAAAAAAGTGAATTCAGAGGAGCCCAGTTGGCTCACTTGGTAGAGCATGCGACTCTTTTTTAAGTAGGCTCCATGCGGGACTACTCAGTGCAGGGCTTGAACTCAAAATCCTGAGATCAAAACCTAAGGCAAGATCAAGAGATGGAAGCTTAACTGACTGAGCCACCCAGGCGCCCTGAGCATGCAACTCTTGGTCTCAGGGTTGTAGGACTAGAGTGTATCATGCTAAGTGAAGTAAGTCAATCAGAGAAAGACAAATATCTTATGATTTCACTCATATGCGGAATTTAAGAAACAAAACGGATGTACAAAGGGGAAGGGAAGGGAAAAAATAAGAACAGAGAGGGAGGCAAACCATAAAAGACTATAGTTAGAGAACAAACTGAGGGTTACTGGAGGGGAGGTGGGTGAGGAGATGGGCGTTACAGAGTGCACGTACTAGGATGAGCACTGGGTGCTGTATGTAAAGTGATGAGTCCCTAAGTTCTACTCCTGAAACCGATACTACATTACATGTTAATTAACTTGAAGTTAAATAAAATTTAAAAAGTGAATTCAGCTATCTGAAGATTAAAATGATCATGCCTTAAAAAATAAAAGTAAAATGATTATGCCTTTAATAAACTATATAGCCTTTAGCATCACGTGGGAGATGGATGGAAAGTAATACACATTCCCCTTTTACTACTCTGTTTTAATATTAAACCTTTTTGATCTTAAGTGTAAATATTATTTTTGTTGTGGGGATTGTACATTGTTGAGTCCCTGGCACTTGGAATAGTGCTTGGCATGTAATACAACCTTAGAATTTGTCAAATGAATACATGGGAAATAAGGTAATAAGCGCTTAGCATAAGGTCTAGGTCAAAGTGCTCACTAGGTGAATGCCAGATTAGAATTGAAATCTTGCTTATTAGACTCACAATGTAAATTGTTCTTTGAATTTATAGAAACAAATAGCTTTATCTTTTCTTTCTTAAAGCCAACTTTACCCCAATGTGGAGTTTAAACTCATGACCCCGAGATCAAGAGTCACATGCTCTACTGACTGGGCCAGCCTGCACCCCAACAGCTTTACCTTTTTCAGAACTAGTATTTCATTTTGTGGTTTTAGTAAACTAGTCTTTCCTGTGACTTGGAAATTGGTCTCGAGATTTCTTAATGGAATCTCATTTTTAGCAATGAAGACATTCCAGTCACGATTTCTATTGAGTTTGTTACAAATGATATATATGTACATATACAGGACTAACCATATATATGATGAGATGTTCATGTATGAATTTGTTATGAGGTTCACTAAGGTTCACTAACTTTGAGGACTGAAACTTGGGAGAGGGAGGAAATTGTGCTATTTGAACTTTTAACTATATAAAACATCAAAGGAGTTTATACAGGTGTTAAGATTATGAGCACTGCAG
Organism: Ailurus styani; assembly: GCA_002007465.1. Taxonomy (NCBI): domain Eukaryota; kingdom Metazoa; phylum Chordata; class Mammalia; order Carnivora; family Ailuridae; genus Ailurus; species Ailurus styani. Next base: position 6,303,008 of record LNAC01000047.1, on the reverse strand, counting down.
CTTTCTTTTACTTTTCTGTGTGTGTTTATTGCTTTTAGTTGTTTTATGTTTTTGTTTTGTTTTGTTTTTAACATGGCAGTGATACATTCAATACTCAACTAAACCTTCTGGGGCTGATTCCAGATACTTGACAATATGTTTAATCAGGGCACAAAGATGAATCTGCTAACCCAAAACACAGACCACATGGAACAAGGAGGCAGGTGAGAAAGACAGAACACTGTTTCTCCTTCTCATCTTTCTAGCAACCCAGGAACACCTGACTGCAACAGAACCACCCACAATGTGTGAAGTTAAGCCCCAACTCTAGCATAAAACTCGCCACCTCTCACAATGTCTGTCAGCTCCTTCTCAAAACAGTCTGAAAACGATCTCTCCAGATATTTTGGAAATTTGGTTTCTCTTGTTCTGGGGAAAATACACAAATGAACTTCTGAATTTCTCTAATTTGAAGAAATTAAATAAGAGCCTTAACTTTCACCTACTAGAAAGCATTTAAAGCTAAAATGTATTAAACTGAACGTAACTTTCGCTTATCTTTAAGGTATTTTATTTTAATAGTTCATATCTTTCTTTTCTATATCTAAACTCTTCTGCCTACTTGCTTTGGCACACTCCTATCTTTAAAAAAGTCAATGATGGGCGCCTGGGTGGCTCAGTGGGTTAAAGCCTCTGCTTTCGGCTCAGGTCATGATCTCAGGGTCCTGGGATCGAGGCCCGCATCGGGCTCCCTGCTCAGTGGGGAGCCTGCTTCCCCCTCTCTCTCTGTCTGCCTCTCTGCCTCCTTGTGATCTCTCTCCCTCTGTGAAATAAATAAATAAAATCTTTAAAAAAGCCAATGACTACATAGATGAAGGAAAAAAGAGAAATTACTCGCTAAGTTTGTTGCCAAGTTCTTGAAGAGCTTGCTCCTGTTCGTGATATATTTTCTTCAACTGCTGATTTTCATCCTGGATGTTAAGGAACTCCTTCAAAACAATAAAAGACGGAAAATGCAATTTAAAAGAAATAAACAAGAAACTCCCCACCGTATACATACCAATAATTAGAGACATTAGCTTTTTATAAAAAACAGAACTCTGTGTCAAAGCTCTTTCATAACTGTTCCATCAACTATCACCTACTTCCCATTCATCTAATCTCCTTACTGGTTTTCTTTTTTTCAAAGACTTATTTATTTTGGGGGGAGGGAGGGGACCAAAGGAAAGAATGATCTCAAGCAGACTCCCCACTGAACATGGAGCCCAATGCAGGGCTCAGGGCTCAATCCCACGACCATGAGACCATGACCTGAGCTGAAACCAAAAGTCAGATGCTCAACCAATTGAGCCACCCAGGTGCCCCATGATTTTTTTTTTTAAAGTAAACTCTCGACCCAACGTAGGGCTTGAACTCACGACCCCGGCCACCCCCTCTTATTGGCATTTTTAAATATTACCAGCAAATTCTGCCTCTTTGGTATAAATACAAATTATGATTTCTCTTTTTAAGTAACTTAGTTTTCAAAGACACAATTTTTAAAGTTTTACCACCATTTACTTTTTTAAGATTAATGATTTGTTGGGTCTCATTTCTAAGATGAGATAAGGCATCTTTCTCCTTTTGAAGATCTTCCTGCAAAGTCTGCCTCCATTCCTTCTCAATCTTCAAATCAGTTTCCAGCTGCACCCTAGAAGGACAAACACACAGAAGCTTAGTGCTATTTCTCACACAACAGTTGTCTGCTTTAATAACACCACCTTTTTTATTATTTTCACTTTTGTGCATTTCTTCAAGTATTTTCTTTTCACAAATTTTTTTGTAAATAAGTTCAGCAGCACAGGGTTTTCTGATCCCAACATATCAATATATTTACCAATGACAAAAATTCCTTGCTAAACAATAATTTGTCATTTTTTATTTCTGTATACATAAATGCTATATGAGCAGAGAAAATGCCTGGAAGTGTATACCACACTATTAAAACTGGTTGTATCTTGGGGGAATGAAACAAAGGAGAAAAATGTGAAGTTTTAATTATTTACATTTCTGTGCCATGTGCAAAATTTTACAACGAACTATTGTTGTAAGAATTACAGCAATCACTAAACCAACTGAACATCAGTCACAGAAAAATCAACCCTGGTACCAAGTGCTACTTTAAGGTTGCTTACAGGACAGAGCTAAGCTCAAAGAGACACCGGAGGAAAACCCATACTGCCTGGAAATGCCAATTCACATTTCAAAGCGCTACCTCATTATTCTAACAGGTGCTACTGGTCAAAACAAAAGTAGTCAAATTCCTACACTTTAGGATACCAAAAAGAAATCATTTTGAAAATTACTGCTCACAAGTAGGTGTAACAGATGAGGCATAAACAATGCTAAAATTTCTAATTCTTTAAATTTTATGTATTTTTTAAGATTTTATTTATATAGGGACACCTGGGTGCCTCAGTCAGTTAAGCGCCTGCCTTCAACTCCAGTCGTGATTCCAGGGTCCTCGGATCAAGCCCCGCTTCCAGCTCCTTGCTCAGTGGGGAGCCTGCTTCTCCCTCTGCCTGCTGTTCCCTTTGCTTATGCTCTCTCTCTGACAAATAAATAAATAAAATCTTCAAAAAAAAGATTTTATTTATTTATTTGACACAGAGGCAGAGCCACAAGCAGGGGGAGCAGCAGGCAGAAGAAGAGGAAGAAGCAGCCTCTCTGCCGTGCAAGGAGCCCGATGCGGGGCTCGATCCCAAGACCTGGGATCATCATGACCCAAGTCGAAGGCAGATGCTCAACCAACTGAGCCACCCAGGCACCCTCTAATACTTTAAATTTTAAAAGCAATATATAATATTGAGACTATCACAATATATCATTTTAATACTCTTGTGTCAATATTCTAATTACTTTTATTTCCTCATAAAGTTAGCATAACCATCTATAGCCACATTGTTTTTCCGTGGAGTAAATTTTAGATTTTATAATTCAGGCTACAGAGAAGAGATACCCCTAAATGGAATTTACAGATTGCTGATAAGTACTATTTCACTACAAATTCAAAAGGAATACAGAGACAGGAATATGTTATTAACACTGGAGGAACCAAAGTATGGAGTGCCTTGAGTGGCCTCATCATCCAGAATCAGAAAAAAACTGAGTGGAAAAAGCAAAGGAGGGCGCCTGGGTGGCTCAGTGGGTTAAAGCCTCTGCCTTCAGCTCAGGTCATGATCTCAGGGTCCTGGGATCGAGGCCCGCATCGGGCTCTCTGCTCAGCGGGGAGCCTGCTTCCTCCTCTCTCTCTGCCTACTTGTAATCTCTCTCTGTCAAATAAATAAATAAAATCTTAAAAAAAAAAAGAAAAAGAAAAGGAAAAATATTTTTAAGTTATTATAAACATATTGTCAAAATATACATTGACCACCAAAGGCAGAAACCATAAAGGAAAAAAAGGAAAAATATAACTATTTAAAATGTCTAAAAGAAATTTAAAATGTCCAAAAGAAAAAACCACAATGAACATTTAAAAATAGTAAATTTAGAAAATATTTCACTGTGAGTGAAATACCCGCAGTAAATAAAGAACACTTATAAATAAATATTAATAAGCTGAACACTCCAAGGAAAAAAGTAGATGATATGAACTGACAATTCACAAATGGATCTCACCAATAATCAAAGATATGCAAACTCCAACAATAACACACAATTTTTCAGGCTAAAGGATTTCTTTAGGTTAACTGATTTGATGGGACAGATCTGTATTACTTGATACGATACATTGCCTATGACATAACACATGCAATAAAGATGATACTAACAAGCATGTTGTATGATCCTCTAAAATACATAAAAAACATCTATGCATAGCAAAAAAAGGGATATTCATCAAAATGTTAAAAAAAAAAAAACTATCTTTGGGCGCCTGGGTGGCTCAGTGGGTTAAAGCTTCTGCCTTCGGCTCAGGTCATGATCTCAGGGTCCTGGGATCAAGGCCCGAATCGGACTCCCTGCTCAGTGGGAAGCCTGATTCCTCCTCTCCCTCTCTCTGCCTGCCTGTCTACTTGTGCTCTCTCTCTCTCTCTCTCTCTCTCTGTGTCAAATAAATAAAATCTTAAAAAAAAAAAAAAACAACCTATCTCTAATTTTTACTTTCTTCACGTTTTCCTACATTTTCCAACATGTAGTATTTTCATAGTCAGAAATCAATAAGGTATTTCCATTTTAAGAGAAAAAAATGGAATTTGTCTTGGACATAGTCCCAGCTGCCCCTTTCTACAGAAACAGTTTCAATTTTTCTGAGCCATCAGGGATTCCCTTGATCTCCAGATGGTTCATGTGGTCATGCTCTACCAACATGGCACCAACAGAGAGACAAAATTACTTTCATGGTTTTAGCAGAAACAAACATCTTCTCTCTACAGTAGTATCCAAGACTTATTGACCAGGTTAGCCCCACAGCAGTAGGACCCCCAGAAGACAAAGTAATGGTGATGAGTTTCCTGAGCCTTCTTTTTGCCTCCTAATATAGCTCAGAGTAGGTGTTGAAGAAGCCCACTACCTGTGAAGAAAAAAGAAAAGGAAAAAGAAAAAAGTCCCAAGAAAAGCCTGCTCTCTCTTGCTAAAGAACTGGGAAAAGGTAGCCTATCATTGACAGAAACAAGATGGGACAGGAGAGGGAGACAAATTATAACAGACTCTTAATCTCAGGAAACAAACTGAGGGTTGCTGGGGGTTGGGGGGTGGGATAGGGTGGCTGGGTGATGGACACTGGGGAGGGTATGTGCTATGGTGAGTGCTGTGAATTGTGTAATACTGGTGATTCACAGACCTGTACCCTTGAAGCAAATAATACATTGTATGTTAATAAAAATAATAATAAAAAAGAAACCTTTTTGACAATAAATGCCCTATTTCAGCAAAATAAAAAACAAAAAAACCCCAGAGGAAAAAACCATAGGCCCCCAACCACTGTCAGCAAAGGCCAAGCGGGGCGCTTAGATTTCCATCCTTACATGGCAGGAACAGCGTCTCTCCCACCCCCACGTGGTAATGGCACAGAAGGCCGAGGGGCGCTAGGATTCCCGTCCTTCCATGGCAGGAACAGCGTCTCTCCCACCCCCACGTGGTAATGGCACAGAAGGCCGAGGGGCGCTAGGATTCCCGTCCTTCCAGGGCAGGAACAGCGTCTCTCCCACCCCCACGTGGTAATGGCACAGAAGGCCGAGGGGCGCTTGGATTCCCGTCCTTCCACGGCAGGAACAGCGTCTCTCCCACCCCCACGTGGTAATGGCACAGAAGGCCGAGGGGCGCTAGGACTCCCGTCCTTCCACGGCAGGAACAGCGTCTCTCCCACCCCCACGTGGTAATGGCACAGAAGGCCGAGGGGCGCTAGGACTCCCGTCCTTCCACGGCAGGAACAGCGTCTCTCCCACCCCCACGTGGTAAGAGCACAGAAGGCCGAGGGGCGCTAGGATTCCCGTCCTTCCCACCCCCACGGCCAAGGGGCGAAGCCGGGATTTTCAATACTGCCCAGCACCCTCTCTTATGGGAGGGAACCCTCATACTGGGAACCTGGACTTTTAGCCCCACATCAATAACAAGGTATTTCTCGCCCTCCCCAGGTCAGTGAAAGCCAAGTGAGAAGCCTAGATTTCTATCCCTGCCCAGTGAAATGAGGTACCTCTACCTCTCTCCTCCAGAATGGTGTCAGCAGAGACCAAGGCAGAAGCCTGGACTTCCACTCCTACTTGAGAGTAACAAGGCACCACTCCTCTTCTCCACAATGTCAGCTGAGACTGAGTGGAAAGCACAGATTTCAATCCCTACCCAGTAGTTAGGCACCCTTCTCCATTCCTCCAGAATGGTTCTAGAATTCTACTCTCCCCACTTGGTATAAAGAGTGCGTGTCAGGGCGCCTGGGTGGCTCAGTGGGTTAATGCCTCTGCTTTCGGCTCAGGTCATGATCTCA
>LNAC01000047.1:6265135-6286294 GCA_002007465.1 Ailurus styani | reverse complement strand
CTGTAAAATAAATAAATAAAATCTTAAAAAAAAAAAAAGTTCCACTCAATTTTGCTATGAGCGTACTTGAAAAAATTAAGTTTATTTTTTTTTAAGANAAAAAAAAGTTCCACTCAATTTTGCTATGAGCGTACTTGAAAAAATTAAGTTTATTTTTTTTAAGATTTATGTATTTATTTGACAGAGAGAGAGAGAGAGAGAGATCACAAGTAGGCAGAGAGGCAGGCAGAGAGAGAGGGGGAAGCAGGCTCCCCGCTGAGCAGAGAGCCCGATGCAGGACTCGATCCCAGGACCCTGAGACCACGACCCGAGCCAAAGGCAGAGGCCCAACCCACTGAGCCACCCAGGTGCCCGAAAAAATTAAGTTTATTAATTAAAAAAAATTTTTTTTTAAATTCATAGACTACCTTTTGAAGTTTAAGCCCCACTAAAGGGAATCAACCAGGTCCTATAACAAAATAACACTAAATATTTTCAACTGTGTATTTTGTGAAAATGAAAGCATTTTCTAGATATTGTTAATTATCACTATTCTACTTGTTCAAAAATTAAATATTTTTATGCCTCATAAACTCAGTATTAATTTCCCTTAATCAAAGAAATAAAGTGGTCCGGGGGTCCCTGGCTGGCTCAGTTAGAAGAACACGCAACTCTTGATCTTGGGGTCGTGAGATCAAGCCCCCACATTGGGTGTCAAGATTACTTAAATAAATAAAACTTTAAGACACGCACACACACACACAGAAATAAAGTAATCCATACAAGTGAAGGCCAAAGATAACTCAAAAACCCCACTTCACAGTTTTAATTTCTTCTCTTAAAGAATTTTACACTGGGGGTGGGGTGATGGGGTGACCAGGTGAAGGGCATTAAGGAGGGTATATGATGTAATGAACCCTGGGTGTTATATACAACTGATGAGCCACTGAACTCTACCTCTGAAACCAATAATAAACTATATGTTCAATTGAATTTTTTTTTTAAAGATTCAACAGAGACACAGCGAGAAAGGGAACACAAGCAGGGGGAGTGGGAGAGGGAGACACAGGCTTCCTGCTGAGCAGGGAGCCCAATGCGGGGCTCAATCCCAGGACCCTGGGAGCATGACCTGAGTTGAAGGCAGACGCTTAATGACTGAGCCACCCAGGCTCCCCTCAATTGAATTTAAATAGAATTCAATTAAATTTAAAAAAATTTTTACGTCAAACCAAAAAAGTTTCCTAATACTAAAAACAAACAGCAAAAGGGATGGAAAGGCTGGCAATAGTCTCTTCTTGATCTGGGTGGTGATTACACAGGTATTTACGTTATAACCCATTAAGCTATACATTTGTATTTTTCTGTAGGCCTTATATCAATTTAAGTTAAAAAATTAGTTAATTTTTTGGGCACCTGGGTGGCTCAGTGGGTTAAAGCCTCTGCCTTCGGCTCAGGTCATGATCTCAGGGTACTGGGATCGAGGCCCGCATTGGGCTGAGCAGGGAGCCTGCTTCCTCCTCTCTCTCTCTGCCTGCCTCTCTGCCTACTTGTGATCTGATCTCTCTCTGTGTCAAATAAATAAATAAAATCTTTTAAAAAAATTAGTTAATTTTTTTTAAAAGATTTTAATTATTTATTCACGATAGACAGAGAGAGAGAGGTAGAGGCAGAGGGAGAAGCAGACTCCCGTGGAACAGGGAGCCCAATGCGGGACTCAGTCCCAGGACCCTGGGATCATGACGTGAGCTAAAGGCAGATGCTTAACTGACTGAGCCACCCAGGTGCCCAAGAAATCAGTTAATTTTTAAAAAAGATTTATTAATTTACTCCAGAGAGAGAGAGAGAGAGAGAGAGCGCACATGAACCAAGGGAGGGGTCAGGGAGAGGGAGAGAGAAAACCCCAAGCGGAGTCTGCACTGAGCGCATAACTCAACGCAGGGCTCCATCGCACCACCCTGAGATCATGACCTGAGCTGAAAGCAAGAGTCTGACGCTCTACTAAATGAGCCACCCAGGCGCCCCATTAATTTTTTTTTAAAGTAACTTCTATGCCCAACATAGGGCTGGAAATGACCCCAAGATCAAGTGTCACGTGCTCTACCAACTGAGCCAGCCAGGCACCCCCAAAATAAGTTAATTTTAAATATGATTTGGAGCGCCTGGAGGGCTCAGTCAGTTGAGTGCCTGCCTTCGGCTCAGGTCATGATCTTAGGGTCCTGAGATTGAGCCCCTCATCAGGCTTTCTGCTCAGTGGCGAGTCGGTTTCTCCCTCTCCGTCTGTGATCTCTCTCACTTCTTCCTCTCCCTCTGTGATCTCTTTCGCTTTCATGCTCTCTCAAATAAATAAAACCTTTTAAAAAAGTTTTAAATATCATTTTAGGCCTATTTGAATCCATCATTCTATTTTGTTTTTTTAATGCTGGTCACAATCCATTAATTTCAGAGTTTAAAAACACTTAATAAAATGGGAACTTAAAGAATTTGAAGGGGTTGTAAGAGGGTGAGATTTCTATCTCACAGCAAGGAAGATAAGGCTGAAAAAAAGATTTTAAGGGGTGCCCGTGTGGCTCAGTCAGTTAAGTGTCTGCTTTGGCTCAGGTCATGATCCTGCTGTTCTGGGATCAAGCCCCACATAGGGCTCCCTGCTCAGCAGCTTCTCCTTCTGCCCCTCACCCGACTTGTGCTCTCTCTCTCTAATAAAAAAAAAATGTCTTAAAAATTTTTTTAAAAAGATTTTAAGTGATTCTTAAGGGTAAATTATTATGATGATTATTATTTTGCTAATGTAAACTACCTGTCTTAACTGAGATTCATCTCGAAGCTGCCTTCTGGCTTCGTTGTACATTTCATCCAGCCCCTGCCGAGAATGCTTATATGTCTGAAGCTCAGTTTCCACATCTACTTTGGTAACCTGTGAAGAAAACATCAAGCTTTTTACTGTGTAATCACTACTATCAATACAGCACAAAAATAAATATCCACTCTATGCAAAAGTCCCCAAAAGTTGCAATTTCTGACACAAGACAGTCTGTTTGCAATTAGTCTATACTTACTTCCAGGTGCTGCTGTGTTTTCATTAAAATCAATTTATTTTCACTTCGTAATTGATGATTTTCTTCTTGGAGCTTAATGATATTATTTTTTGCTATTGCTAACTAAAAATTATGAAACGGGGACAAGAAAAAAGATTTTAAACATCTTATATTTGCTTTGCATGTTATATTCATTGCTATAAACAGTAGAATATAAAAGCTTAAAACTAGTCAAATGTCTCACATCTACAGAAGCTTTTTTCATAAGAAAAATGTGCTATTATCCTAAGATACCTATAAAAAAACTGAACTCTTATTTCTAGTATTTCCTTTTATTAGTCAAAATATATTATGTTGGTTAAAACATATCATGCATATCTGATTTAAATATGTTCTGAATACAAAGTGTCATGAAACAATAAGACTGTAAAGACCTGTGTAGAGATAAAAAGATCTATAAGAAAGCTCTGGTATCATTGAAAATGTGATACAGACCTTCATGATAACCAAATAGGACACCCTCTGAAATACAGAACACTGAGTGACCATTACAAATATGAGACATTTCTCACCATCAGGGTTAAACTAAGTGGCCTGGTTCTGAGGTTTACAATGAAAAGAGGAATACCAGAAAAGGAAAGCAGGGACCACCCCCAATGTTGGCTTGTAAATAAATTTGTGAACACTTCTTCAGGGATATAGCTTGAACTTCACAGTGCGCCTAAGGCCAAAAAGAGGCACAAACTAGAGAGCAGCTCTAATGGTCCCAATCTATCAAACTACCAAATGGTCCCGATGGCCAACAGACACATGACAAGATGCTCAACATCACTCAGCTCTAGGGAAATGAAGTTAAAACTACAGTCAATGAAAAACCACCTGTCAGAATGGCTAAAATCAAAAATACAAGAAACAACAGATGTTGGCGAGGATCTGGAGGGGAAAGAAAGGAAACCTCAGTGTACTATTGGTGGAAATACAAACTGGTGCGGTCACTGTGGAAAACAGTATAGAGTTTCCTCAAAAAATTAAAAACAGAACTACCCTCTAATCCAGTAATTGCACTATTTGGTATTTGCCCCCAAAATACAAAAACACTAATTCAAAGAGACACATGCATCCCTACTGCAGCATTATTTACAATAACCAACTATGGAAGTGGCCCAAGTATCCATCAATAAATGAATGGATAAAGAAGATGGGGTATGTGGATAGAATGTTATTCAGCCATGAAAAAGGATGAAATCTTGCCATTTGGAACAACAAGGATAGAGCTACAAAGTTTAATGCTAGGTGAAATAAGTCAGTCAGAGAAAGACAAATACCATATGATCTCAATCATATGTGGAATTTAAGAAAAAAACAAGAAGAGGCGCCTGGGTGGCTCAGTAGGTTGAATGTCTGCCTTCGGCTCAGGTCATGATCCCAGGGTCTTGGGATCGGCCCCACATCGAGCTCCCTGCTCTGTGGGGAGCCTGCATCTCCCTCCTTCTTTCTCTCTCTCTCTTTCATGAATAAATAAAATCTTAAAAAAAATGAGCAAAGAAAAAAAAAAAAAGAAAGAGAGAGAGAGAGAGAAGCCAAGAAACACTCTTAACTATAGAGAACAAACTTACGGTTACCAGAGGGGAGACCGGTGGGGGATGGGTGAAATCGGTGATGGGGACTGAAGAGTACATTTATCATAATTAAAAAACAAAACAAAACACTATCAAATGGTCCCAAACTATCAAAATAAAGATGCATTTGCAGACATGCAAATAATCATGTGCTCCCTGGCTTAAAAAAATTAGGCCAGTTCTAAAAGAAGTAAGAATTTTAATTAACACAGAAAGTAGGGTTCAGAGCACTCACGACAGATTTCTTCCTCTAGCCTAAATAATTCTGAAAATAGGAAGCGGTAACTCTGTGGTCTGATAGGTTAAAAAAAAACTTATCTAAAGCAACTTTACAGACAGTATTAAAAAGAGAGCGGAGACCAATTTCTGGTCTAGGACCACCAGACAGCCGCTCTGACAACGCAAGAAACCAGAGCACACGGGATGAAGCGGACACGGGGCTGTGTGGAGAAAGGATGGCCATGATCGCGCAGTGCTGCTTGTAAAGCAGAGTAATCTGAATAGTGGAACAAGACAAACAGTATCATTTTAATGGGAATTTCTAATTACAGGTGATTCACGATCTAAATAGAAGTCATCCAGATTTTAAAAAGAGAATCCCAGCTTATTTACAGTAGAGCTTGTATGAGAGTCATCTCTGGGGCTCATTTCTAGGACTATCTCAAACAATTCACAGATGTACCTAAGAATTTACCTGAGAAAATGTGGTTTCTCTAGAACTTATAATCATCAATTACAACTATATTGCAAACATTCCATCATAACGATGAAAATGTGTGTGTGCATACGCATGCACACCCATACTTAGTGTATCCATACTTAAAATGGAAAAGGATCACAAATACTCGGTCTGTGTAAGACAATTATCCATGGCTGGGTTACAATACCTCTTCAATCAGCTTAGTGTTTGACTTTTCTAATGAGTCAACTCTTGAATGGAGACTGCTGACTGTGCTGCTGAAATTAATAAAGAAAAAACTCATTCAAATCACAAATTCACAAAGCTCAGAAAAGGTATGTTAACTAACATGCACCAACTACCCTGAATTTTTGAGTGTGGGAAATTTCATTAAGTTGAATAACCAAATTTGGCTAGGAAAGCAAGAAAGACTGAAGCAAAACACTCATTTCTATTAAAAGTCCACTTTATGCAGTTCATTATTTTTTATTGTCTTCTTAGGGTCCTTCTTACATTTAAGTTGTAATACTTAGGAATGGATTCCACACAAACACTACCAAATATTGTTAAAATTAAATTTAAAATTATCTTTTAAAGGATGAACTTTAAATATCCACTTTATAATTAAATGGCTTAATAAGCATTTACAGCGGTCTGCAACACAAGCCCCATTCGGTTTCTGCTCTCCATTTTCATGATCACTTAAAGCCTCTAAAGTCACCCATAGTTTGGGAAATGTGAATATGAAATTCCCATCAGGTACCCAGTCAGCCTGCAGCTAAGAAAACACCCTGACTTTCAAGGATATAGTTAAAAGTCAGGTTAAGCCAAATGAACAACTTGGTTTTTGCATTTTTATTTAAATTGATCAAGACTGGATATCACTGTATATTTTTTCTGCACTTTTATAAATCTTGAAAAAAAATTGTACAGTCAAGAGGTGCCTGGGTAGCTCAGTCGTTGGGCATCTGCCTTCAGCTCGGGTCCTGATCCCAGAGTCCTGGGATCGAGCCCCGCATTGGGCTCCCTGCTCAGTGGAGCCTGCTTCTCCTCTCCTACTCTCCCTGCTTGTGTCCCTCTCTTGCTCTGTATCCAATAAATAAATAAAATCTTTTAATAAAAAAAATTATGCAGACACCAGAAGTACAGTTATCAAAAATGCATGCACTTCACTTGGCATCTCCAAGACTGGACATTATTGTACATTTTACTTAGTCTGTTTTTCAAGGTCTTGTTTCTACCATCTCAAGCTTTAATAACATAATATGCTCTTTACATTATAATAAAACCTATAATAGATTCAAACAAATTTTACACCTTGAAAACTGCAAGACCTTTATGAGCTTCAGTTTCCTTATCTGTAAATCAGACAATATCTGCCCTACCTTTATGTGACAATCAATAAAATATTAATCGAAAAAGCACTTTTGAAAATAAATCCTCAAGAGTTTTCTTTGAGGGATAATATGTGAGCTCCAATTTTTTATTCATCTGTTTTCTATATTTTTTTAAATACTCTAAATATACAAAAACATTCCAACTGGTAAAACAATGAAACATTTTTAAATTCGTAGAATGTACAAAAGTAAGGCACTAGTACTGCTATAAATGATTTCATACACATAATTTAAAAGAGAATGAGAAAACTCCTTGAACCAAATGGAAGAGATTCTAAGATAAACTATTGAGTAAAAACAGTGAGCTACAGAAGAGTGTAAAAATTATGCTACTTTATGTGTAAAAAAACCGACAGGAAGGTGAGAACTTCAAGAAAATAAATACATATTCTTGTCTATTTGTATAAAGTATCTCTGGAGGCATACACAAGAACCTATTAATTGCTCCCAAAGAGGGAAACCAGGTGGATGGATAACAGGGAAGAGGAGGACTTTTTTTTCATGTTCCTTTTGAAGTTTAAACTATGTGAATATATTACCTGTTGCCAAAAGTGAATAAAGCTTTAACAGTAAGTAAATATGCAATACAAAGTTGCTTTTAGAAATATAATCTCAGAATTATAAATTACAAAATACACATACATAAACATAGATTTTCTATGACATCTTTTATTAAAACTCCATGGATTGGGCGCCTGGGTGGCTCAGTGGGTTAAAGCCTCTGCCTTCGGCTCAGGTCATGATCTCAGCATCCTGGGATCGAGGCCCGCATCTGGCTCTCTGCTCAGCAGGGAGCCTGCTTCCTCCTCTCCCTGTCTCTCTGCCTGCCTCTCTGCCTACTTTTAATTTCTCTCTCTGTGTCAAAAAAAAAAAAAAAACCTTTAAAAAAAAAAAAAAAAAAAAAAACTCCATGGATTAAAAAGACAATGATATAACATATTTCCTATCTCTCCAATTTCAGAGAAAGCAAGAGTTACAGCTTAATTTTTCTAAAATGGGAAAATGTTTAATTGTATTTTCTGACTACTGAATTAAACTTAGAAAATCAGAAAAGTATAAAGAATAAAAGAGAAATTATCCATAATTCAATCACCCAGAGATAGCCATTTTTGCTAATTATTCATTTTAATTAATGGGAACAGTCTAACTATGTAGCAAATACTATTCACTATACCTGTGCTATCTAGTCCAAACTAAAATGTACTGTAACTGTAAAATACACACTGGATTGTGAAGACAATACAAAGAAAGAATATAAAATACTTCATCAATAATTTTTATATTGATTACATATTGAAATGATAATATTTTGGATATAATGGGTTGAATAAAGTGTATTTTTAAATTAATTTCATGTTTTCTATCTTTTTGATGTGGTCATTAAAAATTTTAAATTATATGACTCACATTTTATTTCTATTATTTCTATTCATTTCTGTTAGTCAGCACTGCACTATACTATTCTACAGAACTAGCACTATGCTATTCTCAGAAATTCTTCTGAGAATTCACTGACAGCTTCAATGCCCAGGTGACACTGTAAGGCAAAAACTCCCACCATGGGAGGCGACAGCCGGATTTACACACGAAGCTCTTTGAAATAGGAAAAATGAAATTTGTGAACCATGAAAATGATATAAATTTCCACCCTATCTAGCCTTTTCTTCTCAAGGATACAAGGATAAGTCTGAAATTCTCTTTATTTTTTGACCTCTCCCCAGAAATTGTTTTTAAATTCTCCAAATATTCTATTTGAAAACCTGACTCTTGGGACGCCTAGGCAGCTCAGTCGGTTAAGCGGCTTTCTGCCCAGGTTATGATCCCAGGGTCCTTGGATCGAGCCTGAATCAGGTTCCCTGCTCAGTGAGGAGTCTACTTCTCCTTCTGCTGTTCCCCCTGCTTGTGCTCTAATCTCTCTCTAATAAATAAAATCTTTAAAAAAAAAAAAAGGAAAAATCTTTCATTTTTTGAAAATGAATCATCTCCAATAATTCTCTGTATACTTAATTGCCATTCTCTACTCCCTCAACCCTTTCTCAAAGATGTTTAGTAGGAAGGAATAGGGCAAAGCAGACCTGAAAATGGTGAAGAAAACCTCTAAAACAATAGTCATAAATACCCAAGTATTTGGGCGCCTGGGTGGCACAGTTGTTAAGCATCTGCCTTCGGCTCAGGTCATGATCCCAAGGTCCTGGGATCAAGCTCCACATCGGGCTCCCTGCTCTGCGAGAAGCCTGCTTCTTCCTCTCTCAGTCCCCCTGCTTGTGTGTCCCTCTCTCACTGTGTTTCTGTCAAATAAATAAATAAAATCTTAAAAAAAAATATCCAAGTATCCATAATACTTACTTCAGTTGTCTATTTAATTCTTCAACATAATTCTTCTGGTCTAATATGGCAGCAATTTGAACATTCCTAAAGAGGGGGAAAAGAAGCTTTGTGTCAGTTGGAAAGGTGTTTGCTGGATGACAAAAAAAAAAAAAAAAAAGTCTACATCATTTAAAACTGTTGTAAAACCATAATGGCAAAAAACATTATCTTGTCTTTAAAATAAAATTCAAGGGGTGCCTGGGTGGCTCAGTGGGTTAAGCTTCTACCTTCAGCTCAGGTCATGATCTCAGGGTCCTGGGACAGAGCCCTGCATAGGGCTCTCTGCTCAGCAGGGAGCCTGCTTCTCCCTCTCCCTCTGCCTGCCTCTCTTCCTACTTGTGATCTCTGTCAAATAAGTAAATAAAATCTTTTTAATAAATAAATAAAATTCAAGAATCTTTATAATAATGTAGCAGTAGGCTGTGTACTAATTACATAACCTTTGTTAAGTCTAGTATTAACAAGTAATACCATTAAAAAGTATATTTAAGAACTCTTTTGCATCAGTATGTTTTTTTATTAAAATACATTTGACATGTAACTATAAATTTAAGGTGTACATGTTAATGTGATATATTTGTGACATGATTGCCACTGCAGCAATAATTATCACCACTATTATGCTACATAATTATCCTTTCTTTCTCTTATTTGGAATAAGTTTATTTTAAATTTAAACACAGATCTTGGAATAAATCAGCATTTGTAAGCTTGTGAATAAGAAGCTTTCATCTCCGGCCCCTGGGTGGCTCAGTAGGTTAAAGCCTCTGCCTTCTGCTCAGGTCATGATCTCAGGGTCCTGGGATTGAGCCCTGCATCAGGCTCTCTGCTCAGCAGGGAGCCTACTTCCTCCTCTCTCTCTGTGTATTGCTCTGCCTCCTTGTGATTTCTCTCTCTGTGTGTGTCAAGTAAATAAATAAAATCTTAAAAAAAAAAAGCTTTCATCTCTTTTAACACAAAAAAACCCACCAATTAAAATGGGTCTCAGGAACTACAAGTGTGACCACAAGCCATACTAAAGCCGCCTCCTTCAACGTGATTTTTGCTTTGTAAAACTTGTATATGGAAGCGAAATGAAACAAAGCAGGAACTTCGCATGAAATAAAAACTATATTGTAAAAACAAAACAAAACAAAACAAAACAAAAAAAACACCAAAAAACTACATTATCAACAGACAGACCTCATGGTAATTTGTAAAGAGCTACATAAAAAATACAACATGTGAAATAACTTATGAAAATCATACCTTTCTTTATTTCCAATATCTTCTTCATTCTTTAAATACATGGAAAAATCAATCACTCCAACCTGAAGTAAATGATGTTATTTTTAATTAAAGGAAAGAAGTATTAGAGGTACATTTAACATGCAACTAAATTTCATTTTTAATTTTTCTGTAGTGTTTAACAACACTGTTCACAACTGGATTCAAGAGGAACAGGGCAAACTAAAAACACTCTGCATTTGCTACGAGTCACTTTCACTTACTTGTGAGTCTAAATCTTCTCCTTTTACACACAGGTTAGCATCTATCACATTCAGGCCAACCAGCAGCCCAACAATTACTGCTCCTTCTTCTTCCATCATTAGCGCATGGTACTCATAAAATTCACTGTGGAAATTAAAAAAAAAAAAAAAAAAACAGAAAACAAAAAAACCTTAAAACACAAGATTACTTTAAACACTAAATTTTAAGGGGCGCCTGGGCGGCTCAGGCGTCAAGCGTCTGCCTTCGGCTCAGGTCATGATCTCTGGGTCCAGGGATCAAGCCCTGCATCAGGCTCCCTGCTCAGCAGGATGCTTCTCCCTCTCCTCTCCCCCTGCTCGTGTTCCCTCTCTCACTCTGTCTCTGTCAAATAAATAAAATCTTTAAAAAAAATAAACACTAAATTTTAAAATCTCAGCTCCATAAGTTAAACATGGAACCCATTCAAATTCGGTCTCTTCAAATTAGCCTTTCTATATATGAATAACTTAAACACTTAGATATGTTAATGTTCAAGTAAACAAGGTAAAAGAATGGGACTGAAGGAGATGAAAGAGGAAAAGGAATTTTGAGAGAAAGAAAAGAGAAGCAAAGAGATATAGATGAAAAGAAAAAGAGGCATCACTGAGGCCTGGAATGTCTGGGACTCTCAGAAGACATAGTGCCTGTTACTGATTTGATTACCAAACTTTTTATTAGAATCGACTCTTCAATTCTAGGATTTATTAAGAATCTTGGGATGAAGACTAAGGTAGGGAATGAACAGATGAAACATTCCAAAGCCCATGTTCAAATCAGTGTATTCAATATGTATATTCCAAATGTTCTTAATAATCAATTAAGGATACTTATGGACATCTACTTCTAAAAAATGTTCAAACGAGGGCACCTGGGTGGCTCAGTGGGTTAAAGCCTCTGCTTTCGGCTCAGGTCATGATCTCAGCGTCCTGGGATAGAGGCCCGCATCGGGCTCTCTGCTCAGCAGGGAGCCTGCTTCCTCCTCTCCCTGTCTCTCTGCCTGCCTCTCTGCCTACTTGTAGTCTCTCTCTCTGTCAAATAAATAAATAAAATCTTTAAAAATAAAAATAAAAATAAAAAATAAATTAAAAATGTTCAAACGAGAGACTTGTGAAAGAAACAGGACCGTCTAAAAACTAAGACTTGGCAATCCGTAGTCATAGAACTAATTATCACTATCTCATGCCTTCCTCAAGAAGTCCCATGTATTATTTAATCGCTTAATTGATCTTCACAACATTAGTGAGAAACTGCTGGTGCTTGATGTATGGTCATTCTCATTTAACAAATAGGAAAACCAAGACGTACAGAGTACTAAGGACCAGACTCTCCAGAACATCAGACAGGCAGTCCAAGAGAACAAGGGCAAACAGAGGGACTGCCATGGGCCACTCCCTCTAACAACTGGTAACCGTACTTGGAAAGTCTGTCTTAAACATCTAGTCATTTATTTATTTATTTACAATAAGAAGGCAATTTATTCAAGAAGATAATACTGAAAACAAAAGTTCCAATGGGGAGGGCGTTATCACAGCTTGTTCAGTATTACATTTTTCAAAAGGATGAATCCATTCGCTGTTAAATAATAAGCTTCGAAGGTAATCAATGAATGGTCCATATGATAAGATCTATTCCTGAAACTGAGATTTCTAAATCAGTGCATAGACCAGACTACTTATAAACTCAACTTCCCATCAACCTCAGCACGATGTCAACTAACAATAACAAGTTAATCTTTTCCAGTCATCTTCACTGTGCCACTTAACTGCCAGCACTAACTGGCCTTCAATTTAAGCTGACAGTTTAAAAAGTGCCCACAATATGACCAAAGCAATAGTTTAGACATTCAGGATCTAAAACCTGTTGGGACACCTGGGTGGCTCAGTTGGTTAAGCATCAGATTGTTGATTTTGACTCAGATCATGATCTCAGGGTTGTGAGATAAAGGCCCACGCAGGCTCCACCCTGGGCATGGAGTCTGTTGAGGATTCTCTCTCTGTCCCTCAGCAGCCCCCCGCCTCCCTCTCTAAAAAAATAAATAAAAAATAAAAAGAAACCTGTCGAATTAAAGCCCCCAATCCCAATACAAATTTTTATTCGTAGTATTAACGGTAATTCAGAAAAAAAAGTAAAACTTAGAAATATAACATACAAATAAATTTTCCTCTTATTGGTCAATACCAAGCTTATGGTATTCAGTTTTCAGGCTAGTTCATGATCCACGTTCTGTCCCTACATGATTTTCTTTTTCATATTGCTCTTTTTTTTAATGCTATCTTACTGTATTTTATGTATCTTTTTGTACTACATCTTTAATTCTTTTTGGAAAACAGGATATAAATGAAATTTTTAAAATGGAAATGAACATGATTTAATGGTACTAACCTTAAGAGATCCCTCTGAATAATTAAGCAACGCAGGTAATCAGCCATTTTTTTTTGCATGAGGGCTAATCGAAGCCATGCTCTTGCACGACCCAGGGGGGTTCTAAAAAGCAAAACCAATTGGTCAAATGATAGGCCCAGTCTATATAAAAGACTACGTATTTCACCTCTGTCAAGGTTCATATTAATAAAGGAAAACTGCAATTTATCATGGTTTTGTCTGTTTCTACAGGTGTTTGTTTTTTTTGTTTATGTTTCTACAGTTTTTTAAGCCAGCTGTTTGAGCATGCAAATCAATCCCCGGGAGCTACTTCAGTCTCTAAGGTAAACCTGCACCTACAGGACATCGCAGTACCATTTTATACCTTGGAAGAAATGACTCTATAAATATTGAGGATTATCGAAACAAGAAATATTTAGACCGAACGGGCTTAACTGTCTAAAGATGAATATACAAGGGGCACCTGGCTGGCTTAGTCGGTAGAGCATGTGATTTTTAATCTGCAGGTTGTGAGCTCAAGATCCATACTGGACATGGAGTTAACTTAAAAAAAAAAAGTTTTGGTGCTTTTTTTTTGTTTAACATTTTATTTATTTATTTGACACAGAGAGAGAGAGATTACAAGTAAGCAGAGAGGCAGGCAGAGAGAGAGGAGAAAGCAGGCTCCCTGTTGAGCAGAGAGCCCGATGCGGGCCTCGATCCCAGGACCCTGAGATCATGACCTGAGCCGAAGGCAGAGGCTTTAACCCACTGAGCCACCCAGGTCAGTCGGTTAAAGCCGCTGCCTTCGGCTCAGGTCATGATCCCAGGGTCCTGGGATCGAGGCCCACATCGGGCTCTCTGCTCAGCAGGGAGCCTGCTTCCTCCTCTCTCCTCTCTCTCTGCCTACTTGTAATCTCTCCCTCTGTGTCAAATGAATAAATAAAAATCTTTAAAAAAAAAAAGTTAAAAAAAAGTGGATATGCAAAATGCATCAAATAAAGCAGTATAATGCCTTCAAAAAGTAACTGACATTATATCTGAATTTTAAAAATCATAACAAATTTTTAAAAAGATCATAACAAAGTGAGGAGGCCACCAAGCTGGTAATCAAAAAGAGAGAAATCACCAGACTGCTTGTTATCTTTCAAATATTTCTCTATGAGATTTTCCTTAAAAAATTCAATCTCATACCTCTTATCCAAGTTCTATCATTTAGTAAAAGTAAAAGCAACTTTTACAGAATATATATGGTTTTTCAAAGAGAAAGATATCGTTCATACTTTTATGTTTTCTTATACAAAGAATGTTTTGGCATGTAGTGTGGGAGGTAAGTTAATCTTCACTACTAACAGCTAATGAGCTTCCCAGGGTTTAGCAGTTGAATGAATACCATTCTTCAGAAAACATTTTTTACTTTTGAAAAGTTAGGCTTTTTAAAAACAATATGAACATGTATTTTTCATATTAAAATAACCAAATCTTATATTTCTCTCTTTTTTTAATTTTATTTTTAAAGTAATCTCTACACCCAACGTGGGGCTTGAACTTACAATTCAGTGATAAAGAGTCACATGCTCCACCGACTAAGCCAGCCAGGTGTCCCTTCTTATATTTCTCCTTTTGAGAGTTATAATTCCCTTTTCCTTCTGTCTTTGCTAAAAATCACTATACCCAATATACCATTATAAGAAACATCAACTGGGCACCTGGGTGGCTCAGTGGGTTAAAGCCTCTGCCTTCGGCTCAGGTCATGATCTCAGGGTCCTGGGATCGAGGCCTGCATCTGGCTCTCTGCTCAGCAGGGAGCCTGCTTCCTCCTCTCTCTCTGCCTGTCTCTCTGCCTACTTGTGATCTCTCTCTCTCTCTGTCAAATAAATAAATAAACCTTTAAAAAAAAAAGGAAAAAGAAACATCAACTGTGAACATCACTTGTTATTTAATTCTAAAAACTAGATTTGAGGAACATCTGGTTGGCTCACTCAGTCAAGCATGCAATTCTTGGGCGCCTGGGTGGCTCAGTGGGTTAAAGCCTCTGCTTTTGGCTCAGGTCATGATCTCAGGGTCCTGGGATCAAGGCCCGCATCGGGCTCCCTGCTCAGCGGGGAGCCTGCTTCCCCCTCTCTCTCTCTCTGCCTGCCTCTCTGCCTCCTTGTGATCTCTCTCCCTCTGTGAAATAAATAAATAAAATCTAAAAAAAAAGAAAAGAAAAAAAAGAAATGAACAAGTAATAAGATTACTTACTTAAGACCAGGTAAATCCCGGACACTGGCTCCTATTTCCTCTGCTTCTGGGTACAGCTTTTCCACCAGTTCCAAGGGGCCCCAGATAGTTTTGTTATAACTCAAAAATGATTTTCTTACTGAAAAAAAAAAGTATATGTAATGCATACAACTTCAACATATAAAATTGTAATAACTTCCTTTTAAATATTTAGTTTCAACATTTCTAACTTAAAACACAGTAACTCAGAGACCTTCCTCTTTTATCACTACACAGCACTGTTGATCAGGGACCTGTTCATTAGGATCCTGATACTTTTTCCCTATCGGAAGGAAGGGAGGAAGGAAGGAAGGAAACTAGGAAGGAAAGAAGGAGGGAAATAAATGTGCATCTTGGCCATTCTTCCTTATCAGAAATATGCAGGCAGGTAGTTAAAGTAAAAAAACAACTGGCCTTATTCTTTACCAGTACCAAAGTAAAAAGCTGGCAGCCCTAGCAGGTTGATCTTTATCAGTTTATTAAATAAACCAAGGACAAATAAAATGCTATTTTTAACATGAAAAATTGTGACTTATTTCATTCTGAGAATCGGGTAACATAAAACCATAAAATCACTATACATTTCTCTTAATACTGACCAGATCTCCTGCACATCAGGGCCCCTATCATAAGTACCACCCAAGGACAATCACCAAGATAGGCAATTTTTCCTTGGGGGGGCAGGGAACTGATCAGCACAAAGTAGCTTCACAATGATTCATCAAGACAAGCCTATGATAGGACTGTTAGGACATGCCTTATGATATTTTGTGAAGTAAAGGAAAAACTCAGGGAAGAGCTTAAAATTTAACTATTTGGCCATCGTTTAGCAAATTCCATTTCTGCAGCCCAAGAGAAAACAAAGATAAAAAGGTTTTCAAAATGCAAATTAAAATTCAAGGTGTTAAAAAATTAAAATCTAAAAAATTCTTAATTTTTTAAAAATTAAAAAAACTGGGCGCCTGGGTGGCTCAGTGGGTTAAAGCCTCTGCCTTCGGCTCAGGTCATGATCTCAGGGTCCTGGGATCAAGGCCCGCATCGGGCTCTCTGCTCAGCAGGGAGCCTGCTTCCTCCTCTCTCTCTCTGCCTACTTGTAATCTCTCTCTGTCAAATAAATAAACAAAATCTTTAAAAAAAAATTATAAAAACTGAAACTAAACAAAAAAACCCTTAAGGTTGTTAGATCAGACTGGTGAGTTTATGAGTACTGAAAGAAGCAGAAACTGATAATATCAAGAGTGGACAAAAATGTAGGGAAACAAACACTAACATCCACTGATGTCTGATAAATCCATGAAGCCTTCATAGAAGCCAGTTCCCTATATCCTTTGACCCAATAATTCTACTCCTTGGAACCCTATCCTAAAGAACAATTCTACAAACACATACACCGAAAGACGTTCTAACAGCACAATTTTAATAGTAAAAAATTGGAAACAACCTAAGGGTACATTAAGAGGAGGGCAGTTAAGGGTGCCTGGATGGCTCAGTGGGTTAAGCCTCTGCCTTCAGCTCAGGTCATGATCTCAGGGTCCTGGGATCGAGTCCTGCATCAGGCTCCCTGATCAGTAGGGAGCCTGGCTTCCCCCTCTCTCTCTGACTGCCTCTCTGCCTACTTGTGATCTCTGTCAAATAAGTAAATAAAATCTTTAAAAAGGGCAGTTAAGTAACTTTTGGTATACATATACTATGAAATTTTATAGAGCCATTAAAACTGGGGTAAAGAACTTTATGTAAATGGAAAGATCTCCAAACCATATATCACCAATTTTTTAAAACAAAGTCACAGAATAATAATATTTATAATTCTATGCACAGTAAAAGAAAAAAAATGGAAAAGAGCTAGAAGAATGACAAGGATTCCCTTTAGAGAGATAAATGGAAGAGAATGAAGGAAAGTTTTTGCTCTAGGTGCTTCTATGTTGTTTGATTCATGTACAAAAGAGTAGATTTCACTATTATTTTTATAATTTTTTAAAAAATTACTTTGTCTTCAATTAGAAATAGTGGAATCTAAAAAAATAAAACAAAAAACAAACTCAAATACAGAGAACAGATTAATGGTCGGCAGAGGCAAAGGATACAGGTAGAGAAAAAGGGTAAAGGTGGTCAAAAAGGTATAAACTTGCAGTTAGGGGCGCTTGGGTGGCTCAGTCGTTAAGCATCTGCCTTAGATCCCAGAGTTCTGGGATCAAGCCCCGCATCAGGCTCCCTGTTCAGTGGGAAGCCTGCTTCTCCCTCTCCCACTCCCCCTGCTTGTGTTCCCTCTCTCGCTGTGTCTCTCTCTGTCAAATAAATAAAATCATTTTAAAAAAGTAAAACAAAAAAATAAACTTCCAGTTATGAGTCATAAGGATGTAATGTACAGCATGATGACTACAGTTAATAATACTGTTGTATATTTTAAAGTTACTAAGAGTAAATCTTAAAAGTTCATCATAAAAAAAATTTTAACTATGTATGATGATGGATATCAACTAGACTTACAGTGATCATTTCGCAATACATAAAAATATCAAATTATGTTGTGCACCTGAAACTACCGTTAATTATAGCTCAATAAAAATTTTTAAAAAAGAAATGAATACTTTAATAACATCACATAGGGTTTCTCAAATTTTGACGCCAAGGATCCTCTGACAGTACATTTTGGGCGCCTGGGTGGCTCAGTTGGTTAAGCTCCATGGAGAGTCTGCTTCTCCCAATGACCTTCTCCCCTCTCATGCTCCCTCTCAATCTCTCTCTCTCTCAAATAAATAAAATCTTTAAAAAATAAAATAAAATTTGAAGTACATTTTAATAAAACCAAGTTTATGTAAATCTCCTTTTGTGCTGTCTTCATTTACCCCTACTTTCATCTACCTTAGTCAGAACTTCTAGGCCTTCCCAACTTACCCAGGTTCCTGGGTATACCCACAGGGAAACAAGCTTCAAGCTTCTTTTAGCTTTAAAATAGTCACTTTATTTTTTTCTTTTTTAAGATTTATTGATTTATTTATTTGTCAGAGAGAGAGAGAGAGAGAAAGAGAGGAAGGGAGAGGGAGAGAGCACAAGCTGACAGAGTGGCAGGCAGAGGCAGAGAGAGAAACAGGCTCCCTGCCGAGCAAGGAGCCCGATGTGGGACTCGATCCCAGGACCCTGGGATCATGACCTGAGCTGAAGGAAGCCGCTGAATGAACCGACCGAGCCACCCAGGTGTCCCAAGAATAGTCACTTTAATATAAACTCTTACATAGCCCTCCACACAGCTGATCAAAAGAACTAGACACCAAAACTACACTAACAACAGCTTTTATAATAAGTAAAAGAACAGTTATCATACAATGTACATTAAATAACTAAATCTAATTTTACATGTAACAATAAATCAGTGTCAACTGTGTAGATCATTTATTATATTATTAGTATCATCAATATTATCATCATTTTCAGGGAGTGCTTACATTTCTACAATAATCCAATCTGAAAGACAATCTTTCTAGATACATTCCAGGGGGCCAAGGAGGTTTATATTTCAACAATTATTTTAACGTATTTGTTCAATAGGGCCCAAACTAGTAGTAAGACTTCATATTGGAATCACTAAGCTTAAAATCTTCTTTTTTTCAAGATTTTACTTATTTGTTTGACAGGGAGAGAGGCAGGCAGAGAGAGGAGGAAGCAGACTCCCTGCTGAGCAGAGTCCAATGTGGGGCTTGATCCCAGGACCCTGAGATCATGACCTGAGCTGAAAGCAGAGGCTTTAACCCACTGAGTCACCCAGGTGCCCCTAAGCTTAAAATTTTTTAAATAACTCTGTAACTGTCCTAGAAAATAGAAATCAGTTCAGACTATATTGAGGAAAAATGAAAAATCAAATGTTTTTACAAAACACTAACTAGTTAGAGGGCGCCTGGGTGGCTCAGCGGGTTAAAACACTAACTAGTCATTTTGTGAAGACAACTTCTTAGAAAATATAAAGCAGTAGGCTCTTCTCTCCCCAAGCCAACCCACCCAGTGTTTTTAAATGTAAAGTAACAATAATTATGGCCTCAACAAATATCACATTTTCAAAGATGTTTAAGATGGAAATGGTGGGATTCTAAACTTAATTAGTTCTTTAAAATCTCATGATACCTTTAAGACCGTGTTTCAGACAATGTTCCATAACAACAAAGAACTGCTGCAAGGGGGGATAGTCAGAATCCAAAGTGCGGCCAAAGCTTAGAGCAGATTCAATAAGTCCTTTGATACTCAATTTAGCCATGTTTAACAAGTTTGCTCTCTCTACAGCTGTGGGGTCTTTTGAAGCTGAAAGCACAAGAAAGGAGTCCAACATCATTTGCAAGACATGACATTTTAAAATACACAAACCCTTTCATTCCCCTATAAAAACAACAATGGTTTGTTTTTCCTTGGTTGACAAATTAGTCTCCCTAACTAATTCACACCCCTAGGTAACTTCTTTTGGTATCTCTCTCACACATACCACAGAACACCACCATGCCCACCCCAGACAAAGCTGATGTATTATTCTCAAGATCTTGCTTGATCTTGGTTATTTTCTAGTATTTTACTTTTGTGGTATGTCTTCAGAGAGAACAAGTTTGGTTTTTTTCATGACTTTTTTGTGGAGATAAAGTTGGAGTAATAAAACAATATATTAAAGAGTCTCGTGCAAAAGGTGGACGGCAGGCACGGTCCAAGGATGAATCTCAAGGCAAAAAATGTTCAGAATAAACTGGCAATAAAAGGTGGTTAAAATTCCAAGATTACAAAATCATCCATAAACATGGGTTAAAACACACAGACAAATAACGGAATGAGGAAAAGCCATCCAATTCTTTCACTCATTTTAACCCTCTTTCCATCTTGTTTTTTCATTGCAACTGTAATTCTGTATTGCATAACTCCTTTATTTTCCCAGAGGAAATAAAAGCAGCCCTGTTTCACATTTAAGTTCCCGGCCCTTCCACACAGCCGATTCAGTCAAGAATTAATAGGTGCACTTAAAAAAAAATGACTTGTAATTGATATTTTCAATTCACAAAAAGCTATTTTTTTTCTTTCCCACAGTGACTGGCAGGAATATTTTCAGCAAACACAGAGACAAAATGAAGAGCAGAAAAATGAAGCACTTAGTATAACGTTTCATAATCTCTGGCAAATTTACTAGTCCAAGTGAACCAAGTGTTTGGTTTTCCTTCACTGAACAAAAGCCCAGGGTTCCCAGGGATCTAGTATTCGAGTTCTGAGCGGTCAGCGAAGGGCGAAGCCTGACACGGAATCCTAAGCAACTGAAAATGCGAACAGACACAATCGCTATGACCAAGCTGGTGGAAAATCTGCACACACATCATCCCTTCAAATGTGCAGCGTGGTAGGATTCCCTCTTTTCTTCGGGACGAGGGGGGACCACTTGAGGTTTCATGAGCTGCACCAATCCTCATTTTTCTCAACACTGCCCATTACGATCCGCGACTTGCGATGCGACAGGCAGACAAAGGGCGCATCTGCAGGGGCTCCGAGGCGGGTCGGTGCCGGAGGACCGCAGCTTCCTCGCCCCGGGAGCGCTGACACGCCGGCCGCGCCCCGCCCGGGCTCGCAGATGCGTCCTGCCGGTCGCCGCCCCGACGAGGCCAAGAGCCACTGCCCGCATCTCGCCCGGGCCTGGGGACCCCTCCCCGCCTCCCTGCCTCCCTGCCTCCCCGCGGCAGCAAGGCTGCCCAAACGGCTCGGGGCGCCCCAGGACCCCCGCGGAGGGCTCACCCGGGGTCCTGCGCGGCATCGCTGCGCCTCTCCCGCCCGCGGCGTCGGGCACCCAGGCCAACAGCGGGGACGCGTCTTCCCTCCGCCACCCCCAAACCTGAAGAGTCATGGCCCGTCCCCGACTGTTCCACCGACCCGGGGGCGGCTCCCCGGCCGGCCCTGTCTTCGCCCCCTGGAAGCCGTCAGACCACGAGCCCTCGGCCATT
>LNAC01000047.1:6251268-6264652 GCA_002007465.1 Ailurus styani | reverse complement strand
CGCGCGAAGGAGACCGCGCGCCTGAGGAGCCGGAGGCCGGGCCCCGGTGGACGCGCGACCTCTCACCCGGGGCTGCGCCGGGGCGCTCGCGCGGCTTGGCCGACGGATGCGGGCCGCGTGCGGGCGCTTCCATCCGCGCGACGGCGGGGTTCCTCTGCTGCACCTGAGGCTTCCCTGCCCGCCTCACAGGGTCTGCGGGAGCAAAGGAATTGAGAAAACCCGAAGCAAGGCCCGGGGGGCAGAAATCTGCTGAAACTAGGCGGCCCAGTCGTGACACTGAAACCAGTGAGTGCAAGGGCAGGGGAAGGGCCGCGCTCATCCGGGGACAGAAGTGTAGAGAAAGCGGTTTCTCATTCCGGGAGGAAAAGAAACCCTCGTGGTCAGACGACACTAGGTTAAGCTGAATCAGTTCGGGAAGAGTAAGCTGTTACCTCGTTAGATTAGCAATTGTTAAGACAGTGGCTGAGCTAGAAAGACCGAGAAATTTCATGAAAATGGGGCTGTTTTTCTCTGCGTCACCTTGGCCAGTATACTTTGTTTCTTTACCTCTTTGGGTTTTAAAAATTTCCATTACTGTGAGATAATCACACACGGAGAAAAAAGTATAAAACAAACTGTAATGAGCAGGCTGTGAAGGTGCACACACGAGTTGGGTCTTTCCACAGTGTCAGCTTTATTCAGTCATAAAGCAAGGATTTCAAACCCAATGACATTTTGCCACGTGATTGACTTGGCTTCTTCCTAGACACACAAAGCAGAACACAAGTCACACAACAAAAGATAACAGGGAGTAGCAAGTTAAGGAACCAAACAGGAGCCAGTCTGTGGGTGCAGAGTTGAGATAAGGCCTAGGCCTCCTCAGGGTCACCTCCAGGCACTTACTGCTTCTTATGCTTAAGCAGCGAAGGATCTCAGTTCTGTTCTGAGATCAATCAAGCAGAGCCTTCAGCAGCAGCTGCCTTTTATTTATTTTTTTAAGATTTTATTTATTTATTTGACAGAAAGACAGAGAGAGCAATTGCAGAAATGGGAATGTGGGAGGCAGAGGGAGAAGCAGGCTCCCCACTGGGCTGGATTCCAGGGCCCTGGGACCCAAGCTGAAGGCAGCCGCTTACTGGCTGGGCCAGCCAGGCACCCCAGCAGCTGCTTTTTTTTTTTTTTTAAGATATATTTATTTGAGAGAGAGAGAGAGAGAATGCACACGAGCCAGGCGAGGGGCAGAGAAGCAGGCTCCGCTCTGAGCACGGATCCTGATGTGGAACTGGATCCCAGGACCCTGGGATCATGACCTGAGCTGAAGGCAGACGCTTAGCTGACTGAGCCACCCAGGCGCCCCAGCAGCCATATTTTGTTCAGTGGTCAGACAGACATACAGGGTGTTGAGGAGTCTGACACTTTGCTAAAAAAAATCCTCTTTTTAACTAATGATATTGGCTAGCTGAACGTAACAAAAAAAAAATTAAAAAAGAATAAATCTAATGGCCTGTTTAAAAAAAAAATCCTCCCTTTTTAAAAAAGCATTAATCAGTGTTGGGCCCCAGCAGAGCCCCTCTGCTTCTGGTTGTTAACAGTTCTGGGACCATCAGCTGGTGATGGTCTTGGTGAATATCTGATTAATGCAGTACCCTTAAGTGCTTGCATCATTGCTTGACACGGGCCCCTACTTGACATAAGCGACTCCATCTTGCTCTCTACATACAGTTTAAAGAATCATTATAAAGTCAACAGCTGGGCGCCTGGGTGGCTCAGTGGGTTAAAGCCTCTGCTTTCGGCTCAGGTCATGATCTCAGCGTCCTGGGATGGAGGCCCGCATCGGGCTCTCTGCTCAGCAGGGAGCCTGCTTCCTCCTCTCCTTGTCTCTCTGCCTGCCTCTCTGCCTACTTGTGATCTCTCTCTCTGTGTCAAATAAATAAATAAAATCTTAAAAAAAATAAAAATAAAGTCAACAGCTAAGCAACCACCACCAGATCATCTGAACACAGGGCGGGGCCATCCTCCCTGGGAACTGCCCCTAGCCACCATTCACCATCCCCCTTAGGTAAATACCATTCTGGCTTTTATGAGAATCATTTCCTTGCTTTTGTTTTCTACCTTCCAAGTATGTGCCCCTAGACCATGTAATTTATTTTTGTATGTTTATAAACTTTTCATAAATGGAATAACACTATAAAACTTGTCACTTGTTTCTTTTGTTCAACATCATCCATGTCCAAGAGAAGTTCCAGGTTGGGGTGTTTCAAAGTTGTACATATATCCTTATGCCAATGTCCAAGACAGTTCTTAGAACATATAATTAAGAATAGAATAACTGAAAATAAGGTATGCTTTCTTTAAATTTATGGGCGGGGCGCCAGGGTGGCTCAGTGGGTTGAGTGCCCAACTCTTGATTTTGGCTCAGGTCATGATCTTGGGATCATGAGATGGAGCACCCTGTTGTTGGGTTCCATGCTCAGCAGGGAGTCTGCTGGAGATTCTCTCCCTTTCCCTCGCCTTCTGCCCCTCCCCCAGCTCATGCTCTCTCCCTCTCTCTAAAAATAAGTTAGTAAAATCATTTTTTAATTTTTTATTTAACATATAATGTATTATTTGTTTCAGGGGTAGTAAATAAATCTTTAAAAAAAAGGAGTTACAAAGCTTTATCTTTCATATTTAGGCCTGTTGTGCCACACAG
Source organism: Ailurus styani (assembly GCA_002007465.1). Classification (NCBI taxonomy): domain Eukaryota; kingdom Metazoa; phylum Chordata; class Mammalia; order Carnivora; family Ailuridae; genus Ailurus; species Ailurus styani. Next base: position 6,261,981 of record LNAC01000047.1, on the reverse strand, counting down.
AATTGATTTTAGTGCATGGTGTGGAACAGGATCAAATATTTTTTCTACAAATATAGCCAACTATCCCATTATCCTTTCACCATTGATCTTCCATACCTCCTCTAGTATCAGTGAGCATGTAACTATACATGAGTCCCTACACCAAAGTCTTTTCATTTTCGAAACCATCCCAAGAGGATGGAACTGTCTCCACTTTGAAGATTAAACTAACCTCTGAAAGGTTAAATAACTTCAGAAAAACTACATGACAGAACCAGAATTTGAACCAACACAAAAATAGCATCGATTTTCATAATCTCAAAATAAAGGTTTTCAGTGTTTAGGAGTCTAAAACTCATTGCAAGTCTAACCCTTTCCCTCTTGCTATTAAACGTTGAAATATGACAGACTTGTTCATTTTTCTTCCCTCCAAATGATGGGTAAAAAGGGAAGCATTTGTGTTCTATGGGCATTTAAAAAAGCAAATAAAATTAAGTACGTATTAACTTGATAGAACCATGAGAACAAAGGAAAAGAGCTTTATTTCCTAGGTTGCTTTTCCCCCAGTGACTTCATAGGTAACAAGTAGGAAAGAAATTTAATTCAGCAATAAACCAGTTTTATTTAAAGCAAGCAAGCAAATAAATAAATTCTCCCTTTGAGGTAGATATTCTTAAGTTCCAAAATATACATTTGCTGGATACTCCAGTCCCCTTATCTTGAACAGAATTGGAACTTAGTGTCTATATTTAAAGTAAATGAACAGGGTTAAAGTAGAATATTAATCTATTCTGAGCCCTGGATTTACTAAAGGTAACAATCTAGGTTTTAAAACTTACTAGTATCATCATGTAACAAAAATACTATTTTTTAAAAGCTCATCACATACTGAAATATAGAGGTGAAATTAAATGATATCTAGAATTTGCTTTAGAACATCACAGCAGGGACCCTGGGTAGCTCAGTTGGTTGAACGACTACCTTCAGCTCAGGTCATGATCCCGGAATCCCGGGATCGAGTCCCGCATCGGGCTCCCAGTTCCATGGGGAATCTGTTTCTCCCTCTGATCTTCTCCCCTCTCATGCTTTCTCTCTCTCTCTCTAATAAATAAATAAAATCTTAAAAAAAAAAAATCTCAGCAAAGGGAAAAAAAAGGATGTTGAAAACAATTGCAACAAAATCTTCTACCTCTTGAGTATGGGTGATGGATATATAGGAATTCACTATTTTATTCTACTTTTGTGTATTTTTTATATGTGATACACCCTCCTATTTTCCACTCTAGTCCACTGAAAACAAAGCTTATTGCAACCTATTAAAATTGCTTTTGTGTGCCAATAACAGACTGGTGAACCATGGTTTGTAACCCATGGTCTCTAATACTTCCTTGTATATTTCTTATAACTATGTTCTTCCCTGTACATGTCTTTTCCTTTTCCCATTTGTTGTACCCTCTATCTAGATTTGTCTATTCCTCCATTACAATTTATGCAATTCTACCCAGTCTTTACCAGACTCTAGTATGTTACCTTCTCCAAAAAGCCATTCCTGATTTTTTTCCGACAAAAGAATGATCTTCATTTTTATGTTATTATAATAGTACTTATATGCAGCTTTAGAACATTATCAACATTTGACTTTTTACTACTAAACAACCCTGAATTTAATTATTATTCAAGATTAATAACTGACACACTAAGGCCTAATAGTAGAAAAGAATTTAATAAAAAACTGCAAGTAATTTTTTAAAAAACATGAGGTAGAAACAACAATTTTAACATATTTCACATTCATTTTGAAAAAGAAAAAACAACTTTGAGAGAAAGAGATATCCGCACCCCCAACCAAAGATGGGTAAACTGAGTTTAAAATTGATCACTTAAATAAGCACTCTGAGGTAATTCTGATTTACCAAAATATCTTTATTCAAAAAAATTGAGGAGGGCGCCTGGGTGGCTCAGTGGGTTAAAGCCACTGCCTTCGGCTCAGGTCATGATCCCAGGGTCCTGGGATCGAGGCCCACATCGGGCTCTCTGCTCGGCAGGGAGCCTGCTTCCTCCTCTCTCCTTTCTCTCTGCCTACTTGTAATCTCTCTCTCTGTGTCAAATGAAAAAATAAAATCTTTAAAAAAAAAAAAAAAAAAAAAATTGAGGAAACTGAGTAGTGTCTCAAAACAATGGGGGCATATGAATAATAGGTGAAAGTAGGGACAAACCTTTTTAATTTGTCATCAATAAAGCAAACAAAACTCAAAAAAAAGAATTATTTTCTTTTATATCAAAATCTGCAGAATACTGAACACTAAAAATAATAAGTGAGAAAGAGGAATCAGAAATTAATTGGAGGGGCACCTGGGTGGCTCAGTTGGTTAAGCTCTGCCTTTAGCTCAGGTCATGATTCCAGGGTTCTGGGATTAAGCCCCTCTTTGGGCTCCCTGCTCAGCGGGAAGTCTGCTTCTCCCTCTTCCTCTCCCTCTGCTCATGTGCTCTCTCACTCACTCTCTCTCAAATAAATAAATAACATCTTCAAAAAAAAAAAGAAATTAATTGGGAAGAATCCATTTACAAGTCATAATTTAAAAGCCTAGGTTTAAAGTGAAAAAGTACCTTATAGTATAAAGCAATGGTCAGGAAAAAAACCCAGTAAAATGGCCTTTGGATCACAGACCTCAAAACACAGAAAAGAATCACACCTGTGTTATCATCACAAGATTGTGTGCTTAAGTGATAAAAAACAAATCAATTTTCTTTACCTAATCTCTTAAATAAACACAAATCAAATCAGCATTAAAATTTTAGAATTAAAGTTTCTCAGATCCAAAAGTTAATCTATCATTAAAGCTGGTAAAAATTTATCAAACTCTTTCTAGGTCACACAAAAACATACTGATGGTACCTACAAAACTTAGAGTTTTCAGTTAGTACACCTATACTGAAAAAATTAATAGTGTGTTAAGTTTCACACTGTGATAGAACTTTAACAAGATTATACAAAAAAATAAATAAATAAAACAAAAAACTGGAAATCTCAACAAAGTACATTTACACCATTTCATACCCTAAGGATAAAAGTGGTCTTCACAATCTAACCAGGCACTGCATTCACAGCATATCCAATTGCAAATAACAGGTAATATTTAGAGATCTCATAGGCCAGTATAAGAAATCAAGGAAAACAGTGCTTTATCTTCTTTGAAAATCACCCAATACATGACAAAGACTTTCATGTTCCGCTGATGGAAGATCCATGATGTAAAATAAATTAAGGAAGATATACTTTATAAAAAATGGAATTGCACGAAAACATTTATGACATTATTTAACATTTTGTAATTTGGTTTATAGGACCACTGAAAAATTTTTTATGACATTCTATGGATAATATACTTAATAAGGTTTATATATCTTAGCCTAAGACCTTCATATAATTTTTTAAAGATGATTTATTTAATCATAATCTACAATTATGACAAGGAATAAGTCTCCATTTTTTAATTCTCTTAATTTTATAAAAAAATTGAATGCTTTGTCCTAGTTTTAAAAAAAGGTGGAGGGCGCCTGGGTGGCTCAGTGGGTTAAAGCCTCTGCTTTCGGCTCAGGTCATGATCTCAGCGTCCTGGGATCGAGGCCCGCATCGGGCTCTCTGCTCAGCAGGGAGCCTGCTTCCTCCTCTCCCTGTCTCTCTGCCTACTTATAATCTCTCTCTGTCAAATAAATAAATAAAATCTTTAAAAAAAAAAAAAAAAGGTGGAGATGGGGCACCTGGGTGGCTCAGTGGGTTAAAGCCTCTGCTTTCGGCTCAGGTCATGATCTCAGCATCCTGGGATCGAGGCCCGCATCGGGCTCCCGGCTCAGCAGGGAGCCTGCTTTCTCCCCTCCTTGTCTCTCTGCCTACTTGTAATCTCTCTCTGTGTGTCAAATAAATAAATAAAATCTTAAAAAAAAAATTTAAAGATGATTTATTTAATCATAATCTACAATTATGACAAGGAATAAGTCTCCATTTTTTAATTCTCTTAATTTTATAAAAAAATTGAATGCTTTGTCCTAGTTTTAAAAAAAGGTGGAGATGGGGCACCTGGGTGGCTCAGTCGTTAAGCATCTGCCTTCAGCTCAGGTCATGATCCCAGGACCCTGGGATCAAGCCCCGCATCGGGCTCTCTGCTCCAAGGGAAGCCTGCTTATCCCTCCCCCTGCTTGAGTTCCCTCTCTCACTGTCTCTCTCTCTCTGTCAAACAAATAAATAAAATCTTTAAAAATGAATGAATGAATGGATATTTAAAAAAATTTTAAAAGGTGGGGAGTTATAAATTACAGTGAGAAGAACCAGAAGGGGTAACCACTTTCCCTAGATGTGTTCTGAGAAACACGAACCCTCCTCCTAGGGCAGCAAATCAAGTCTGTTTTCTTCTCCTTTCTCACTTCACAAACTATCCTTCTCCATCACCTTCATTATTTCACTTTTTTTTTTAATTGCTTTCTGTGAATTATTTTCCCTTTTCCTTTGTAGAATCAGGTCTTTGAAATGTGCCCATGCAAAACACAAAACATTAAGTTTTAATTTATATAAGCACATAAATAAAGTACTCACAATGGCACAGATGTGACCATATACAAAACAAAAAGGATATTAATTTCTCTGAGTTTAGATGATGAAGTAACTTTCCCAAAGGAGGATAGCGGTTCAATGAGGGCACACATCCCAGAAGAATCAGTTTATGTTTGGCTCTGGTTATAGCAACATTAAGACGTCGCCAATCTTTCAGGAGTTCACCAAGCTGAAAGAAATAATTTTCAATTATTTGAGTTTTCTTATACATTTAAGTTTGTTCTGGCAAAGAACACAGTTTGTTATGAACTATTTCCCTATTTTAAGCATATATTCCAAAAAAGATTCATTGACACATTTAAATTCTTTGGACAGTTGGAAAAACTTGCCCATAATGCCAACTTCCAAATATTTTATGCCGGGTGCGATTCTGAGCTATAATTAAGGAAATGGAGCTATTTCCACTCATCGTAGCATTATTGATAACAATAATAAAAACTTTTAATAGCCTAACACTCAGGGGAGTGGTTAAATATACCATGACACATACATACAATAGAAAACTATGCAACTGTAAGAACACAGTGAAGTCTCTTTCTGTGTATTGACATGGAAAGATCTCCAAGCTCTTAAGTGAAAAAAGCAGAGTCCATTAAAGTATATATATAACCTTCTCTGTGGAAAAACAAAAGGGAAATATGATTCATATCTGTTTGTATATGCTTAAAGGAAAGGAATTATAGGTTACCCAAAAAGACCCCACAAATTGTATAAACCTCAAAACCAAAAAAAACCCAAATAATCCAACTAAACAATGGGCAGAACACATGAAAAGCCACTTCCCCAAAGAGGACATACATGAAAAAATCATTAATCGTCAAGGAAACGCAAATCAAAGCCACAATGAGCTATCACCTCATACCTACCAGAATGGCTAAAATCAAAAACACAAGAAACAAGTGTTGACAAAGATGTGGAGAAAAAGGACCCCTCGTGCATTGTTGGGGGAAATGCAAACTGGTGCAGCCACTGTGGAAAACAGTATGGTGTTTCCTCAAAAAATTAAAATAGATGGGCGCCTGGGTGGCTCAGTGGGTTAAAGCCCCTGCCTTCGGCTCAGGTCATGATCTCAGGGTCCTGGGATCGAGGCCCGCATCAGGCTCTCTGCTCAGCAGGGAGCCTGCTTCCTCCTCTCTCTCTCTCTGCCTGCCTCTCAGCCTACTTGTGATCTGATCTCTCTGTGTCAAATAAATAAATAAAATCTTTAAAAAAAAAAATTTAAAATAGAATTACCATATGATCCAGTAATTCCACTACTGGGTATTTACCCAAAGAATACAAAAACATTAATTCAAAAGGATGTACACACTCCTATGTTTATTGTGGCAATATTTATAATAGCCAAATTATGGAAGCAGCCCAAGTGTCCAACCACAGAGGAATGGATAAAGAAGATGTAAGATGATTGATAGATAGATAGATAGATAGATAGATAGATAGATAGATAGATAGATAGATAATGGGATAATAGCCATAAGAAAGAATGAAATCTTGCCATTTGCAACACAACATGGATGGATCTAAAGGGTGTAATGCTAGGTGAAATGAGTCAAAGAAAGACAAATACCATATAATTTCACTCATGTGGAATTTAAGGAACAAAACAAATGAACAAAGAAAAAAGGCTAACCAAAAAATGGACTCTTTAACTATAGAGAACAAATTGATGGTTACCTGAGGGAAGGTGGTGTGGGAGGGTGTATGGGGGTGAAATTGGTCAAGGGGATTTAGAGCACACTTATCATGATAAGCCTGAGTAAAGTATAGAATTTTTGAATCATTATATCTTATACCTGAAATTAATATAACACTGGATATTAATTATACTGGAGTTAAAATTAAAAAACAAAAAACACCAAATTGTGATTATCTGTGAGGGTAAGAATTGAGTAGAAGAGGAAATGGGTAGAAAAGAGACTTCTTACTCTATCTTTAAAAGAACCATATGAAGGTATCACATAATCAAGAAAAATGAATGAAAAAGAGGTAAACATGCAAAAAATAAAACCCGAAATTATATATAAAGTAAAAGTACATCTAAGGAAGCTTCTCTGTTTAAATGCCCCTAACAAAATAGCCAAAAGGTGGAAGCAACCCAAATGTCCACTGATGGATGAATAAATAAAATATGCCATAAACATGCAATGGAATATTATTCAGCCTTAAAAAGGAACAAAATTCTGATACGTACTACAACATGGATGAACCTTGAGGACACCATGCTGTATGAAATAAGCCAATTACAAAAGGACGAATACTGGGGTGCCTGGGTGGCTCAGTCAGATAAGCATCTGCCTTTGGCTCGGGTCATGATCTCGGGGTCCTGGCATCGAGCCCCACATCGAGCTCCCTGCTCAGCGGGGAGTCTGCTTCTCCCTCTGCTCCCTCCCCACCGCTTGTGCGCGAGAGCACTCTCTCTGTCTCATATAAAATTTTAAAAAAACAAACAAAAAAACACAAAAGGACAAATACTGTATCATTCTACTTATATGAGATGACTATGGTAGTCAAATTCAGAGACAAAAAGCAGAATGGCGATGGCCAAGGCCTGGAAGGAGACGGAACTGGAGGGTTGCTGTTCATGGGTACAGAACTTCAGTTTTGCAAAATGAAAAAATACCAGAGATCAGCTGCACAGCGCTGTGAAATACTTAACACCACTGAACTGTATACTTAAAAACAGTGAGGATTTTAAATTCTATATTAGGTGGAGTTTTTACCACAACCTAAAAAAAAGAAAAGAAAAAATGTCCCAAACAAATCAGCAGAAAATACAATGAACTCACAGGTCCATCTTTATTACTTCTAACAAAAGACACTAAAATGATGCTTTTGTCTCTTCCTTGGTATTTGTCTACAGTGTTAACTTCAACCATCCTGATAGAAGAATCGAACAATAAATCATTGATGACCTTTAGCTGCTGCCTGTAGGGTGCAATGATACCAATATCACAGGGTTTACATCCAGCCTAAACAGAAAAGAAACAAGAGTGAAAATGAAAATCCTGATTTTTGTTATTTAAGCTTTACTAAATTTATTAAATTACAGGTTTACATAATGTGCCTGATTAATGTTTATAACAGACTGTCTTGTTGCAAGGAGTAAATACAATTATTAAATTTTCTCTAAAGCTATATGCATATTTCCTGAGACTTAATAATTTCCTCAAACATAGCTCCCTTGATTTCTATAAAGATTAACAACAGTATAATGGTTTGCATGCCACTGGAACAGTGCTGCCATAGGAAAAGGAAAAAAAAAGCACAAAGAAATATATTATACTTTCTGCTATCCCTTACACTGACGTTTCCATTCCCCAATCACACTGAAGCAACCTTATGTTGACACAACTATAATTATCTGATGTTACAGAAAATTACCCTAAATGGAAACCCAAAGCGCCATTACAAAAAATTACATCTTAGATAATTTTCCCAAAACAGAACAAAAGCAATCAGGCTTCAGTCCTCTTGTGTTAATAAACAAGGATTAATGCTAGGTCTTAAGTTCCTTGCACTCTAACATTATATTACACTTCATCTTAATATTTATTAGCCCTCAAAATTAAATTCTAAATTACCTTAATAAAAATAGAGGTCAGGAAAACTATTAGCTTGGCTTCTGTGATATTGCTCACGCCACCCTTTTCAACTTGTTCTGGTGCCGGAACCTAAACAGAAACAAAGAGTTAAGAGTATGGTCAGTACAGAGAGAGCCATAGCACACTACCAGCTGTGGAGACAAATGAAAAATATCCTCATTTTAAAAGTTGAAAGTACAAGAAAATAAATAAACAAATAAATAAATAAAAGTTGAAGGTAAAAGAATTAACAAAAATGAATGACAGTAGTCACCTTCAGAAAGCCACCCAGCAGCAACCCATCTTAAACACCCTACAGTTCAGATTAAAATCTTTCTAAGAGCCAAGCACACATTGAGCTTCACATACTTTACTCTGTTATCCTGTCGTTTATAAGCATCAAAGGCCAGAAAAGATAAGTAACTTGCCCAAAGCCTCACAGTAAATCACAACTGTAGGATTCAAACTTGGATCCGGATCTAATATCTCTGCCCTTTCCATTTTCTTGTTGCCTTTCATACAAATAATGGAGCAGATAAAGTTTCCCAGGTTCTACCATACCTGGTAAAACTCTCCAGGGACTATTTTGCTCTTACATAATCCTTTAGTAATCCTGATTATTATTTTTTAAATTTCTTTTTAACTTTTTAAAGTAGGTTCCACACAGAACATGGGGCCTGAACTTACAACCTTGAGATCAAGAGATACATGCTCTACTGACTAAATCAGCCAAGTACCCAGTCTTGGTTATTTTTAATACCTTTTATTTGGGGCGGGGGGGGGGGGGGGGNAGCAGGGGGGGGGCGGCGCCTGAGTGGCTCAGTCAGCTAAGCATCTGCCTTGGGCTCAGGTCATGATCTCAGGGTCCTGGGATTGAGCCCCACATCACTCTCCACTCAATGGACAGTCTCCTTCTCTCTCTCCCTCTGCTCCTTCACCTACTCGTGCTCCCTTTCTCTCAAATAAATAAAATCTTTTTTTTTTATTTGAGAGAGAGTGCATGAGAGTGCATGAAAGGGAGAAAAGAGCACATGCAAGGGGGAGGGGTAGAGGGAGAAGCAGACTCCTGCTGAGCAGGGAGCCTGATGTGGGACTTGATCCCAGGACACTGGGATCATGACCCGAGCCAAAGGCAGATGCTTAACCGACTGAGCCACCCAGGCACCCAAATAAATAAAATCTTAAAAAAAAAAAAAAATTAGTTGGAATCCTAATGCTAAGAGAGAAGAAACCTGAGTAGCACAAAGAAATCTGAGTGGTCATTGGTAAGTTAAATAATTATGAATTATAACTAATAAATTGGAATTGAGGTTTCTAAATGGAGTCATTTGTGAGGTCAGTTTACTGAAAACATTCCTAGATCCCATCTGCTTCTACTTGTTAATCCTCGAACCTGAAATGCTAAGGGCAATATCCAACAGAATGAAAATTCCATCATGGCACACAGGGTGGGCCCTATTTTATTTATTTTTAAAGATTTTATTTATTTATTTGACACAGAGAGAGAGAGATTACAAGTAGGCAAAGAGGCGAGCAGAGGGAGAGGGAAAAGCAGGCTCCCCGCTGAGCAGAGAGCCCAATGCGGGGCTCAATCCCAGGACCCTGAGATCATGACCCGAGCCAAAGGTAGAGGCTCAACCCACTAAGCCACCCAGGCGCCCCTATTTATTTTTAAAGTAAACTCTGTGCCCTGCGTAGGTCTTGAATTCACAACCCTGAGATCAAGAGTCGCATGCTCTACCAATTGAGCCAGCCAGGTGCCCCTGCAAGTGGGGCCCTATTTTTGATAACTACCCATCATAACAAATGACATAATTATTTTACGGTAATATGCATACATATAATCGCATACATATATATGCATACATAAAATATGCATACATATAATTTAGAAACATTTCTTTAAGATTTTATTTATTTATTTGTTTTGTTTGTTTGCCAGAGAGAGAGAGAAAGTGTGCGCGCAAGCAGGGGGAGCAGCAGGCAGAGGGAGAAGCAGACTCCCCGCTGAGCAGGGAGCCCAATGCTAGGCTCAATCCCAGGACTCTGGGATCACGACCTGAGAAAAAGACAGATGCTTAACGAACTGAGCCACCGAGGCATCCCTCATTACTACTTTTTATCTGGTCACATAAAGACTTCCAAATGAATGCTGAGAAGCACTACATAAAACAAACTGTAGAAATAACAGGTCAAAACTTTGTTCTTCGTTCCTAGAAATAAGAATCAAGTCATTTAAACTCCTTGTGAAGTTTTGATTAATGGAAAGTTTGTAGGCAAGAGGTAATAAATATCTGTACTGTCAAGCTCAGTTTTGCTGTGAACCTAGAACTGCTCCAGAAAATAAAGTCTCCATTTGTAAACCCAGCCCTTTGACAATATCAATGCCAATTTCTTTTTTAAGAAATGTAATTATAGGGCGCCTGGGTGGCTCAGTGGGTTAATGCCTCTGCTTTCGGCTCAGGTCATGATCTCAGGGTCCTGGGATCGAGGCCCGCATCGGGCTCCCTGCTCAGCGGGGAGCCTGCTTCCCCCTCTCTCTCT